>VONZ01000369.1:120000-675000 GCA_012976165.1 Labeo catla | reverse complement strand
AGATGCTGCTGACGACTTTAAAGCAGACGATTCCTGAGGAGATCGTCTGCTAAAATGGAGACAGAGAGAGGCTAAGAATGAGCTGCTGTGGCTGAGAACTGTGAAGTGAAGCCAGAGCAGCTCTAAGAGGCAGAAGTGCCTTTTGTGTGCTTGTACTTGATTTGCTTTGACAGGGAATTGAAACAGGAACACTCGTACTCTAAAGATGTGGAGATGGTTTCATGGGAAAGGTGAAGCCGATATAAGGAGGTAATCAAGCAGGGAAATGAAAACAGGTAAAGCTGGACGCAATTTTCTCTCATCATTTCTCATAATCACATCAGCCTTAATCGCATGAGAGTGAGCGGAGAGAGAGAGAGAAACTAAGCCAGTTTCTGTGCCCTGTTATAATCAGATTTGCCCCATGGATGTATTTAATCAGGGCTCTTCAGGTAGTCGTCTGAACAGATGTATTAGCCGAGACAGATCAGCGCCCACCTCAGGCTGATGATGTCATTTCACTTCAATGTATTTTGTAATATGATAAAAGCTCTTTGAGGTGAAGTGTGGAATTTCTTTGCCACTAGCAGTAAATAAATGAATAAATTACTGTTTTCAAATAGGTTTCTTGAGCCCTTAATTAATTAATTCATTTGGTAAGATTTGATTAGGTCACAAGATTTGTTCTCCGCCACGGATACTCAAGGAGAGAACTGTACGTTATTTCCGTCTGATTATCAAGATATAAATATTCATGGTGCGTATAACTATCAGTAATTTCCTCTGTGTCATGTTTAGCCCTTTGTCAGCACACAGATGCAGGCGTTTGTGCGTTTGAATTGTCTCTGTCAGCGCATTATGTTTCTCTGAACATGTAAAAGCGCACTGTCAGTACACTGAAATCACTCCTCTGTAGAGGCCTTTACATCTCTGAGATGATCCACACACATCTGTCATGTCACAGATGGTTGAGTACATATGGAACTTGTGAAATTAGTAATGGTGGTGATTTGATGTTACACACAAATTCTAAACTGTATTTGTTGTCGGAAGTTTGAACTGAACTTGAACTGAAAAGGAATGTTAGCTGTTAACTCTGAATGTTAAAAACATGAGAAACCAAGACTGAGCTGAAACAACTGGACTTTATCTGTCTGTCTGTCTGTCTATCTATCTATCTATCTTTCTGTCTATCATTATTGTTCCATCTATCATTCTATAATTCTGTTGTTCTATCTATCTATCTATCTATCTATCATCTCTCGTTCTATAATTCTGTCGTTTTGTCTATCGTTCTGTTTATCGTTCTATCGTTTTATCGCTCTGTCGTTCCATCTATCTGGTCTATCATTCTGCCTATTGTTCTGTCTGTATCCTTCTGTCGTTTTATCTATCTATCTATCTATCTATCTATCTATCTGCCTATCTAACTATCTATCTATCAGTCTGTCTATCGTTTTATCCATCTATCTCTTTATCACTTTATTGTTCCATCTGTCATTCTATCGTTCTGTCTATCATTCTATGTATTGTTCTATCTATTGTTCTTTCTGCATTGTTCTGTCTGTCTATCTATCTATCTATCTATCTATCTATCTGTCTATTTATCTATCTATCTATCTATCTATCTATCTATCTATCTATCTATCGTTCTATCGTTCTATCTATCTTTCTGTATATCACTATTGTTCCATCTGTCGTTTTATCTATCTATCAGTCTGTCTATCGTTTTATCCATCTATCTCTTTATCACTTTATTGTTCCATCTATCATTCTATCATTCTGTCTATCATTCTATGTATTGTTCTATCTATTGTTCTTTCTGCATTGTTCTGTCATTATATCTATCTATCTATCTATCTATCTATCTATCTATCTATCTATCTATCGATCTATCTATCTATCTATCTATCTATCGTTCTATCGTTCTATCTATCTTTCTGTGTATCACTATTGTTCCATCTATCGTTCTATAATTCTGTCATTCTGTCTGTTGTTCTATCTATCTATCTATCTATCTCTTTATTGTTCCATCTATCATTCTATCGTTCTGTCTATCATTCTATGTATTGTTCTATCTGCATTGTTCTGTCATTCTATCTCTCTATCTATCTATCTATCTATCTATCTATCTATCGTTCTATCACTCTATCGCTCCATCGTTCTAGTGCTCTATCATTCTGGCTATCATTCCATCTGTTGTTCTATCTATCTATTGTTCTGTTGTTTTATATCTGTCTATCTAACTATCTGTCTGTCTATCTGTCTGTCTATTGTTTTATCAATCTATCTCTCTATCACTCTATTGTTCCATCTATCATTCTATAATTTTGTCTATCATTCTATGTATTGTTCTGTCTATCATTCTACCATCTATCTATCTATCAGTCGGTCTTTCTGTCTGTCTGTCGTTTTATCGATCTGTCTATTTATCACTCTATTGTTCCATCTATCATTATATAATTCTGTCTATCATTCTATGTATTGTTCTGTCTATTGTTCTATCTGCATCGTTCTGTCATTCTATTTATCTATCGCTCTATCATTCTAGTGCTCTGTCGTTCTGCCTATCATTCCATCTGTTGTTCTGTCATTCTGTTGTTCTGTCTATCATTCTATTTGTATCATTCTATCATTCTATTTATCGTTCTGTCTGTTATTCTATCTGTCTATAGTTCTGTCATTTTATATCTGGCTATCTATCTATCTATCTATCTGTCTATCTATCTATCTATCTATCTATCTATCAATCTGTAATTCTAGTGCTCTATCATTCTGCCTATCATTCCATTTGTTGTTCTGTCTATTTGTATCGTTCTATCATTCTATCTATAGTTCTATCTTTCAGTCTGTTGCTCTATCTATCTATTGTTCTGTCATTTTATATCTATCTGTCTGTCTGTCTGTTTATCGTTCTATCGTTCGGTCGTTCTGTCCTGTGTTCTGTCTCTGTCTATCTATCGTTCTATAGTCCCGTCTGTTTTTCTGTCTATCTATTGTTCTTTGTTCATATGTTTTTTCTATTTGTTTTCTTCAAAAAATAGTTTTGCCATCAGAGTTATGGTGTTGTAAACATTTCCAGGGTGTTGCTATGTGGTTGCTAAGGTGTTTTTGGTGCAGTGCTACAGTGTGTGGTTGTTAGACGGTTACTTATAATTATTGTTTATATTGTACTAATGTTAACATGTTACAATAATTGACAGTTCAAAAAAGGCCTGTTGCTTTTTACAGCTTATGCACAAAATATCTTCTCGGCATTAGGCCGTCATCTCAGGGGAGCCACTGAATTAGCAAAAGGATTCACAGGTACTATATTTAGGCCCATTGCTGGTGATGTTCAGGTGAATATCCTTGAATATTTAAATGTTCTAGACCACAGTGTGCCATTGCTGTCTGCATATTACATAAGCTGTGTGTGATGCACTCGTCTCTCATTTCCGTATTTCTCCCTCACTCACTAAGTAGAAATATGAGTTTTGTCTTACTTTCATAATTTAGCAGTACCTTCACCTCTCAAAGAAGCACATATGGTCTGTCATTTTAGCCTTAAAATCAAAATGGACTTTTCTTGTTCAAAGAGTTCACACAAGCCCAGAAATACACTCCAACCTTTGATTTACAGATCCGAGGTAATGCATATCTGTCTTCTGAATCTGAAATGAGCTCCTTGACTTCATAGTGGAAAAGTGTTATTTAAGTGTGCCTGCAAAAACAGACAGATATAGGAAAATGCTTTTATCAGCACTGGCTTGAAAGCTTTCCATATTATATAAGAAAATATGGAGAAGCTAAAAATCTGTTGGGACTGATTTTTTCAAATCTGCTTTAGTCGGAGACGTGGCACAGCAGGAACAGCATGTGCTGCTTGTGCGGGTGTTATGAGTTCAAATCCGGCTTGTGTCAGTTCCCAGTCCTGAGTGTAGGTGTATCTAGTCTCCAAACAGGTGTTTAGTGGGTTTAACTGGTCAGCCAGCTGGTCTACCATCTTGACCAGCAGAAAACGTGTCCAGAAGCTCCTCACAGTTTAAAATAAACGTTTTAGCATTTTTTCTGTTAAAAAAATGTTTTAATTTGTCAAATGTATCTATATTCTGTTTATGATTGGGGATATTCTGAAAATTATGAATTATATCTCGTGTTTAACCACTATAGAAACATCAGAGTCAGCAGCAAATTCCAGAAGATCTGGCCGAGGTAAGGCTGCTCTTGGCGGCTTCATGAGCTCTGAACGGCCAGTGACACCCTGGAGCTCCGATAATGTCAAAGTGAATTTTTAAAGAGACGTTATCTTTATGAACAAACCGCATATTTAAAGATTAAACAAGTACATTCTCATCTAGAAACTCTTAAAGTTACATTCCGTGACACACAATAACAGTATTATTAATAAAATTGTACTGTATTTGGGCGTCCACCATAACACTCGCTGTGAGAATACCACAAGCGGAGTGATACAAGTGGTGAAGCGGTTATAATTCCGATATCACTAGAATATTGCACTCCTCTCAGCCAATCAGATTTGAAGACCTGTTGTATACATACATATGTATTCATAATATATTTGATTCTGAATGTTTCTGATTTTCTCAGTGGCATTTCATATTCATTTTATGTCTCCTTGGTTATCATTAGTGTCATGTGATGACCCATTCGTTACATCTGTGCTCACTGTGAAGAAAAATCAAATCTCGCTATTAATTACCCACCTGATTAATCTTAAATTGTCTTTGAATTGCCAGAATTAATAAAAACGCTAAATTAATTTCTAATGCATTGTAATTTTTCACAAAAACGTGAATTGACTTTTTGAATATAGTCAGCTTTGTATTGTAAAGATTCACATGCTCAAGTGCTCACTTTGGCATTGAATAATAAATGTTTGATTGACCTGATTACTGGTCATTGGAAAGGTAATTAAAGTCAACCTGCAAAAGCAAACAGCAGAGATAGACTCTTTCTCTCACTAGGAAGTTCACAAGCCCAAAGCTGGGTAATTTTTTTTTTCCAGACTCTGATTTTTGTGAAATCAGAGACGATTTGGTGGAGAGCTCAAGGGACTGGATTATGATATCGTTGCTAAGTATGCGTCTTGCAAATCCCCAGTGCCTGATTTCTTAAGAATGTTTGATTACCCTCAGAAGACTCAGCCTCGGTTAATGCATTAATTATGTGCCGATTTACATAAACAGTCAATATGGAACTTGGAAACGACACTTTGCGGGTTTTCAGAGTTACTTTATTGCGTAGTGTTTTTGAACTGTCTGTTTGTTCCTATTTGGTTTTAAAAGCTGCTCCAGAAATTACCATAGTGCCATAGTGCCACCAAATGTTTACGTACACCTTGCACAATCTGCTAAATGTTAATTATTTTACCAAAATAAGAGGGATCATACAAAATGCACGTTATTTTTTTATTTAGTACTGACCTGAATAAGATATTTCACATAAAAGACATTTAAATATAGTCATAATTTGAACCCTTTCCAACAATGACTGTATTATTTTGAGATCCATCTTTTCACACTGAGGACAACTGAGGGACTTTAAACGCTCACTGATGCTCCAGAAGGAAACACAATGCATGAAGAGCTGGGGGGTGAAAACTTTTGAACAGAATAAAGATGTGTACATTTTTCTTATTTTGCCTAAATATCATATTTCTTTTAATTTAGCACTGCCCTTCAGAAGCTACAGATACTTACATGTTTCCCAGATGACAAAATAAGTCAAATTTACCCTGATCTTCAAATTCCAAAAGTTTTCACCCCCCAGCTAGTAATGCTTTTTTTTCTTCTGGAGCATCAGTGAGTGTTTGAACCTTCTGTAATAGTTGCATATGAGTCCCTCAGTTGTCCTCAGTGTGAAAAGATGGATCTCAAAATCATTCAGGTTCAAATACACAAAAATGCATAAAAACCAAAGAATTTTTGGAACCTGAAGGATTTTTCTGAAGAACAGCAGGCACTTTAACTGTTCAGGACAAACAAGGAACTCATGGACAACTATCACTAAAAAAAAAAAAAGACACAGCTGTGGATCATTCAGGTAACAGCACAGTATTAAGAATCAAGCGTATGTAAACTTTTATCTTTAATGTAAAATATCTTGTTCAGGTCAGTATAAATAAAAAATAACATGCTTTTCATATGATCCCTCTTATTTTGCTAAAATAATTCAGATTTTGGAGATGTAAACTTTTGACCTCAACTGTATATTGCTTTTACCCTGTGTATTCATTGTATAATTGTATCATATCTTAATCTTATACTATGACAGGGCTTGTGTACTCTCCTGTGTAGTTTAAACAGTCTGACAGATATGTGTTTTTTTTCTGCAGGCACAACAAGACAGCCCAAAGAAGGGGAGGTCCCCGGTGTGGACTACAACTTTGTGAGCGTTGAGCGGTTTATGGAATTAGAGAAAAGTGGGGCTTTATTAGAAAGTGGAACATACGAAGGTAAGTGAAATACAATTTTAAACCTCCCACATCTCAATAAATCATCACCTCTTGAAATAAAGCTTATATCACACCTGTTACACCGTTGCGGCCTGGAATATGAATTTCCTGAAATTTGCTCGATGTTACCGCAAGAAAGAGCGCGTATATCTTTGACATTGAGCAGAGGTGTTCAGAACTAGTGCAGTTTGGTCTCTCGAGAGCCGACACTGAGGTGTGTGGACTACTTTCAGACGCAGGTTTCTTTTCTCTTCATGAGGCGAGGAAGATCCTTCCCATGACTCTGTGAGGCACAGCATCATAACATATCAGCTTCAGTGACAGACACATTGAGAATAACTTATGTTTTGTCTAAAACAGCAGAGAAATACAAATGTGAGATTTTTGACGTTTCATGTAATGTCAGTAAAGAAATGTTCTAAATGTAGTTCTGATAAATTACATTTAATGGGAATCATAATAGTTATCAGTGGATATTAGAGTGATTTTCCCTCATTTTTAAATTAACTTTGCAGTCATCTAATACTCATTTAAAGTTAATATTAATTTAATGGCACTGTTTAATGTAATCTTCAGCATGATTCAAAATGAATATCCAGTATCCATAATACTATACATTATAAGGTTGTAAAGCAGATAATTTACTCACCCCCCTGTAATCCAAAATGTTCATGTCTTTCTTTCTTCAGTCAAAAAGAAATAAGGTTTTTGAGGTAAGCATCCAGGGTTTTTCTCCATATAGTGGACTTCAATGGGGATCAGCGGGTTGAAGGTCCAAAATGCAGTTTCAATGCAGCTTGAAAAGGCTCTACACAATCTCAGCCAAGGGGTCTTATCTAGCAAAATGATCTGTCATTTTCTTAAAAAAATAAAAATTCATGCGTGACTTACGTGGATGTACAGACCCAGTGTTTACAAAGCAAACGTGCAAAGAAAGTCAAACGGCATTTACAAAACTTTTTGGAAATTTTGATTTTGAAGATGGAGGAGAAATTAAACGAGATTTTTTTTTTTTACCCTTCCCTACCTTTTTGAACCGAACTAACCACGCGTGACCTTTCGTGTGTAATTACGTAATGCGTGAAGCCGTAGACGCGCATCGCAGAAATAGTTCAAGATGAACATTTGTGGTTAAAAAGTATAGAAATTGTATTTTTTTTTTTAGAAAATGGCTGATCGTTTCACTGCATAAGACTCTTATTCCTCAGCTAGGATCTTTTAGAGTTCTATCAAGCTGAATTGAAAATGCAGTTTGGACGTTTAACCCATTGATCCCCATTGAAAAAAAAAAAACACGTAATTTCTGTTTTACTAAAGAAAGATAGACATGAGTGTCCTGTGTTTCTATTTCAAATGCTGTCCTTTTCAACTTTCTATTCATCAAAGATTGCTGAAACAATTGCATCAAGGTTTCTATTAAAATAATAACTGTTTTTAACATTGACAATAATAAGAAATCTTTCTTGAGCAGCAAATCAGCATATTAGAATGATTTCTGAAGGGTCGTGTGACACTGAAGACTGGAGTAATGATGCTAAAAATTTAGCTTTCCATCAAAGGAATAATTTACATTTGAAAATACATGAAAATACAGTACTGTGCAAAAGTCTTAGGCCACTAGTATTTTCATCAGCTAAAAATGGTTTAAAGTCAGTCTGTTGCTGTAGTGTGTCAGTAGGAAATATCAGTTTAGATTTCTAAACATTCATTTTGCCATTAATTATAATAATCCAGTGAGATTTTTGTATGGAGCACAGGCTGTTGTCAGACTCCTCGTGCAAACAGAGATCTGATCTCTCCATCATTCAATCCAGTCTGTCTTAAGAAACAGAAAAAACAGAGACGGACTAAATCCAGAAGAACTGTGGCAACATCTCCAAGATGCTTTAAGAGACCTACACCTACAAAGCTACAGTACTGTTAAAATTTTTAGGCAGTTAGGCACATAAAATGAGGATGCTCTCAAAAACACTGTCATAAATAGATTTTCTTTATCAAAGAACTATTATTAACTAAAATAAATCAGCATTTGATGTGACCATCCTTTGCGTTTAAAGCAGCTTTTGCCCTAGGTGCACTTGTGCAGAGTTTTTCAGGTAGCTTTGCAGGTAGGTTACTTGAAACATCTTTGAGATGTTGCCACAGTTCTTCTGGATTTAGTCTGTCTCAGTTTTTCTGTTTCTTCATGTCATTCCAGAGACAGACTGGATGATGATGAGAACAGATCTCAGTGTGGAGCACTGGCTGTTGTCAGACTCCTTGTGCAAACAAAAATCTCACTAGATTATTACAATTAATGGCAAACAGAATGTTTGGAAATGTAAACTGATATTTTTTACTGAAAAAGATAGAAATAACTTACTTTAAACCATTTTTTAGCTGGTGAAAATACTAGTGGCCTAAGACTTTTGCACAGTACTGTAGAAAAGAGTTTTTTTTTTAAGTTGTAGAAATATTTCACAATATTACTGTTTTTACAGTATTTTTTGATCAAATAAATGCAGCTTTAATGAGGAAAGAAGAAAAATTGCATATGCAAATTTTTGTCCAATTAAATGCTCTCCTAAATGAGAATCTACCATCTGTCTCTGACTAACAATAGCTAGCAACAAATCATGATTCACTTCAGCTCAGTGAAAACAGCTGTTTTTAATTTACCAATTTAAATAGAATTTAGCACAATATATAGGTACTATATATTCATTTTATAGTTTTCATGTGATTTTGTTGAGGTGATTTCAGTTTTTTTTTAAGTTAGTCCACCCCCTGTCTATAATTCTGGGTCATTCAAATGAATTTATGAACTTCACCTCTTCTGTTTCCGTCCCCACAGACCTGCAAATGAATTCATAAAGCCTTTGCCGTAACCACACCAGAGCTCGGTTTTTAATCATTAAACAGATTTCCCTGGATGCACATGATTTCTTTTCAATCTTGAAAGAAACGATTGAGTCGCCGATGAACGAGTGTGCCGTGACGGCAAACATCACCCAGAAAAAAAATAACTCTGGCGAAGTTATTGAAAAGTTACTTCAAGTCTTTTTGCATGCCAAATAGCAGCAAAAGCAGTTTTTTCAAGTCAAAGTCTTTTCTGTTGTTTCTAGATAACTTCTATGGCACGCCAAAGCCTCCTGCCGAACCCACGCCGATGCTGTTTAATGTGACGGACCAACTCTTGCCCGGTGCCCGACCCAGCGCAGAGGGAAAAAGGAAGAGAAATAAGTCCGTCAGCAACATGGAAAAAGACAGCATTGAGCCACCAGAAGAGGAGGAGGAAGAGAGCCCCGTCGTCAATGGAAATGGCATCGCCATCACACCAGGTTATGACCTAACTCTGTTACTGAGTTTAAACTGACCCGACTGAGTCAATTATGAATGTGGGCTTCATGGCTGCTACGGCTCGAAGATGTTTCAGACGAGAGACTGATGCTTTTTTTAAACTTTTCAGTTGTTATGTGACTCCAAGATGACGTTTTGAATCATACTGAGCTGTTGAGGCTCTTTTTAGTAAGGCTGGTGATATTAGATAAAAGGGATACTTCACCCAAAAATTAAAGCTATCACATGATTTACACACCCTCAAGGCAACCTTAGGTGTATATGACTTTCTTCTTTCAGACGAATGTAGTTCTAGGGCCCTATAAAATCCGTTTTACTTTTTCCAAAATTCTGTTTTGTTTTGTTTTTTTTGCAAATTCCGTTTTAATTTTACTGGATTCCGTTTTTATCCATTTACATTTTTCTGGACTCCTTTTTAATGGTTAAATTAAATTGTATTAATCAAAATGCATGTCTAATTAACTGAAGTTTAACATCAATATTAAAAGTTAAACAAAAATTACATGTTTAGGGCCCAATGAAATGTTTTATTTTTTCCCACCTTATGTTTTATTTTTACCAAATTCTGTGTTTTAGCATGTCTAATTATTTGAATGCCTAAAAACTATTTTAATTTATTCTTACAATTTTATGATTTTTTTTTCTGCTTATCAAATGAAGGCATAAACCATTAATTTACACTGGACAAAATTATAAACGCACCGCTTTTGTTTTTGCCCCCATTTTTCATGAGCTGAACTCGAAGATCTAAGACTTTTTCTATCTACACAAAAGGCCTATTTCTCTCAAATATTGTTCACAAATCTGTCTAAATCTATGTTAGTGAACACTTCTCCTTTTCCGAGATAATCCATCCACCTCACAGGTGTGGCATATCAAGATGCTGATTAGACAGCATGATTATCAACAGGTGTGCCTTAGGTTGGCCACAATAAAAGGCCACTCTAAAATGTGTAGTTTAATCACGCAGCACAATGCCACAGATTTTGCAAGTTTTGAGGGAGCGTGCAGTTGGCATGCTGACTGCAGGAATGTCCACCAGAGCTGTTGCCCGTGAATTTAATTGTTCATTTCTCTACCATAAGCCGTCTCCAAAGGTGTTTCAGAGAATTTGGCAGCACATCCAACCGGCATCACAACCGCAGACCACATGTAACCACACCAGCCCAGGACCTCCACATCCAGCATCTTCACCTCCAGGATCGTCTGAGAACAGCCACCCAGACAGCTGCTGCAACAATCGGTTTGCATAACCAAAGAATTTCTGCACAAACTGTCAGAAACCATCTCAGGGAAGCTCATCTGCATGCTCGTCATCCTCATCGGGGTCTCGGCCTGACTGTAGTTCGACGTTGTAACCGAAATGAGTGGGCAAATACTCACATTCAATGGCGTCTGGCACTTTGGAGATGAACCCCGGTTCACAGATGAATCCCGGTTTACACTGTACAGGGCAGATGGCAGACAGCGTGTATGGCGTTGTGTGGGTGAGCGGTTTGCTGATGTCAACGCTGTGGATCGAGTGGCCCATGGTGGCGGTGGGGTTATGGTATGGGCAGGTGTATGTTATGGACAACGAACACAGGTGCATTTAATTGATGGCATTGTGAATGCACAGAGATACCATGACAAGATTCTGAGGCCCATTGTTGTGCCATTCATCCATGACCATCACCTCATGTTGCAGCATGATAATGCACGGCCCCATGTTGCAAGGATCTGTACACAATTCCTGGAAGCTGAAAACATCTCAGTTCTTGCATGGCCAGCATACTTACTGGACATGTCACCCACTGAGCATGTTTGGGATGCTCTGGATCGGCGTATACGACAGTGTGTTCCAGTTCCTGCCAATATCTAGCAACTTCGCACAGCCATTGAAGAGGAGTGGACCAACATTCCACAGGCCACAATCAACAACCTGATCAACTCTATGCGAAGGAGATGTGTTACACTGCATGAGGCAAATGGTGGTCACACCAGATACTGACTGGTTTTCAGACACCCCCAGTACAGTAATAACTGCACATTTTAGAGTGGCCTTTTATTGTGGCCAGCCTAAGGCACACCTGTGCATTAATCATGATGTTTAATCAGCATCTAGATATGCCACACCTGTGAGGTGGATGGATTAAGTGCACGCTAACACAGATTTGTGAACAATATTTGAGAGAAATAGGCCTTTTGTGTACATAGAAAAAGTCTTAGATCTTTAAGTTCAGCTCATGAAAAATGGGGGGCAAAAACAGAAGTGTTGTGTGTCAGTGTAAGTTATCTTTTCATTAACTAAATTAAACAAATGTTATTTTTTGGCAAATAAAGGGGATTTACTATTACAATTAAAACGGTGAAGAAATACCGTATGATTATTCCTTAAAAATAAGGTTTTGATCAATTTCAGTAGTAGTATTGCCTACATTCTGTAATGTATTTCTGCCACAATGTCTTTGAGTTAAACCAAACTTTTATTTTGATGGGTTGCCCTAAATGCCTTTAAGATATGACGCTAGTTTTACACCAATGCTAATGCTAATGGTAAAATGCTCATGAAGTGTCTCTCAGAGCAGGTCTGGAGATGTTGTTCATTTATTTATGTCCGCATTTAGTGAGACGACAGATGCTAAAATCACAGCGAGTGTCACACGCGCTTCAATACGAGTAGTAAACGAAACCGCGCATCCAAGGCATTCATAAACACAGAGACACAGAATATGCAGGATTCATATTTTTTGCGGCCTAATATTTACAAATACTAGTCCATATCACGATTTGATCTAAGTGTAATGATCCACTTTTGATTAATCCATCCAGACAAATTCCATGACATTCCGCGTTAAAATGTAAATTCCGTTTTTATTACTGGATTGCGCAATTCCGTCCGCGTTTTCCACATTGCAGAAAGCATAGGGCCCTACAATTGGAGTTATATTACAAAATGTCCTGGTTCTTCCAAGTTTTATAATGGCAGTGAATGGCTGTTGAGATTTTGAAGCCCAAAAAAGTGCATCCATCCATCATAAAAAGTACTCCACACAGCTCCGGGAGGTTAAGAAAGTCCTCCTGAAGTGAATCGATGCATTTGTGTAAGAAAAGTATCCATATTTGCAACTTTATAAACTGTAATCTCTAGCTTCCGCTAATTGTTTACACGTGTTCACGAGAGAGTGGCAATCTAGTGGATGACGTAGGATGTAGACATAGTATAAACTCCAGTGAGAATATGCTAGTCTCGAGAGAACAGCAAAGCAAAACCAGTCTCCTCTCCTCCTTGTTTTGTACTTCTAATTCGTATCCGGTGTTTTGTTTTTCTCTTACGGTTTATAAAGTTTTAAACACGGATATTTTGACAGTGCTAGTCATTACTTGTTTGTTTTATGTACCTGTGTCTCTTTGTACCATCCTTTATAACACTCTCCTGTCAAATAAGTCTCTCAGTCAGAAGGTCATGCTCAACACTGATTCATTTTGTTTTCCCTCACAGAATCGAGCGAACATGAGGACAAGAGCACCGACGCTTCCGGAGACGTGCCCGTCCAGCCGTGCCCACCCGAGACCCCCACCCTCACCGCTACAGATGCCCCAGAGGAGGAAGGAGATGCCCCCAAATCCCCACAGGACTCCCAGGAGAATGACGACCTGGGCCCTTTGCCAGATAACTGGGAGATGGCCTACACTGAGAAAGGAGAAGTTTACTTCATAGAGTGAGTGAAGTGCACTTCAAAGCACACTTCATATGAAAGAGGTGTGAACATATGGAGTGCTACCTGTTGCGGTGTCCTCTTTTACAGATCGTTACAGATAGCTGAATTATTTATTTGTGCCGTATTGTGCTCACTCAGTTCATTGGAGTTCAGTTTACTGCATTTTGCATTTTGGAATGATTTGTTGAACTTCAGTACATGGAAGAGATAGAAATGTACTGTAGCTAAAATTATATATATATATTTTATTCTTTTAAAGGTACGCAATATAAATAATTAATGTAAAATTATTAAATTATTAAATTATAAAATATAAAGTCACTTTGTATGAATAATTTGATTAATGTAGAAATATTAATTGTAATTAATTTTTATCATTTTAGTCAGATTTTTTTTAACTCGACAACAGAATTATTAAAAATGTTTCAATTCTAATGTCAGTTTTCTGTTGAAATGTAAATCTGTAATACTATTAGAACATTTGTTTTAACATTCCTGTAAAAAATATTTAAGAGTTTTTATTTAATTCATTTTATTTGGTTTTAAATAAAAATATTATTCTTAGCACTAGTACATGGTACCACTTCGATTAGGGATGAACTGACACATTGGTTTTTGCTGAGCCATGAATCGTGATGGTGCATGAATCACTATAAAACTGAATCTGCCAGAGTAGCTGAGGGAAGAGTGCTTTTAAGAGCAAGAGAGAGATGTTCCTCTCCCTCCCAGCTGTCCTTAATGAGAAACGAGGGACTTATTAAAAGTATTGATTGTCATTGTGTTAACTGGAAAACCCCCAGCCGCTGTGAATGAGGCCTTCTGGGATTTCTAGTCTAGAATGTTTTACATTTCAAAGTGAGGTTTGAACTAACATTTGCCTGACATAACACACACAGAGACACTTTTAAATCATGGTAGTGAAACTACACCGTACATATTATTAATTGTTACAATATTTATTTCTTTTCTTTTTAGTCACAATACCAAAACAACGTCATGGCTCGACCCTCGGCTAGCGAAGAAAGCCAAGCCCCCGGAGGAGTGTGAGGAAGATGGTGAGTGTTTGAGTGTGTTAACAAGTGTGTACGAGTGTGCTGCTCTCTTTTACGCTTGGAGAAATTTAATGTCGTGACCTCTTCTTGTATTTTCCCTCCGGAGATGTACAAGTAAAAGATTGTAACATGAATTCTGAGCGGGAGGTTTCCATTTTGTGGGTTTGTTCCTGATGTCAGAACATGATCAGATTATGCTCTGGTTTTATCAAACATCCAGAGTGACAAAGTACTAGCTCATGATGTCTACATGCTGTGCTTATGATTGACAGGTTTATTCAGCATTGATGCACCTATTTGTGTTTATTCATTCATTTGTACATTTTTTGTTTGTTCAACCATTAATCCAACCATCCATGAAGCCATCAATCTATATACCAATTAGTTCATCCAATTGTCTATAAAGCATTTATCCTTCATTCGTTTGCTCGTTCAATCATTTGCTCACCCATCCATCATCCATCTGTCCATCCATTCACACATGCATTCATTCATCTATTCAACCATTCATCCATCCGCACGTCCTGATTTTGCTGAGTTATTTTGTTGACCCTGGAACAACATTTTAATCCAAAAATTTAATCTTGACCACATCCCTACACCTAAACCTAACCTTACCCATGAGTAATCCCTAAAATCAGAGGAAATGATAGATGAATGACACTGATGTACAAGCACCAAACACTGATTGTAAGCCTAAACTTCACAAAAACTATAAACTGTTTTTTCAAATCTGATTGGTTAATCACAATGTTGTTTCAGGGTCAGCAAAGATGTCGATCCAGGAACATGTCGTAAAATCAGGTTCTGCCATCCATCCGTCCATTCGTTCACCCATCCACCCATCCATCCATCCATCCATCCATCCGTCTATTAATTTACCCATTATCAATCTATTCCCCGTCCATCCATCCATCCATCCATCCATCAATCCATCAATCCATCCATCCATCCACCCATCCATCAATCCATTCGTTTCAACGCATCCATCCATCCAATTTACCCATCCATCCATTTATCCATCCATTCATTCACCCATCCATCAATCCATTCGTCACCCATCCATCCATCCAATTTATTTACCCATCCATCCATTCCATCCATCCATTCGTCATCTATCCATCCATTCATCCATCCATCTATTCATTCACCCATCCATCAGTCCATTCGTTTCACCCATCCATGCATCCATTCATTCAACCATCCATCTATCTATTAATTTACCCATCCATCAATCCATTTGTTTACCCATCATCCATCTATCATCTGTCCATCCATTCATTCACACCCATCTATCATCCATCCATTCATTCATTCACCCATCCAGCATTCATTTCATTCCATCCATCCATCCATCTGTCCTCCAGTCCGTTCCATAATTCATCCATCATCCATCCATACATTCACCCATCCATCCATTCCATCCTCCATCCATCCATCCATCCATCCAGTCATTCTATTCATCCATCCATCCATTCAACTATTCTTTTCATCTATCTGTTCACCTGTCCATCAGTCCATTTGTTCACCCTATCCATCATCTATCCAGTAATTTTACCCATCCATCAATCCATTCGTTCAAATCCATCCATCCATCCATTCATTAATTTACCCATCATTTCAAACATCCATCTATTCATTCATCCATCTATTTGTTCACCCATCCATCAGTCCATTCTTTACCAATCCATTCATTTTACTAATCCATCCATCCATCCATCCAATTATTTATCCATCCATCTATTCATTCGCCCATCCACCCATCCATTTTGTTCACCTATCCATACATCCATCCATTCAACCATCCATTCATCTATTAATTACTCCATCCATCAATCCATTGTTTCGGCCCATCCATCCATCCATCCATCCATTCATTAATTTACCCATCATTTCAGCATCCATCCATTCATGCATCCATATATTCATTCACCCATCCATCAATCCATTCGTTTACTTTATCACCCATCCATCATCCATCCATTTATTCATCCATCATCCATCCATCCATCCATCCATCCATCCATCATTCACCCATCCATCCATCCATTCATTCCCATCCATCCATCCATCCATCCATCCATTCGTTCAACCATCATAAGCCATCCATCCATCTATTCATTCACCTATTCATTTACCCATCCATCCATCTATTCGTTCACCCATCCATCAATCCATTCATCATACTGCTCCATCATCCATCCATCTATCTATTCATTCACCCATCCATCCATTTGTTCACCCATCCATCCATCCATCCATCCAACCATCCATCTGTTTTCTTGAACAATCATTTGTTTTCAATCATAAGTTTAAACATTCATTCATCTAAAAAGCAGTTGTTCATCCTTCATTCCAGTCATTCATTAGTTAATTGTTCAGACTTTCTCCATTGTTTTTTTGTTTGTTCATTCATCCATTAAGCCATCTGTCTTCTATTCATTCATTCATTTTCATATTTATTCAGTTGTTTTATTCATTTGTTTGTTCATCCATCCATCCATCCATCCACCCATCAATCCATCATCCTGTTTGTTTGTTTGTTCATTCAGTTTTATTCTCCATTCATTTGTTTGTTCATTCATTTGATCAGAAAGCTATGTATCCATTCATTTATTCATCCTCCTTTCCATTCATTTGTTTTTTGTTCATCCATTCATCCATAAAGCCATCTGACCTGCATTCATACATCCATCCCTCTACCCTCCATTCATTCGTTTGTTCATGCATCCATCCGTCTACACTTCCATAAAGCCATCTATCCATTCATGTAGCCTTTCATTCATTTGTTTGTTCATTTTTTTTATTTCTTCATTCACACATGTAATATTACCTGCGCTCTAAAAATGGAGCACAAGTCAGCATGATATATTCATTAGAATGCTCAAAGCCTGTATTTTTCATGTTTTCCTCTCAGCTGAGCTGTTAAACATGCATGGTGGTTCTGTGTACCCAAATCTACCATCTTTGAAACTCTCTGTTGAATTAAAATGCAATTTAATGGGCCAGAGAAATCAATATCTCTTTCCACAGGCCTTTTAATGCCAGTCTGTGACATGACTACTAATATCCCTCTCGGTAGTACTGCATACATCTATTTTTTGGGCACGTCTGTGCAACAACGCAAGCTCCTACACCTAATCATGATTGATTTCCATTATGTTCAATAATAACCGCTGCGAAGAAATCACTCCGTGTATTGCAAATTTGATCCACGTCTGTCTTCAGAGTTCAGACATGTACACGATTCATAATTTAATTCAGATGTCTGTTAGCTTATGATCCTCATGGGGCGGCACAGTTTCATCATAAATTCCCATCAAAGGTTAGATAAAAGATGATCTGTCTGTGTCTACCTAATTTTGCCTTCAAAATCAATGTTACTCACAACTCTGTGTGTAATTTCAGAGGCGTGCCTGCTTAATTTTGCCACAATGGAATAATTTTTCCATTGTTCTCACGCTTCAGAATTGAATGTGCTTGCTAATTACTCAGCCCTGCTTGTTGTTTTTATAGAGCATAAATTTCACAGGACTTTTAAAGACGCATCCGGCACACATGCATGCACACGCTCATATATTTACACTTGTGCATTCAATGCACTCAAATATACATAAGCCACTCAGTGAATGAAAGAGCCTGAAAAAGACTTCTCCCATAGTTGCCATGGCAACTGCCGATGGAGGACCATTGATTTAAGGAGGCTTGAGAAAATATATTTAAGGTGGTCTGGGTTAAATCATTGTCTTAAAACCATGAAAGGGCTAAAAGGTCCAAAATAAAAAAAAACACACACACACAGAAAGTTCTTTTAATATAAGTATGTTTTAGAATTATTCTTCAAATATAATATTTATAATATTATTAAAAAGCTAATTATTTTCTTAATATGGTGTGTAAGTGATCTATTAACCATTACCCAAGCTAATAATATTTGTTTTATTATAAATTAACATTTTCACTGGGGCGTGGGGTTGCAATATGGTGGAAATGTTGAGTAAATAATATTTTCAAACAATTTGAATATTTTTTGTTATTGTTTTCTGATTTTGGTACATTAAAAATAATCTACCTTATAATATAATGCAATAATATTTGCTAAAATCATAACATTAGTAAACGGTGTTTGCAGTATTGTGGTACCGTCAAATGCATAATATTATTCATTTGTTGTATTGTAATTTATTTATTAAAAACAGATGCCTTAGAGCATGACACCATATTCTGTTGTGCATATTTGTTGTATTTATAAATAATTTCCAGCATCATTTTTACATTTTTAATTTGCAAACTTTTTTTTCCCATGCAGGAATGATGAGTAGCTGTTAATATTTTTTGTTCATTTTAAAACATAAAACATTGTAAAGAAAATGAATAAATATGACCTCTTATAAGTTAGATTAAATCTTGAACAATTGGCTTCAATTTCTTCCATACCAAGATATGATTTTTAAAAGAAAACTACAGTAAATCCAGCCAAGGTTATGTCACACTTCTCACTTTTTTCTATTAAGAAAGTGTCGCCATCTGGTGTGTTACTCGTCTTTCTCTCTGAGTTAAAGCCGTGTATGTGACACACATAAGAGGCTCATCCTGTATCCTCTTGGATGACAGCCTGGGAAAGGTCTATTCTTAATGTAAACCCTAAATATGAGTCTGGGTTCTGCTTGTGAGGAGAAGGGTCAAGCATTAGTGGATGCGGTGTAGCCGGTTGATGTGTGTGTGTAGGAGGGAATTGATTGCTGTAACCCTCCTAGGGAGGTGCGAGAACCTCGTTGGTCGTCACACCTGCTCCTGCCTCCTCCGGCCCAGAGTTCTGTTCAGCACAGCATCCATTCACTCAACTAATGAATATCTGAACACAGCATGGCTTCTTTTGACACAGTATGAGTGAAAAACCTGCTTTGAGGGCATGTCTGTAAACCATCTTTATGTGTGTCAATGCAGAGGCTGTAGCATGACTCATTTATTTACTTCTTTGCTTGTTTGTTTACTTGTTTACTACTTTTTAAAATTTGTTATAAGAATAATATTACATTCTTAAAAAAATTGCAGCATTACATTTCATTTTTTGCAGTGTTTGTCCATGAAAAATGTCTGCTGTGATGCCAGGGTGGTCTTAGTGGTTGTCAGGGCATTGTTTGGTTGTTGCTAGGATGTTGCTAGGTGGTCTCTAGGGTATTCTGAACAGCTGTGAGGTCATTTCATGTTATTGCTACAGTGTTCTGTGTGGTTGATAGGACATTCTATAAATTTGCACTTTTAGGGCATTGTTTGATAGATGCTAGGAAGTTCTGAGTGGTTGCTAGGGCATTACAATAAGATTGCTAGGTGTTCTTACTTATGTAGGGTTGCTAGAACATTTTTGAGGGTTGCTAGGGAGTTCTGAGTGGTTGCTGGGGCATTGTGAATTTAAGTGTTCTGCTTTGGGGTCCTGGGACATGGTTTGGGGTTGCTAGGCAGTGCTGGAGTGGTTCAGCTGGGGCGCTCCAAGGTGGGTGCTAGGAGTGTTCTTCTGGGGGGTTGCTAGGGCATTGTTGGGGGTTGCTTTGGAGTTCTGAGTGGTTTACTGGGGTGTTACAATAAGATTGCCTAGCTGTTCATTTACTTCTTGAGGTCACTAGGGCATTGTTTGTAGGTTGCTAGAGTTTCAGGCTGTTGCTAGGGCATTACAATAAAGATTCCAAGATGTTCTTTTATCTGCGGAGTTGCTTGGGCATTGTTTGAGGGCTGCTAGGGAGTTCTGAGTGGTTGCTAGGACATTACATTAAGATTTTTGTGTGTTCTTACTTCTGCTGGGTCTATAGGGCATTGTTTGGGGGTTGCTAAGGAGTTCTCAGTAGTTGGCAGGGGATTACAATAAGATTGCTAGGTGTTCTTACTTATTTGAGGTTGCTAGGGCATTGTTTGGGTGTTGCTAGGGAGTTCGGAGTTGTTGCTAGGGCATTACAATAAGATTGCTAGGTGTTCTTTCTTCTGTGCTATGCCTAAAATTAGTTTTTAAGAATATTACTACAGTGTTCTGTGTCAGTGTTCAATGAAGTTTGAAATTCCTAGGGCGTTGTTGTTTACTGGTTGCTAGGGAGTTCTAGGGGGTTACTTTCGGGAATTGTTTAATGGTTGTCCAAAGGGGGTTCTAAATGGTGGTTGTAGGGTGTTCTAACTGATTTCGGTATCTGGAATGATTGTAATGTCATTTTAGGTGATTGCTACAGTGTTCTTGTGGTTGATAGGACATTATGAATTTGCACTTCAGGACATTGTTTGTTAGTAGTTGTTACTTAGGGCATTACATGAAAAATTGCTAAGGTGTTTTTACTTCTAAGGAGTTGCTAGGGTGTGTTTGGGGGGTTGCTAAGGAGTTCTGACAGTTTAAATTACCACATTGGTTGGGGGGTTGCTTTGTCATTGTTTGATGGTTGTCAGGGAGTTCTAAAAGGTAGTTGCTAGGTAGTTCATCAAGCATTTTTTAGTGGTTGCTAGATTTCTAGTGTATTCTGAATGGTGTTAAGGTCATTTCCAGGTGATTGCTGCAGTGTTCTTGATGGGACATTCTATGAGTTTGCACTTCTAGGACATTGTTGCTGGATTGTTACCAGGCGTTACAAAACACTTCATCTGTGGACCATTTAGCGATCTGCCAGGACCTTGCTCGCTAATCAAAGCGCATAGTGCTCCAAAGCATGGCTGCATTTGCAATCAGAAGTCGAAAAAGCAAAGTAGCCTAAAATATTTGTGATAAGCTAAACATGTTGCAATAGATGTGTCACCACCAATATGACAAAGAATTTTAATTTAACAAATCGTTAAAGATCACGAACATGATTCAAATACCAACATGATTCTGTTCCTAAATTACAATGATTCATCTGTTTGAGTCCTCAACCTTAAATTCTTCCATGCACCGAACGATCATACTAGTGTGATTTGAACATTCAAAACTGCGTTCGTGCTGCCGCTGACCTAAAGAGAGCCACTGTCATGTATATGAATGAAACGGTTTCACAGTCTTTTCAACCACACGGTTCATTATTTCTGTGTTACAAACATTCAAATAATCACAGAAGTACTGGGATGAAAGTTCATAGTCTGGATATAAACTCTGATATGTATGGTAGAGATCAAAATAAAGTAAATCATCCTTTTGAAAGTTAATTTGACATTGCAAATAATGTTAAAGATTTATCGATTACGTTGTTATGCCAGTGGATGGCGAAAGGGGGCTGTTAATAATGTATTTGTCTTTGATCATTCATTCAAAAACACTGATTCATCCAGTAATCAAATCTTGAGTGAATCACTGAATCATTTACTTGTAAATTAGACTCACATGTGATTTTGTTTAGTTGCCTAATGTTTTTTTCCTTCAGAATCTTAAGAGAACCACAACTTCCATTTAAAACAACAGCAACCCGATTTACCCAGAATCACGCAGCTCTATTTTGCAAACAGCTCTTAAGTGAATCTTGTTTTTATGTAGCCTGTTGATTTTTGTTCATGGTATTCAGCTGCAACTAAATGTTTAGCAAAAAAAGAAACAGAATAAATATGCTTGATATCTTTTATTCACATTGGAATTGAAAGTGGGAATCGAGAAGAATCGGAAACGATAAGAGGAATCGGAATCGATAAAATTCTAACGATACCCAACAATGGTTGCTGGGGCATTGTTGTTTGGAGGTTGCTTAGGGTGTTTGATGGTTGTCAGGGAGTTCTAAATGGTGGTTTGCTAAGTGGTTGTCAAACAGGGTGTTCTAACTAGTTGTTAGGTTTCTAGGGAATTATTCCTGGGTGTTTAATGTCGAACGGTGATTGCATAGTGTTAAATTAAGGGTAGATGGGACTCTATGAGTTTCTTACCTAGGACATTGTTTGTTGGTTGTTACTTGATACGTTACAAGAATTGCTAGGTGTTCTTGCTCACAGGAGTTGCTATGAGGTATTTTAGAGTTGCTAGGGGAGTTCTAAAAGGTGTTGCTTTAGAGACTGTTGTTTGGGGGTTGCTAAGGAGTTCTGACGGGTTGCTAGTGCGTTTGTTTGGAAGAAGTTTGCTTGGGCATTGTTCAGTGGTTGTCAGAGTTCTAAAGAATTGGATTTGCTAGGTAGTTCCTCCAAGCATTTTGGTGGTTGCTAGGTTTCTAGTGTATTCTGAATGGTTTTAAGGTCATTTTAGGTGATTGCTACACTGTTCTTGTGGTTGATAGGACATTCTATGAGTTTGCGCTTCTAGGACATTGTTTGTTGGTTGTTGCCAGGGCGTTACAAAAAATTGCTAGGTGTTCTTACTTCTGAGGAGTTGCTATGGTATTTTGGGGGTAGCTAGGGAGTTCTAAGGTGTTGCTAAGGCATTGTTTGCGGGTTGCTAAGGAGTTCTGACAGGTTGCTAGTGCGTTGCTTTGGGGGAGGGGGGGGGTTGCTTGGGCATTATTTGATGTTATAAGAGAGTTCTAAAAGGTAGTTGCTAGGTAGTTCATCAAGCATTTTTTGGCAATTGCTATATTTCTAGTGTATTCTGAATGGTTTTAAGGTCATTTCAGGTGATTGCTGCAGTATTCTTAATCGGACATTCTATGAGTTTGCACTCCTAGGACATTGTTTGCTGGTTGTTGCCAGGGCATTACAAAAAATTGCTAGGTGTTATGACGTCTGAGGAGGTTGCATTGTTTTGGGGGAGGTTGCTTGTTTGATGGTTGTCAGGGAGTTCTAAATGGTTGCTAGGTAGTTCATCAAGCATTTTTTGGAGGTTGCTAGGGTGTTTGAACTGGTTGCCAGGTTTCTTGGGTATTCTGAATGATTTTAATGTAATTTCAGGTGATTGCTACACTGTTCTTGTGGTTGATAGGACATTCTATTAGTTTGCACTTCTAGGACATTGTTTGCTGGTTGTTGCCAGGGCGTTACAAAAAAATTGCTAGGTGTTCTTACTTCTGTGGAGTTACTAAGTCATTGTTTGGGGGTTGCTAAGGAGTTCTGACAGTTTGCTAGTGCATTCTTTGGGGAGGTTGCTTGGGCTTTGTTGATGGTTGTCTAAAAAGTAGTTGCTAGGTAGTTCATCAAGCATTTTTTGGTGGTTGCTAGGTTTCTAGTGTATGGTTTTAACGTCATTTCAGGTGATTGCCGCAGTGTTCTTGTGGTTGAAAGGACATTCTATGTGTTTGCACTTTTGCTGGTTTTGTTTGGTGGCTGACACCCCCCCCCCTCCCCAAACATTATGAAGGACCGACTCCTTCACCCCCGGAATACGATTTTAAATGCGCAAAGCTAAACCGAATGCGATTTCAGCCAAGGGTTACCTCTCCGATCTGATTTGTGCCACCTCCGATTCAATTTGACCCACTCTAACCCCCCAAAACTCGATTTTAACCATTAGATGCGGACGATCACAGGTGTATTTAAACTTTCACTGAAAAAATAATGTTTCAGACATTTAAATTAATCACTAGCAAAAACACATTTGTTAAATAGCCTACATACTGATGTTTGTGAGTTTGTTAAATGCACTGGTGTGTAAGGAAAGCGGCAATAATCCTTTCATTTAAATTCTGACGACGTATTTTATTCATATAGATACATTGTGCAAAAGTTCCTGGATCTTGTGAGTAGTTGCTAGGCAGTTTCTTGTTGGTGGCTTGGGTTGTCTGAGTGCTTGCTGGGTTGTTATAAGTGTTTTTAGGTAGCTTCCTAAGCAGTATTTGGTTTTGTATACGCGTGTACACCGTTTATTGAAACGTGCATAGATGACTTTATCTGCACATTTATGTACATGTTTGCGAAGAACGCTGGCAAAAACTGTAGCATGTCCCGAATGTTTTTGATAATTACCGTGTGAGTTTGCGCATGTAGCCCATTTCTTCTTGATGTTTCAATAATGTCAAATATGGCTGAAAAACAGCACACACAGGAAAAAGCATCTTGAATGCCGCACGTGATGACAGCCCTTTGTTGTCATGGTGATCTCGCCAGCCCTTTAATTTGTTTTGTGTCTCTCAGGTGGATTGAATTGCATGAAAGTATGTTGGCTGTAACCTTCGGGCCGCCAGACCTCCCCTCACTTACCGCTGTGTGTCCTAATTAAGCTTTGTTTTACACACTGGCTGCCATCGTGAACGGCCGGCTGGATTGTTCGGGATACCGAGTCCAAATTGTGGCGTGCCCAGGGAATGTGTTTTTAAAAGACGTCTAGACTGATTTGCGGCGTGTATTATCATACACTGCAGGCATCCCTGGGGTTATTGATTTTCTGGACTGGGCTTGAGTATAATGAAAACTGTGAGGAATGTTTTCATGACATGCATGCTTCGTGCCGTGCATTAAATAGCTCATTTTAAGCTTGTTGCTTCTGAAGGTTTCATACCGGTTCACCTTTCAACCGCTGTCGTAGTCATTTATGAATATGAAATTAGCGTAATACTTCACTTGAAGCCTGATTAAATAATGCAATAGCAAGGCAAGGAAAATTTATCTATATACTAATTTTCAAGAATAATACTAATTCCATGTTTTTGTTTATAATATAATTTGATGTTATTCTTGTTGTGGTGTGTGTATGTGTGTGTGTGTACACTTTGTATTTATAATTGTTTATATTGTATTTATAGAATTGTTATTCTAGTTTATTATTTATTTCATTTATTTATTATTTATATCATTTATGTACTGTTATAGTAATTATTAATATTTTTTATTATTTAACATTTTAATTATTTTTAAGTTTTAATTGTAATCTTAGATTAAGTTTTAATGTTTAATATATAGAATAAGTGTTAATAATTTGGTTATGTATGTTTGTTATTTTTATTAGGTTTTTTTTTTAATAGTTTTATAATTTAATATTTATGTTTAGTGTTATTTTATTTTTATTTCAATTTTAGTCTTACAAATAATAGTACTTCAACAAAAACCTGTTGCCAAGACAAAATTTCTAATTTTTCATTATTTTTTGTGTAATATTTAGATTTTATTTGATTTCAGCTTATTTTCCATTACAGAAAATGCTTTTAATATTTGTAGTTGTAGAGCATACACATATGTACTGTATGAATGTACTGTATTGTTATTGTTTCTCTAAAACTATTACAAATTATAATGTATATACAAAATTACCATATACTCAAAAAACATAAACAAAACTATGATAATAATAATAATAATAATAATAATAATAAATTTCTAGATATATAATAATAAATATAATATAATATAATCTTAGATTGTTCTTGTTGTGTCTTGTTGTGGTGTGTATGTATACTCTGTATTTATAATTGTCTATATATATATATATATATATATATATATATATATATATTAATTGTTTTAATTTTAATTTTTGTATCATTTTCATACTGTCATAGTAATTTTCATTTCAGTTTTAATTGTAATCTTGGATTAAGTTTTAATATTTAGTATATAGAATAAGTGTTAATAATTTGGTTATGTGCTTTTGTCATTTTCATTAGTTTTTTCTTTTTCGTTTTTTTTTTTATTCTTTTTTGTAGTTTCATAATTTAATTTGTTTAGTGTTAATTTATTTTTATTTAAATTTTAGTGTTAGAAATAATAGAACTTCAATGTAAACTTTTTACCAAGACAAAATTTCAAATTTTCTATTTTTTTACTACATACTTATATTTCGATTTCAGCTTCATTTCCATTACAGAAAATGTTTTTAATATTTTTAGTTGTAGATCATACACATGTATGTTTTGTACTGTACTGTTATTGTTTCACAAACCTATTAAAAATTAGAGTGTATATACAAAATTATTTTTTATTAAATTATATAATTTTAGATTGTCCTTGTGTATGTGCGGACTTTGTATTTATATTTGTTTATATATATATTAATTGTTATTTTACTATAATTTTATATTGTTATAGTAATTATTAATTTTTCTAAATTATTTTATTTCCGTTTTAATTGTAATCTTAGATTAAGTTTTTAAATATTTAATATATAGAATAAGTTTTATTAGTTTGGTTAGGTGCTTTAGTCATTTTTTTAGATTTTTTTTTTTTTTATATATATATAGTTTTATAATTTAGTTTTTCTGTTCAGTGCTAATTTGTTTTTATTTTAACTTTAGTTTTAAACTTTTTTTGCCAAAACTTTTTTTTTTTTTTGCTGTAATATTTATATTATATTTGATTTCAGCTTAATTTTAATTACAAAATATACTTTTATTATTTTTAGTTGTAGATCATACATATATACTGTATAAGTACTGTACGTATACTTCATCCATCATGTATCTCGTATATGTGTGTATTGTTATTGTTTCTCTAGAACTAAAACTATTAAACATTATAATGTCTATACAAAATGACCATATACTCAAAACTTTCCAAGGAAACAGAAAACACAACCCAGACTACATTAAATACATGCATTAGGGATTAAAAACAAATTCCAACAAGGTGCCGACCATTTTATTTTATTTTTTCTTTCTACAGAACTTCCATATGGCTGGGAGAAAATAGACGACCCTATTTATGGCAGTTACTATGTTGAGTAAGTTCTTCAGATTTCTTCTTTCCAGCACCAAATTTTTGTCGAATCTGAGCGCGAATCATTGGCCTCATGCTCTTCAATGCGTGCGCCGAGGGAGGGAGGGTCCCAGCGTGATTAAATATCTGCTCGTTCTGCCCCGCAGCCACATTAACAGAAGGACACAGTTTGAGAACCCCGTCCTAGAGGCCAAACGAAGGATCCAACAGCAACAGCAAATGCAAAGTCAAGGTCTATCGGCGCTGCCATTGCCCACAATATATAGAGGTACTGCTTTTCTCTGTGGCCCATATATGCCATCTTCACCCAGTTGGTTTTATTGGTGTTTCTCGGTTTCGGGTTGCTCAGGTGTGCCCTACTTTCACGTCACTTTAGCTTGACCGAAGCACCAAAGACCATACAGTAGAGGTGGCTGTGCAGTGTGCCTTGTATTCCTCTGATCCTTTATGTGCGTTTGTCTTCACAGAAAAACCTCCATTCACGAGGGACGCCACACAGCTCAAAGGGACGTTCCTCACCACAGTGCTGCAGAAGAGCAACATGGGATTCGGCTTCACTATTATTGGCGGGGACGAGCCGGACGAGTTCCTACAGGTCAAGAGCGTCATACCTGATGGACCTGCAGCCCAAGATGGAAAGATGGACACAGGTGAGAAAGTCTAGGAAACCAGGACCTCTTATTATGTGTTTCATATTCAGTGTGTTAATTTTCTTGTGTTCTTATACATATATATATATATATATATATATATATTTATTATGAAGCGCCAAACTTGAAATAATTAAATAAAGTCTGAATATAAATACAAATACAAATCTGACTATGTAGAAGTAAATCAGAGTATATATTTATAAATCTGAAAATATAAATAAAAATCTGAATATATAAAAGTAACTTAAAATATATAGTTGTAAATCTGACTATACAGAAGTAAATCAGAGTATATATTTATAAATCAGAATATATAAATGTAAATCAGAAAATATAAATGAAAATCTATATAAATGTAACTCAAAATATATAGTTGGAAGTCTGAATACATAGAAGAAAATCACAATATATATTTGTAAATCAGAATTTGTAAATGTAAAGCAGAATATATAAATACAAATCTGACTATACAGAAGTAATTCTGAGTATGTATTTACAAATCAGAATATATAAATGTAACAATGTTTACAGTAGTTGTAAGTCTGAATATTCAAAAATAAATCAGAATATATATTTCTAAATCAGAATTTATGAATGTAAATCAGAAATATAAATGCAAATCTGAATATATAAATGTAACTCAGAATATAGTTTTAAGTCTGAATATATAGAAGTAAATGAGTATATATAAATCAGAATCTATAAATGTAAATAAGAATATATAAGTACAAATCTGACTATAAAAGTAAATCGGACTATATATTCATAAATCAGAATATATAAATGTAAATCAGAATATATAGTTGTAAGTCTGAATATATAGAAGTAAATCAGAATATATAATTGTAAATCAGAATTTATAAATGTAAAACAGAATATATACATACAAATCTGGCTATACAGAAGTAAATCAGAGTATATATTTATAAATTAGAATATATAAATGTAAATAAGAATATATAAATACAAATCTGACTATATACAAATAAATCAGAGTGTATATTTATAAATCAGAGTATATAAATGTAAATCAGAAAATATAAATAAAAATCTGAATATATAAATGTAACTCAAAATATATAGTTGTAAGTCTGAATATATAGAAGTAAATCAGAATATATATTTGTAAATCAGAATTTGTAAATGTAAATCAGAATATATAGTTGTAAGTCTAAATATATAAAAGTAAATCAGAATATATATTTATAAATCAGAATATGTAAATGTGAATCAAAATATAAAGATAAAAATTTTACTATGTAAATGAAAATCATGAATAAATCAAACTATGTAGTTATAAGTCTGAATATATAAATGTAAATTGTGAATATGTCATTGTAATTCTGAATAAGTAAATGCAAATTGCAATATGTATATTACAGTTACATAATATGTGTGACCCTGGACCACAAAACCAGTCATAAGGGTCAATTTTTTGAAAGTGAGCTTTATACATCATCTGAAAGCTGAATAAATAAGCTTTCCATTGATGTATTGTTTGTTAGGACAGGACATATTTGGCCGAGATACGACTATTTGAATATCTGTAATCTGAGGGTGCAAAAAAATCAAAATATTGAGAAAATCACCTTTAAAGTTGTCTAAATGAAGCTCTTACTAATGCATATTACTAATCAAAATTAAGTTTTGGTATATTTACAGTAGGATTTTTACAAAATATCTTCATGAAACATATTTACTTAATTTCCTAATGTTTTTTGGCATAAAAGAAAAATCTATAATTTTGACTCATACAGTGTATTTTTGGCTATTGCTACAAATAAACCCCAGTGACTTAAGACTGGTTTTGTGGTCCAGGGTCACATATAATTTATATTATTTTTAAAAACAATATAATTAAAAATATGATTAATAAAATGTAACTAACTATTAAAAATGTAATTATATATAAATATATATTAAATATGCACATCAAAATAATATTATTATTTCATTGTAAGTTTATTAATATAACAATATTGTTTTATAATAACTGTATTATTATATAATATATAATATCTATAATATGTTATCAACATTTCTTTTTCATCCACCATCTTGGGTGATTTTATTCAACTGATCTTGTCGTAGTGCATTCTGGGAATGACTTCTTTACAAATTGGCAAATACCCTGATGAAAAAAAAACAGTTAAAACCAGCCTAAGGTGGTTGGCTGGTCTTAGCTAGTTTAAGCGGTAAGTAGCTGGTTTTAGCTAGTCTCCCGGCCTGAGCAGCTCAGGAAGTGGTCAAAACCCCTCTAAAACCAGCCTACAAACCAGCTATGACCAGGCTGAAAGACCAGTTAAAATCAGCCTACCAGCTATCTATCACAGTATCAATTCATATCAGTAGTTCACGTTCAGGTTAACGTTATTATTACCTTAAACTTGTTTTGTGAATTTATCTAAGAGAGATAAAATATAAAATCAATTCAGTGACTTTCAGTTTTATTATGCCAACCATAGTTACTGTTGCCAAGGAAAACAAACAGTGCCTGCAGGCCTAATTGACCAATTTCACCAGACTGTTCAGAAGTTTGAATTTAGAATTATGCCCCCTTTTAATACACAAGCCCTTATCGATATATAAGCTGTGTTAAGCGTTGACCTCAGATCTCAGGAGAAAACCCTCAGTGCACAAACTAGGAAACATCATTATCTCTGTAGCCACTGCTTGACAACAGTCCCTAATAGCTTGCACAGTGCTAGCGCAAGGTCACGCTTGTCGCAGTGTTTTTTTCTGTGATGAAAGAGCGTCTTTAAATGAGTCATCACAGGCGGACGCCGTAGGCATATTTGCTGCTTTTTCATAACTTCTCTATTCCCTTGTAGAGGAACTCTTAACCTAGTCTGGGGAAACTTGCATCCTTGCTGCGACTCTACCTTTCTGGATGGCTTGTTCGTTTCCTTGATCATGTGTTCAGTTTAGAAGTGTATCACATCTGTGAGCTCTGAAGATGACATCACTTCCCAAGGCCCTCACAGATAATGATGCTGGCAGTGGCTTTATTTGCATATGCCTCTAGCTAGCATTGCAATTTGGGCTTTGGTGGGATCTTGTGTGTTTTATCCGCTTTTGATGGGGGAGCGGGGTCCTTTATAGAAGTCCTACTCTGTTCCACACACACATACACAGTTGGCTTGTGCAGTTTCAACAGGCCTCAGGTTGCCTCATTATCGGCCTACTTTGCTGATAGCTTGCGCGGTTGGTGTCTACAACTGTCTGCACTTATGCAACAAAACCTGTGTGCGGAGAGGACTTAAATCCGAAAAGATATAATTTTGTAAACATTTGGGTCAAACAATGTCTATTTTATTTAACCCTAAGTATGTGTGAACACCTAGTAAACTGTCTTGCTGTCTACTGTCACATTAACAAATTTTTGAAAATAGTCTTCTAATTCTTTAAATGGAACCCCAGGTATGAAGACTTGTAAATGATGTCTCTTACTAAAATATGTAGTAGAAAACCAATGAAAGATTTACATGGTTTGTTTTAACATTGTTTTATACATACTTTGGACTATGGGTGGCACCATTATTTCGATGATGTCAAATAGTTGCACTTTTGAGCTTCTGGCGCTACCTGTTGGTATTTTTACCACACCACAACACAACACTGAAAATAAAATACTGATATGATGACTGCGGCTAATGAAAGCGCTTACAGGTGGCAATCGATATAAGCATAGCCTTAAGCCAAATGCTATACCATCGTTTTTTTTTTTAAACACCCTTGGATATTGAGTGAAATCCACGCTGAGAAACTCCTTCAGTGGCTGTGGCGTCATGACAAGCGTTGCTTGTTTACATCCTACCAGGACGGCATCTAGCGTTTCTTGTCTCTGCCATTTGTAAGCTCTTTCAGTAGCTGTGGTCGACTAAAAGCCTCAAAGGCACCAGAGCTAAAGTGGAGAGAACAAATACACAGGTCTTAAGGAAGTTTTATTCATCCACAAGCATTCTTTTCTCCTCTTTTTATCACTAGAAAAGCAGTGACACTAAAGACTTGCATCATTTCTCTTGTTGCCCTTTGACTGAAAATTACTATCAAAAGACGCACAATGTGGCATCGTATCAGTTTTTTGTTTTCCCAGTTGTGTTTCAGTAAAAATAGCAACAGATAGCACCAGTAGCTTGCTGAGTGCAACCATTTCACATCATTGAAATAATGGCACCCCCCATAGTCCAAAATATATATGAAAAGATGTGTAAATCTTTCATGGGTTTTCTACTACATATTTCAGTAAGAGACATTATTTATGTTATATTAAGCCATACAAGTCTTAATACCTGGGTCCACACCATAACTACTGTATAACGATAACGACATAGAAGAACGTTCCCTTAGGAAAATTAACCATGGTTTTACTACAAGTAAAACCAAAAAACCATGGGTTCCACAAATCAACCATGATTTTGCTACATTAACCATAGTTTAACAGGTATTTGTCCTAAAACTGTGGTTATAAAAATGGTAATCAATACACCAAAAAAACATGATTATCACACTTATTACTAACTCTGACTATTTTTCTTGCAGTTGTGAGCTATACAATCAGGATTGCGAGATATAGACTCACAGTTCTGACTTTTTCTCAGAATTGCGTGATAAAAACCCAGATTTGCGAGATTTAAACTCAGAATTCTGACTTTTTTTCTCAGAGTTTTCACAATTCTGACTTTATAACAAACAGTTGCAAGAAAAACTTAGAACTGCAAGATACCAACTCACAATTCTGAGAAATAAACTTGCAATTCTGAGAAAAATAGTCAGAATTATGAGTTTGTAGAAACTCGAGATACAAACTCATAATTCTGACTTTTTTCTCAGAATTTTCGCAATTCTGACTTTATAACAGGCATTTGCGAGAAAAACTCAGAATTGCAAGATACCAACTCACAATTCTGAGAAATAAACTTGCAATTCTGAGAAAAATAGTCCTGAAAAAAGTTAGAATTATGAGTTTGTGGAAACTCGAGACACAAACTCATAATTCTGACTTTTTTTCTCAAAATTTTCACAATTCTGACTTTATAACCTGCAATTGTGAGAAAAACTCAGAACTGCGAGATTTAAACTCAGAATTCTGACTTTTTTTCTCCGAATTTTCTCAATTCTGACTTTATAACAAACAATTGCGAGAAAAACTCAGAATTGCAAGATACCAACTCACAATTCTGATAAATAAGGTTGCAATTTTGAGAAATAAAGTCAGAATTGCGAGATACAAACTCATAATTCTGACTTTTTTTTCTAAGAATTTTCGCAATTCTGACTTTATAACAAGCAATTGTGAGAAAAACTCAGAATTGCAAGATACCAACTCACAATTCTGATAAAGTTGCAATTTTGAGAAAAACTCAGAACTGCAAGATTTAAACTCAGAATTCTGATAAATAAGGTTGCAATTTTGAGAAATAAAGTCAGAATTGCGAGATACAAACTCATAATTCTGACTTTTTTTTCTAAGAATTTTCGCAATTCTGACTTTATAACAAGCAATTGTGAGAAAAACTCAGAATTGCAAGATACCAACTCACAATTCTGATAAAGTTGCAATTTTGAAAAAAAACTCAGAACTGTGAGATTTAAACTCAGAATTGTGTCTTTTTTCTCTGAATTTTCTCAATTCTGACTTTATAACAAACAATTGTGAGAAAAACTCAGAATTGCAAGACACCAACTCACAATTCTGATAAATAAAGTTGCAATTTTGAGAAAAACTCAGAACTGTGAGATTTAAACTCAGAATTCTGTCTTTTTTCTCAGAATTTTCGCAAATCTGACTTGATAACAAGCAATTGCGAGAAAAACTCAGAATTGCAAGATACAAACTCATAATTTTGACTTTTTTGCATTTCTGGCTTTATAACAAGCAATTACAATAAAACTTAGAATTGTGAGATACAAGTAAGATACAAACTCATAATTCTGACTTTTTTTTTTTTCCAGAATTTTCACAATTCTAACTTTATAACAAGCAATTGCGTCAGAATTGTGAGATAAATTTAGCAATTCAGAGAACATGTCAGTCTTTTTTTCTCCTGAGAATGACTTTATAACTTGTGATTACGAGTTTATATCTCACAATTCTGAGAAAATAAGTCAGAATTGCGAGATATAAACTCACAATTACCTTTTTTTTTTTTATTCAGGGGCAAAAATGGGCTTCCATAGAGTCATGACATAATGCACTTGAGAGTATGCTGCTTCATATTTTGTTTAGTACTCTAATTTTTTTGTTCGTTATTTCTTCACCAGGTGATGTGATTGTCTACATCAATGACATCTGTGTTTTGGGCACCACCCATGCCGATGTGGTGAAGCTTTTCCAGTCCGTTCCTATTGGCCAGAGCGTGACCCTGGTGCTGTGTCGAGGTTACCCTCTCCCTTACGACCCAGAAGACCCCTCTGCTAGCTCCTCCATGCCTCCTCTGGGTCTAGTGGATCACCCATTGCTGCTCAATGGAAGGAACAACTATGAAAATTACATGGAGTACATGTCTTTGACTGGCCGCTTGGTACCCGAGCACGGTGAGGGTCTTACCCCGCATCCCCATCCTGGTGACACACACCTGGACGGCTCACAGCCTCCATCTCTGACTACACCGGGACCCCCACCTGATGACAGCGTCTCCATGGCGTCATCCTCAGGAGCTACAGCTGGTGCTCAAGTGGCTCCTGAACTTCTGAGTCTCACTATAACCAAAGGAGCAGAGGGTTTCGGTTTCACTATAGCGGACAGTCCCACAGGACAAAGAGTCAAACAGGTGCGCTGATATCATTTTCAGTCATTTTAATATCAGGGTCTTTTTCACTCACCAGCCAATTTGGCTAAATTTCCATTCATAACTTCTACTAGCCAGAAAAAAAAGAAAAAAACCAACAGCTTGAGGCTGTTCACACTGGCTGTGACAAAGTGGGCACTGCAAATCATTTTAAATTTGTGTCAGTACGCCATAAACAGAATGTGGCATCAGTTTATTGTCTGGGATTTGTTGAGATGCGACGCATCCAGTGTAGACAGCATCACTGATCATAATGGGTTCTATTGTATTTTGTCACGTCGTTCATGTCTGGTGTGGACACACTGTGAGTCTCCAGTCATTTTTCAACTCCTCATTATTGCTTCAATGCATAAACCAGTGCGCCTTTCTGTCTATCTGTCTATCTATCTATCTATCTATCTATCTATCTATCTATCTATCGTTCTATTGTTCTATCGTTCTATCTATCTATCTATCTATCTATCTATCTATCTATCTATCGTTCGTTCTATCTATCGTTCTATCTATCATACTTTAGTTCTATCGTTCTATTGTATCATTCTTTCTATCATTCTATGGTTGTATCCATCTTTCTGTAGTTCTATCATTCAGTTGTTCTATCTATCATCTATCTATCTATCTGTCTGTCTATCTATCTATTGTTCTATCTGTTGTTATATCTATCGTTCTATTGTTCTATCATTCTATCATTCTATGGTTGTATCTGTCTTTCTATCGTTTTATCCATTTGTCTATCATTCTATCTATCTATCTATTGTACTTTTGTTCTATCGTTCTATTGTATCATTCTATCATTCTATGGTTGTATCCATCTTTCTGTAGTTCTATCATTCAGTCGTTCTATCTGTCGTTCTATCTGTCATACTTTTGTTCTATCTTTATGTCATATCATTCTTTCTATCATTCTATGGTTGTATCCATCTTTCTGTAGTTCTATCTATCTGTCATTCTATCTATCGTTCTGTCTATCGTACTTTTGTTCTATCATATCATTCTTTCTATCATTCTATGGTTGTATCCATCTTTCTGTAGTTCTATCATTCAGTCGTTCTATCTGTCTATCTATCTATCTATCTATCTATCTATCTATCTATCTATCTGTCTGTCTATCTATCTATCTGTCTGTCTATCTATCTATCTATCGTTCTATCGTTCTATCGTTCTGTTGTATCATTCTTTCTATCATTCTATTGTTGTATCCATCTTTCTGTAGTTCTATCTATCTGTCATTCTATCTATCGTTCTATCGTTCTATCGTTCTATGTATCATTCTTTCTATCATTCTATGGTTGTATCCATCTTTCTGTAGTTCTATCATTCAGTCATTCTATCTATCTATCTATCTATCTATCATTCTATCTTTCGTTCAATCTATCATACTTTTGTTCTGTCTGTCATTCTTTCTATCATTCTATGGTTGTATCCATCTGTCTGTAGTTCTATCATTCAGTTGTTCTATCTATCTATCATTCTATCTATCGTACTTTTGTTCTATCGTTCTGTCGTATCATTCTTTCTATCATTCTATGGTTGTATCCATCTTTCTGTAGTTCTATCATTCAGTCATTCTATCTATCATCTATCTATCTATCTATCTATCTATCTATCTATCTATCTATCTATCGTTATATATGGTTATATCTGTTGTTCTATCTATCTTTCGTTGTTTAATTCTATCTATCGTTCTGTTATTCTGTCTGTCTTTCTATCATTGTATCTATCTTTCTGTCTATTGCTTTATTATTCTATGATTGTATCTATCATTCCATCGTTCTATCTGTTGTTCCGTGGTTGGATCTATCTTTGTAACATTCTATCATTCAATCGTTTTATCATTCTGTCAATCTCTCTTTCATTTTATCTATTTATCTATTGTTCTATCATCTTATGTTTTATCGTTCTACTGTTCTATCAATTGTCTGTCTATCTATTGTTCTATATATAGTATTATTTCTTGTTATTTTAGATAATAAATAAATAAGACTACTGTTTTACTTCAGATAACGGTCAAACCAAAATGCAAATGAAAATTCACTTACAGGCCGTATTTAAGGACATTACATGGTTGTATGTCCTGTCTTAAGGCTTAAATGCACATTTAAGTGCATAGTATATGTCATAACTGTTTCTATACGTTTGGATCAGGTGCTGGAGCCGCAGGGTTGTCCGGGGTTATGTGAAGGAGATTTGATGGTGGAGATTAATCAGAAGGGTCTCCAGGGACTCAACCACACACAGGTGGTGCAGCTGCTCAAGGACTGTCCAGTGGGAACAGAGGCTACGCTTGTCATTCAGAGAGGAGCAGCAGCAGGTGCGCACATTTCCACCCTTCATTTTTAAAACCAAGCTCATCAGAAATGTACTGAAGGTCGCCTGAAATCTACGTCAGATCTCGGCAAAGCACAATGTTCACCTAAAAAAAAAAAAATTCTGTCAGCTACTCACCCTGTATGTCTTTTCTGTTGAAGACAAAATAAGTAATGGATGTGGATGTTATCAAATAGTTACTTTTAAATGAATACATTTTCCTCAAGTTGGGCGTGATAATTATTTAAAGATGACAGAATACCATTTTGGGTGAACTTTTCCTTTAAAGTTTTGGTTGAAACTTCGGTGCTTTAGCTTCTAGTCTTTTCTAAGTGCTCTGAACTTGCCTTAAGCTTTGATTCAGCAAGATTTTGAAATAAGAGAAGAGAAATTTTCCTATTATAGACTCCTAGACACGCTTTGCCTCACAAACTAACCAGTACATCTCAATTTCTCGGACTTGAACTGTTTTTTTTCAGAATAACTGAAGCTGATGAGCTGTTTTTGGGCAATTTTAGCAGAGCCTTCACAAGATTGCACACTGTATCATCTCTTGGCAAGAGCTGGTGACAGTTATTAGCATATTCAGACCGGAGCCAAGCTAATCTACTAATTCCATGCGAGTCCACTTATCGGAGTGCGTACTTTCATTAAAATGTTCGTGCAGAGCGTAATATTTTATCACCCTTCTTAATTAGGATATTCTTAGAATGAAAATTAATGAGGCAATTAATAGAAACTATCGTGAAGAAGGCTACAATCTCTCCATGTGTACAGTAAACCTGATATACGTTCTTAAGACGTTTGTCCGTTTCTCTAAACCACTATCAATCAAGTAATTACATCCACGCTTCCTGCCAATTACACAGTGCGTCTGTTCTCACCTCCTCTGCGTGTTTCATGACTATATCGAAGGCTACGGTCTTAAAGGACCTCTCAGCAGCCACTCCAAGGCCTCTTGTAACGGAGCGAGAGACGGTCCCGCGTGACTCACTGGCTAAGTGCGAGACCATTCAGTTTCCTGCCGGCGTTCTGCCAAGAGCCCGGTCAGCGCCGGCCATGTTCACAGCTCTTTTCCCCAGTCCTCTAATTAAAGCACGACTCCCACACTGAGCTGTGGAGATGAACAGGCAGACGAATCAGAATGCGGAGTGGGTCGAAGGGGGCGGGGCATTCGGCGAGCAGGCCAATCAAAGCGTGTTACTTCCCAGCAGGTAGCACTGAGGGAATACTCTGAAATAGATTCTGATTGAGGGGATGTAATTTATTCTTGGTGACGTGAAGAGTTTATATTATCATAATTTACATAAATTTACATGAATATATCTATTTAAAGCAGCAGGATGAATGGGCAAATAAATGTCAAGACAAGCATAATTTCACACCAGAACAAGGTGAGAATTTAGAATTTAAAGACGGTAAATAGACAGACTTTCTTTTGTGGAGTCCGCACTGTTCCCAGCAACAATCTTGCAGAATAACCAGAGCCAGTTATTTATTTTAAAAGATTAATACAAAATAAGGAATTATTTTGTGTTTCATTGTTGTGCCATTCATCCACGACCACCACCTCATGTTGCAAGGATCTGTACACAATTCCTGGAAGCTGAAAATATCCCAGTTGTTGCATGGCCAGCATACTCACCGGACATGTCACCCATTGAGCATGTTTGGGATGCTCTGGATCGGCGTATACGACAGCGTGTTCCAGTTCCTGCCAATATCCAGCAACTTCGCACAGCCATTGAAGAGGAGTGGACCAACATTCCACAGGCCACAATCAACAACCTGATCAACTCTATGCGAAGGAGATGTGTTGCACTGCGTGAGGCAAATGGTGATCACACCAGATACTGACTGGTTTTCGGACCCCCCAATACAGTAAAACTGCACATTTTAGAGTGGCCTTTTATTGTGGCCAGCCTAAGACACACCTGTGCAATAATCATGCTGTCTAATCAGCATCTTGATACGCCACACCTGTGAGGTGAATGGATTATCTCGGCACAGGAGAAGTGCTCACTAACTCAGATTTAGACAGATTTGTGAACAATATTTGAGAGAAATAGGCCTTTTGTGTACATAGAAACTTAGATCTTTGAGTTCAGCTCATGAAAAAAGGGGGCAAAAACAAAAGTGTTAAGTTTATAATTTTGGTCAGTGTATATTGCAAATATTTAGTATATCGCCCAGCCCTACTTAGGACGAGTTGTTGGATTGCATTTGCACCCATGTGCATAAATGCAACTTTTGCAAAAATTTCACTACATTTATTTCTGCTGGAATCAGAAATGATCTCATTAGGCAACAGACTGTCGAGGGAGGTGAATGCAATAAGAAATGTATTTCTTATCTGCAAATTTGCCCAGAGTACTAAAAGAATCATTAAGGAACCAGAATTGTCCCATTTCTAATTCTTCCAACATTTCTCTAGCTTATTAGCGCAGCAGTCAGAGCGCAAATCCACTGTCCGTCTTCCTCTCTGCACTTCTTTTATAAGGATTATTGACATCTCAGGTAGGACTGGACAGGCAGGTGTGAGGTGATAACTATACTCCTCTGACTCCCCGTACTGTTGGAAATATCATCAGGGCCATGGCATTTCAGCAGTGCCGACAGCTCTCTTACATCCTCTTGGCTCTCTTCCATCTGGGTCTCGGAGAACTCAGAGCTGACAGTCACCTTGAATCCCTCATGATTCCATCTGACTCACCTTTCAGACTTCACCTGAGAGAGACGCATGACATGAATGAAACCCGAGGACGCGTGAGGCCACTGACAGAACATGGCATTCAACTTAAGTTTGACTTCTTTGAAGGTTGTTTCAGCGTTCAAGTCTGAATAAAGCAATCAGGAAATAAGAGGACAAATCCTTGAAGCCTTGCACATGAGATTGATTGAAGTTCTCCACTCTTTGTTGTCCGTATGGCGTCTTTTGCGATGCATTGGGGGAGGACTTGTGGAGTGGCACGACTGCACATATTTGCCCGAGGCTTTATGTTTAGCCCTTCGCTGCCAAGTCGTGTCCTGGTCATATAGCGTTTGATGTAATCCTGTTAGTTTAAGTAGGCATAAAAATGCCTTGCTCCCCCTGCAAATCCAGACGTACAGGCCACACACACGCATGCACATTTTCGTGCACGCACAAGCGCAAAGACTCACAATATGGTCTGTGCAATTGAAACAGGTATGAGACTAAGAAATGAAAAGTCATAACTCATTATTCTCATAGCACCTCTGGCCATGGTTTAATCGCATTGCAGATGATTCTTAAACCATCTTCTTCATACCACAGACAGTCATATTACAAATGCACATCATACTTTTTATTATATGGGGAACTCTGAATAAAAATGGTATCGTGGTCGTTCTTTGCATTTTGTAAAAAGTGAAATGTGTAGTTGTAGTTGTAGTTGTTGGTGTAACCTAATGCAGTCAGTAAGATGTGGTATTTATAAAGCCATAATATTTTTCATGGATTGTTGTTTTGTTGTTGATCTGGAAAAAGAAAAAAAGATAAGTCGTTTTAGATGTAATTTAATTTAATTCATATAAACACAATATTCAGTTTTTTCTTATTTGAATTAGCTAATTATTTTTAATTTACAAAGAGATATTATAATATATAATATATATTCTGTATCAATTTTACTGATCCCATTGGCACTTTTTTAATAAAACAGTGAAGTCTGAAAAATACACTTAATATCTAATGCAAATTTTTATCTCAAGAAAGTATACAGTATGTCTATAATATAATATGTCTATGGAAGCCTGTTTCCACTTCTTCCAACTTTTTATCTCACAATTCTGACTTTTTTCTCGCAATTATGAGATATAAACTCACAATTGCAAGTTATAAAGTCATAATTGTTATAAATTCACCGTTCTTATTTTTGTCTGAGAATTGAGTGATATAAACTTGCTATTGTGAGTTATAAAGTCAGAATTGCGAGACAAACTCGCGAATCTGAGAAAAACTCGCAATTCTGTGAAAAATTTGCAATTTTGCAAAGTAAAGTTGCAATCCTGAGAAACAAAGAAACAGTACTGCACTTTTTTTTTCTTAAGCAGTATATCTGTCATGAAAAAAATGAATCTGATTGCAGTAATACATCTGAAAACTATAGAAGCCCCTTTCTGTCACTGCATAAAAAATTTGGAAAAGTTATTTCGACATTTTATCTCATAATTTTGATCAGAATTGCGTGATATAAATTTGCAATTGCGAGTTATAAAGTCAGAATTGCAAGATATAAACTCACAATTCTGAGTTCCTCAGAATTGTGAGTTTATATCTCACAATATATATCTCAGAAAAAATTCTAAATTGTGGAAAAAAGTCAGAATTGCCATTCTGACTCGCAATTCTGAGAAACAAAGTCAGAAAGTCACAATTGGAGATATAAACCTAATTCTGAGGAAATCATTGCTGGTTTATGTCTTGCAATTCTGACTTTGTTTGCAAGATATAAACTCACAATTCTGACTTTTATCTCAGTATTATAATATAAACTCGCAATAGCTAATTATAAAGTCCAAATTTTGAGATATAAACATGCAATTTTGAGAAATTAAGTCAAAACTGTGTGACGTAAACTTTTGATTTTTTTTTCAGAATTGCGTGATATAAACTCACTATTGCAAGACATAAACTCGCAATTCTTAGAAAAATTAGCAATGTTGAGAATAACTCGCAACTCTGAGAAATGAAGTCAAAATTGTGTGATGTAAACTCTGACTTTTTTCTTAATTCTGACTTTTTTCTCAGAATTGTGTGATATAAACTCACTATTGCAAGACATAAACTCGCAATTCTTAGAAAAAATTGCAATTTTGAGAAATAAAGTCACAATTCTGAGAAATAAAGTCAGAATTGCAGGACATAAACTAACAATTCAGATTTTTTCCCCTTAGAATTGCAAGTCTGTCTCATAAAACTGGCAATTCCGACTTTATAACACTCGCAGTTGTGAGTTATTAGTCAGAATTGTGAGGTATAAACATATCAGTCTTTTTTACCCCCAAAAATTGGACTTTATTTCTTTCAATTGTGACTTTATATCACGCAATTCTAAGAAAAAAGTCAGAATTTAGAGTTTATATCTTGCAATTCTTACTTTATAACTTGCAATTGCGAATTTATATCATGCAATTCTGAGAAAACGGTCAGAACTGTAAGATAAAATGTCGCAATAACTTTTCAAAAAAATTTATTCAGTGGCAGAAACGGGCTTCTATAGTTTTCTGATGTATTAACTGCAATCAAATTCATTTTTATCATGACAGCTATACTGATTAAGAAAAAAAAGTGCAGTACTGTACATAATATATGATATAAAACCTCAAGCTTGAGTCAAATTTAATATGTGCTGTTATAATAATGATAAAATGCTAATTTACATTTATTTTTCTTGTAAGTGATCATAATGCTAAATGATTCTTTAGAGTTGCTGAGTTTCCTATTACTAATATTTAGACATTTTACTACTATTTATCTGATGTGAATAAGCACAGTGATGCAGAGATATTCAGTAGATACAGTGATATAAATTCAACTTGTATGCTAAAAGCATTACTGACTATTCATATTTCACAATTATTCAGAACTGTCTGGAAGTTGTGAAAATCTAGTTTAGTGTCTTCTGTCTTTATGGTCCTAAACACTGTTTGGCAGACTCAATTTTTGTCTTTTTTATTTAGGTTGAGTTTGGCATCTGCTGAAAGCTAATGATGTAATTACCTCGCAAATAAATGCAATAAACTTTCCTCACTGCCTACAGGACAACAAAGTGAAGAGGAAAAATGGATGAATATTATGTGCCTGTTATGAAAAGCATTATATTTTACTCCTTAGATCTAATGATATTAATCATTCCCTCTTTCTCTCTCCGTCAGGCCTCTACACACCCTGGGATCCCACAAAACAGGTAAATGATTTGAAATACTTGCTTTCTCAAACTACTATTTGTTTTTGCATGTTCTTAAACTGACCTTGACACCTGGTGGAGCTTCAGAGGGTCGTGAAGTAAGACTCCAAAACACATTCATCCACATGACATTCGGTTCCATTAAAGGATTAGTTCACTACCAGAATAAAAATTTTTTAAAGAAAACATTCCAGGATTTTTCTCCATATAGTGGACTTTAATGGGGATCAGTGGGTTGAAGGTCCAAATTGCAGTTTCAGTGCAGCTTCAAAGGGCTCTACACGATCTCAGCCGAAGAATTAAGTGTCTTATTTAGCGAAACTTAATCTTTTTTTTTTTTTTTTTAAAAAGGTGCTTTTAAACCACAAATGCTCATCTTGCACTAGCTCTGCGATGTGTGTCTACAACTTTACAACTTTTACACGCATTAAGTAATTAGCACTGGAAATATAGGTTAGTCTTACTACTTTTAATGAAGATGATTGTGTGTTGAACGTCTGCAACTTACTTTGAGTTTCATTTGTGGCAGTTTGCGTGCCAGCTTGCTAAAGAGATACTCAGACCAGAAATAAAATCCTGAAGTGATTTGAGTGATTTGAGATTTAATGTAAATCCGTCTCGAAAGCATTTTGGAGGGCATTTACATCTGGTCTTTTCATGATTGGATAGCTATCCGATCAAAGAAAACACATGAAGTGACCAGGTATAAACAGGCCCATACAGCACAACCAGAGTTGTTGGATTTCTGTACAAATGACTGTTTTGAGTCAACCTGATCTTATAAGAAATAAGTATCTCTTGTTCTTTGAAACCACAATAATGGGGAAGACTGCTGACGTGGCAATGGTCCAGAAGACAATTATTGACACCCTCCACAAAGAGGGTAAGTCACAGAAGGTCATTACTGAAAGGGGTGGCTGTTTACAGAGTGCTGTTTCAAAGCATATTAAATGCAAAGTTGATGGAAGGAAGAAATTGGGTATGAAAAGGTGCACAAGCAACATGGATGACCCCAAGCTTGAGAAAACTGTCAAGCAAAGCTGATTCAAACACTTGGGAGTCAGCCGGAGTCAGTGCATCAAGAGTCACCAGGCTCAGACGTCTTCAGGAAAAGGGCTGCCAAGCCGCTTCTGAAACAGAAACAATGTCAGAAGCATTTTACCTGTGCTAAGGAGAAAATTAATTGGACTGTTGCTCAGTGGTCCAAAATCCTCTTTTCAGATAAAAGTAAATTTTGCATTTCATGTTGAAATCATGATCCCAGAGTCTGGAGGAAGACTGGAGAGGCACAGAATCCAAACTGCTTGAAGTCCAGTGTGAAGTCTCTGAAGTCAGTAATGATTTGGGGTGTCGTGACGTCTGCTGGTGTTGGTTCATTGTGTTTTATCAAGTGCAAAGTCAATGCAGCCGTCTACCGGGAGATTTTGGAGCACTTTGTGCTTCCATCTGCTGACAAGCTTTATGGAGATGGTGATTTCCTTTTCCTGCAGGACTTTAGCACCTGCCCACAGTGCAAAAACCACTTCCAAGTGGTGTGCTGACCATGATATTACTGTGCTTTATTGGCCAGCCAACATGCCTGACCTGAACCCCATAGAGAATCTATGGGATATTTTCAAGAAAAAGATGAGAAATAGTCGATCCAACAATATACAGACGATCTGAAGGCTCAGTAGTGCCTCAGCAGTGCCACAGGCTGATCACTATCATACCACACTTTACTGATACTGTAATTTGTGCTAGGAGCAAGTCATTTGCTGTAATTTGTGCTGCCGACCAAGTACTGAGTGCATAAATGGACATACTTTAAAAAACTTGAACTTTTCTGTTTTGCAAATATGTTTTTTGATTGATCTTATGAAATATTCTAATATTTTGAGATACCGGATTTTACCACTTTCTTTTGGTTTAGTATTGTTCTTTAATAGTTAAAGCCAATTATTGGATTTTTGCCATCTCTAAAAAAATATAAAAGTCATATAGGGTACAAAAGGCCTAAAGGCGCCCCTGGGGTAAAAGGAAAATTTAGAGGAAAATTATTTTCCTCTAAACCACTAGATGGAAGAAAAACCAAAACATGGCCTTTTCAAGATGCACGTGCAAATTTGTCTGATTGATTGTCAAAGTTGATTCTGTGCTTACTTGATCTAATATTTGATGTTTTTAAAAATGTTGTAGATTTAAGTAGCAAATAAGAATCACTAAAATTGTTGAATATATTTTGAGACAAAGGTCTTCCTAATGATTTTCAGTTTTGTTTAAGATAATTAAAACTTTTTTTAAATAACAAAAGAATATATAAAAGTATGCTATTTGAGGTACTGTTGGGGCTAAAAAGCACATGATAATTAATAGAAGACTGACTTTTCCATTTTTTGACATGACATAGAATGTAAATATCATATTGTGTTTGGTGTCCATCTTAGAGATAATTACCGTGTTTAGATTGAAATCATCATATTTAAAACATGATATTAATCATATCATATAATAAAATATCACTTGTTGTTACTACTGTGAATCTATATTCAATTATTATGGGATCTCCTTCAGTACTTTCAGAATTACTTTTTAAAATGATTTTGTTTCTGTATTTTAAAATGTATCTTTTTATATTAACATATTTTAATGACAGTACATTTTGTTGAACAAAATTTAATTCTTTTATTCATCAAAATAAGCAGAAACTTTGCTAAAGTGATTGTTTTGAACAAGTATTAACTTTGGCATCATAAAAAAAAAATGTTATGTTAGCTAAAGTATTTGTATCAATACTGTGTGCCTTTTACCCCATGCTGGCCCCCCTTGCCACCTCATACATTTTTAAGATTTTTAAACAAAATAAACGACTTGTATGATTTATTCACACAAAATCTGTTGCTCCATAAATGTTCAATACAAAAAATACATTTTTTTCTTAAGGTGTGCCTTTACCCTACATATTTACAACTGTATTCACCTTTTTTCTCCCGTAAGAGTGGGTGCAGCCATTTGTACATTTTATGGGTCTGGCTTCCGGTCTAATCTGCGTCCAGCTATTTTTAGCTGTACAAAACAGCTTGTTTTGCTGCTTGATATTGTAAATTGTTGTGTTTACCATATTATTCTAATGTGCTATCTTAATTACGAACACACTGGTTTGTAGTGCAGTTTTATTGCACGTTGTTATTCTTGCAACCGGAAGTCTTCCCCCATAGGCTTTAAAAGCTGGATACTCCTGCCTTTAAACTGATTGTAATATTTGCAGTGTAATTCAGAGCAAATTGATTTATTATTTCAGCAGATACGCTGATGGAATATTGACAGTTATGATTCTCCCATAAGCGTTATAATCAAATAATGTTTTTATGTAACATAAAAGGATTTGAGCACCTGCACACCTCTGGCTTGCTGCTGCCCTTTAGCAACGATCTCAGAGCAGCGTCTGATGGCCGAATCCCTCGGCAGCTCAGAGCTACTGCAGCATCAATCTCCGATCACAGCCACGAGTTCTCAGTCTCAGCACGTGTTCAGCGGCGCGCTGGATAACACTCTGATGAAACCCGACATGGAAATGTCCCGGGTGACAGATGCATTAACGCAGTCGCCATGGGTGGCGTGCTTAATCAGTATGCTTCTTGTGCTGCTGCATTAGCAAACAAAAAGCTTTAACTGACAGCAAAGTGGGCCTCTTTAATATGTGTTTTTGCCAAGGTGGCGCAAGCTACAATGTGTTTATCATAAAGAGAAATTATTCCAAGCAAAGAATATGCAGGTGATACGCAATTGATATTCCTCCTCCGCGGTCACCGAGACCCACGGACTCAATCACGCTGCCGTGTGATTTATAGCTCTGGCCGACTTAAAAACAAAACTCCTCGTTTCTGAAAATGGATTAATTTGAAGTTCTAAATATTAAAAAAAGGGTTCATGCGAAAATGAAAATTCTGTCATTATTTACTCACTCTCATGTCACTCAAAACCTGTGGGATTTGTTTTTCACAGGCTATTTATTTGACCAAATAAACAACTTCAGCATGATTCTAACCTTTTTAGAAGGGTCCAAAATGATGTGGAATCATGTTTATTATCTACAGTATAAATTTATAAACTCACTGTTTGAAATTTATACTGTTTCGGTATCATTAACATACTATTATAGCTTTATTAATATTTAAATCATTTTTACTTTTCCATTTTAATTTTAACATTTTTGTGATTTTGTAGTGCGTTTATTTTTAGTAGGTTTTTAATATATATTTTATTTCAGTTAGCGTTTGTTTAATTTAAAGCAACAAAAAAAAATGTGATTTTAATTTTAGTCCAGTTTTAGATAGCTATAATAATCCTGGTTGATACAAAAAATGGATACAATTTTTTAATAATTCTATAATTTATCTAATTAATAAAAAAAAAATTATGTATACACTACCAGTCAAAAGTTTTTGAACAGTAAGATTTTTGATGTTATTTTTAAAGACGTCTCTTCTGCTCACCAAGCCTGCATTTATTTAATACAAAATACAGAAATGTAATTTTGAAATATTGTTACTATTTAAAATAACTGCTTTCTATTTGAATATATTTAAAAATGTAATTTATTCCTGTGATTTAAAAGCTGAATTTTTAGCATCATTATTCCAGTCACATGATCCTTCAGAAATCATTCTAAGATTCTGATTTGCTGCTCAAAAAACATATATTAATATTACTATGTTGAAAACAGCTGAGTAGATTTTTTGATAAATAGAAAGTTCAGAAGAAAATCATTTATCTGAAATAGAAATTTGTAACATTATAAATGTCCTTATAATTGCTTTTGATCAAATTTAAAGCATCCTTGCTAAATAAAAGTATTAATTTCTCCACCCACCAGAAAAAAAATTAATAATAATAAAATAATAATAATAATAAAATAATAATAAAATAAAATTAATAATAATAAAATTAAATTAAATTAAAATAATAATAATAAAATTAAATTAAAAAAAAATTATACTGACTCCAAGCATTTGAATGGTATAATGTATAATGTTACAAAAGCTTTTTATTTCAAATAAATGCTGATCTTTGGATATTTATTTAAAAAATATTTATATATATTTTTAAATTACATTTAAAAAATGTATAAATATTTATGAATATAAATAAAATATATTCAAATAGAAAAAACTAATTTTAAATGGTAAAAATATTTCACAACATTACTGCTTTTGCTGTATTTTAGATCAAATAAATGCAGGCTTGGTGAGCAGAAGAGACTTCTTTAAAAAAAAAAAATCATCTTACTGTTCAAAAACTTTTGACTGGTAGTGTATATTTAATTTATTTCCATTTCTGATTGGCCAATCGGAATCGACTATTCCAGCAAGACATTTACTAAAAGGGATATTTAGCACACAAAAAAATACATGCTCCACAGTGTTTGTATAATTTTCCTTAGTTTCACATGTCTCAATTGCATTTGTGAATCCACAAATGCCGTTTGTGAAACTAATGGACTATACATCTCAGGTTAAATTTCCCCAAAGCCTTGAAAAGTAATGCAACATTTCATTTAGCACATTTAGGTATTTCTAGAACTGGCCGTGATATCTAATTTCATGTGAGTTCACTTTCATCCCGGTGTGAGATACATCATTTTCAGGAAGCTGTCCAGTTCGGCTGGATTCAGGGCTCGTAATGGAATTGGCAGGTTAAGCGGAGAGCTGCAGGTGAAATGAACAGCTCACAGGAAATAGGATCCATTAGCCCCTGGGGCGCATGATTGTAGCACAGATACTTTGCTTCACACTTTAGTCCCTCACTTAGGGCTTAATTCATCTCCCCCGCTCAACCTCTAGAGAGCGATTGGACTGCTAAACTCCCTCCTCGCAGAAAAAAAGACAGGAGTAATGACGGGGTCACCTTTATGATACGCCAAGTGTTCTCCTCTTGAACTTTTAAAGGGTCTACATGAGAGATTTTCATTTATTTTTTAGTGTATGTATATATATTATCCACTCAAACCATTCTATATCTGCGTTGTCCATGTAGTGGGATCCTCAAGGAAGCCCCCAGACCAGCTTGTCGGCTGCGTTGCTCCCCCACGGTGCCCCACATCCCGGCCAGACGCTCCATCGCTCCTCTGTTCCAGACACAGAGGGCTTCCACCTGGGCAAGCCGGACCCCTACGACCTCTATGAGAAGTCACGTGCCATTTACGAAAGCAGACGTAAGTCAGAGCTTTGGTTGGGTGGTATTTTCAACCTATATAAGTCACTAAATTGATGTTGCTGTGCTTTGTGGTCATGAAAACGTATCGTTTGCATGTGTTTTTAAGCATTACAATTTAAAAACAAGCGATTTTAAGCCGTTAAAACACAATCAGCAGTGAAAGAGAACTCATTTTGCTATACACACGTGCTGTCTGAGAGATAAATATAGTGTTCATAGAGTGCAGGAGTATTGAACACGAGTAAATTTTGCCACACCTTATAGGCCTTGAACGGCTAAATACACAAACTTGTATGTGTCAAAATGCCTGTCTTTGCAAATGTCCTCATAAACACAGTAATGTAGATCTTAAGTGAAAGCAAACAGCTGAGAAAGAAAAACACGTGTGACAGTGTATTGAATCCGGGCAGCTCTTAAAGTGACAGCAGTCTAATATTCCTGCTGTCTGTCAATCATGTTAAACAATGTCAAACAACAAAAGAGCGAAAATCTCTCACTGCTCTTGACTTTCGTAACTTTCATTTCTGTAATTAATTTTTCTCCATCTCTAATTATTGCCTCTTTCTCTAGTATTATTATGTAAATACATATGCACATCTCTTTATTTATACAGCTGTATATAGAGTAAATAATGCACAAATCTGTACATAAATCTTCTGTTCCTGATTCATACACATTATTATTTAAGTTTTTGTTTAAATGTTTTTCTGTTCTCATGTCAGATATGTATGTATGTATGCATGTATGTACCAGGAGCACCTTAACGGGGTCATCGGATGCCCATTTTACACAAGTTAATATGATTCTTCAGGGTCTTAATGAAAAGTCTATAATATACTTTGGTTAAAAATTCTCAATGGTAGTGTAAAACAACACCCTTTTTACCTTGTCAAAATCAGCTCTGCTAAAATCATCTCATTCTGGTCGAGGTTGCTTTAAATGCAAATGAGCTCTGCTTGCCCCGCCCCTCTCTTCTCTCTGTGGAGAGACGAGTCTGTTTACTTTACCCGCTTTTAGCCGCAGAACTTGCTAAATAGCACTTTATTAGGAAAGGCGATCGCAAAGATTCATAAAAAATCCCTTATACCCACTTCTGCTGTAAGTGAAGCTGGATCATGAATGAATCGTACGAACATAGACGGATATATGTAGATCGGGAGGTGCATTCCCTTCACAAACAAACATAATCTACTGCATCTTCAGTGGCTCAGATGTCAGGAGTAAATGACGACCACTATGTTCATTATTACATCCAGCAACACAACACCTCAGTCGCTTAATTGGAGATATTCTTGTCTAATTTACATCCCTGCTCCGGCATCGAAACATTGAGGTTGGACTGTTACAGCTGATCTGAGGTAAGACGCTCATGTCAATCAACTATTGTGGGAGCGGCCTCTGTGGGTGTGACGCCACACCGACAGGCATCTGAGAACGGCTCGATTTGAAAAAGGGGATATTATTTTTACAGATTAATTAAAAACCACTGCATGAATTTTTATCATCATAGGGTAGATTTGTACATACACTGCCAACACACATTAATGTTCAAACAACATGTAAAAGTGAACTTAGCATGCGATGACCCCTTTAAAAAAAACTACAACAAATTCCTTGTGTGTTTGCACACACCTGGTGAATAAAGCTAATTCTGATTCTAATAAGAAGAAATGTATACTTTAATATACACAGTGAAAAATATACAGTGTTTTTATACATTTGATTACTTTATACAATGTATGTAGCATTTTTTATTTATTTTTTCTATTGTTTGTTTGTTCTAATGCTTGTAATTAGTTTCTTAATTTTATTTGATCGCCAACTGTTTACTTGTCTTCAGTGAGCTTGAGCTTGTGTTGTTTTTTTGTGGTATTGACACTTGTGACAAGAACTATGAAATTCTTATAGTATCAACAATGTTGATATCATAAGGTCTTTATTTACAGCAAAAATAAGTATATTATGATATACAGTCAAACCAAAAATTATTTAGACGCCAGATATAATATTTGATATTTTTTTTACTGGTGGGTGCAGGACACTATAGTTTATTTATGTAAGTGAGGATAGCAAAATATTATACCCAAAAATTCTTCATACAGTGGACTGTCATTTTATCACTTTGACCTGACCATGTTTTGCTTGAGTGTTTTTTCTTTATTGCTAATGTGACCTTTTTACACCACAGCCTAAAGAAAATTAGGTTGACCTGAATTGGTATTAACTAATTGTGTACTTAAATTTAACAGCTGACTGCTGACTAATTCATTTGTGAGACAGTCACAGAAGGGTGGCATTATCAAGATGAATTTTTTCTGACACAGCTTACGTCTGAGTCCTTGTCATATTTTATTACCATTTTCTAAACTGTGGTAAATAAACTGTGATAAAGTGAGAAATGTAAAAGGTGTCTGAATAAATTTTGATTTGACTGTATATTGTTACCGTGAAATAAGGTTACTCATATTGTGAGTAATTTGGATGTTTTACCTTTCAGTTTTTTTTATTCTCATTATAATTATAATGTTTTATTCCCATTTTAATTATAATAATTAATCTTTTAAAGGGGTCCTATTATGCTCTTTTATAAAGTTTTGATTTTGTTTTGGGGGTGTACTAAAACATGCTCTCATGCTTGGTGGTTCGAAAAAAACGCATTATTTTTCACATTATTTTATTACAATACCTTTCTCCCCAGTCTGGCACAAATGGCTCGATTAGTTCCGGGTTTAATGAAGCCCCGCCTTCCAAAAAACAAAAAATGTCTTGTGATTGGTTAGCTGTCTCAGTGCATTGTGATTGGCGAACAGCTTAGACGGTTGCCACACCCCTTGCCAAAGCATCAAGTTCCATTTGCTTCATTATAGTTAAGGATATATTAAGGTATAGTAGTGCTGGGTCCTAACATCAGCCTGTGAGATCACCGATACATGATATTATCGTACTAATTTATTAAATTATTTACATACTTAGTTTTATCCGAAACCAGCTGTTAGCATAGAGCTAACAGCAGCCTAATGTTTTAAGTATGATGTGAAGCGTTTCTCCATGCTGCGTTGCTAAAGTTAGACTAATCCCCTACCAAGTCCCTACCCACCGCCCAACCATTCGAATTTCACTAGGCGGGATTTATTTGAATGATATTCTAATGGACCGCGTTGTGACATCACAACACCCAGAAAAAAAAAAACGCTGTAGTCCAAAGGAGCCGTTCGTTGTAGTTCTTGAAAAGGACGAAAACGAAAGATCACCCTTTGAGTGGACTTTGAGATTTGTAACTTTGTAGACCTTTTCTATGCCCAAGCATACACACCACACACTGACTAAAATAAAAAAAAGTGCACCCTTTTAACAGTTTTATTACTGGTATATAAGAATTATTTACTGTAATAAAGTAAAAAAAAAAAAAAATTGTAATACAATTACAGTATTCTCACATTCATGCTAATGCAAAAAATATATGCTGGAATTTTTTGGAAAATTCTGAAAAATGTATGGAGTTTATTAATCTTAACTTGTTTTTTAAATCAAGGAAATTACTGTGTTTTAAAAAAGTACCATGTATTGAATATACTTTTTTTCTATTTCATTAGCTGGAAATGGCTCTAGTGTAAATTAAATTTGCTTACAGCCCTACTGAGGTTTTTTTTTTTTTTTAGTCTGAATAAAATTAGTCTGAATAAAAATGATTTTTAAAAAATCATCCAATTATCACAAACAACAACTAGACTGGTCATGGAAATTAATAAAAAGTAAATAATATATTTTAATACAGTTATTTTTTCACATTATATTAAAGGGGGCATAACACAAACAGTTTCACCCAATCTCATGTTAATCTTGAATACTTACTAAGGGACTTTTTCTTTTTTTTTTTTACAAACTGGTTCAAAAAGTGAGTCAGTATTGGATACTGAGGTTTTTTTTTTTTAGTCTGAATAAAATTAGTCTGAATAAAAATGATTTTTCAAAAATCATCCAATTATTACAAACAACAACTAGACTGGTATATAAGAATTATTTACTGTATTAAAGTAAAAGAAAATTGTAATACAATTACAGTGTTCCCACATCGGTGGAAATGCTAAAAATATATGCTGGAATTTTTGGAAAATTCTGAAAAATGTATGGAGTTTATTAATCTTAAATTTTAAATATATATATTTTTTAAATCAAGGAAATTACTATGTTTTGAAAAAAGTACATTGTATTGAATATACTTTTTTTCCTGTTTCATCAGCTGGAAATGGCTGTAGTGTAAATTAAATTTGCTCACAGCCCTACTGAGGGACTTTTCAGTTTATTTACGTTTTTTCCCTTTCTTTTCTTTCTTTTCTTTTTTTTTTTTTTTTTTTACAAAAAAATATTGGCCAAACTGGTTCACAATGTGTGTGATTATCAAATTGCTCTGAATAAAAATCCAATTATCACAAACAACAACTAGACTGGTCATGGAAATTAATAAAAAATAAATACATATATTTTAATACAGTTATTTTTTCACATATTAAAGGGGGCATAACACACACAGTTTCAGCCAAGCTCATGTTAATGTTGAATACTTACTGAGGGACTTTTTTTTCCTTTTCTTTTTTTTTTTTTAACAAAAAATTGGCCAAACTGGTTCACAAAGTGAGTCATTAGCAAATTGGTCTGAATAAAAATTATTAAAAAAAAACATCCAATTATCACAAACAACAACTAGGCTGGTGCTGCAAATAAATAAAAAATAAATAAATACATTATCTTTTCAGATTATATTAAAGGTAAGTTCCCTCCGAAAACGGCTGAGCTCCTGGAAGCATTGCGTGGGCGGAGCTAAAGAGTAAAACACAGAAATTTGATGCAGTTTCACTTACCGCCCTTAGTTTCGAATCATGATCAGAATATTTTATCGCTGGGAACACTCTTTCAGTATCAAACTATGTGCAAATTCAGCATCGAGCTAGGCCTCGTTTATAAAGCATTCATCACCGAAATGACAAACAATCACCTGTGAAACTCTGTTGCTGCCTCGGAGCAACTGTTCACGTAACGCTAGGTTCTCTGGGAAGCTAGAAATGCTCATACAAGGATTTCCACTCTTCATAAAGACGTCATGAAGAGCCATGCTCAATTTCGTCAATCTAATAATCATTCCTTATTTTTTTTTAATTCGAGGTGAAACACGAGCCGTTAAAATTCTTGTGAGGTTCTTTGTGTCTCCTCCACATATGAGCCTAAATAAAGCATAAATCTAGTTGATAGTACAAAGTATTTTTGAAACATTTCATTGTTTGAAGCTCTCATTTCTCATTCTCACAGAGCCGGTCCCTCCTCGGACACTGACAGACTCTACAGGCAAGTAGAGGATTGTGCTCCTTTCCCTTTCTTTATGTCACAAAGCACATATGCTGTTAGTCACATTTCAGTAGCTAATTTATGTAACCCATGTGACTTCAGTGCACTATATTTAGCTCTCTGTCTACCACTATACTCTTATTCTTCACCACATCAGAAGGTTCAGCACACCAGTTTGTGAGGTGACCTACATAACGTGTGGCGTTCCTTGATCCTTCAGCTTGTGTTCAGGTTTAGGGATGGTTTGATGTTCCTGAAGAAGTCCTACTCTTTGCTTTCATGTCAAACATGATCAGTTCTTAGATTTTATAGGATTTTAGAGTGGATTTTAATGTGTGATTGCTAAGGTGTTTTGCTAGGTAGTTAAATATCCTTAACTGAGGAAGCACCATGATTTAAATCAAACTGTGTATCTTGTTTCTCAGGTGTGGAGTATCAGGAAGTGGAAGTGCATCTGCTGCGTGAGAAGACCGGCTTCGGCTTTAGGATCCTGGGTGGAGACGAGGCGGTGCAGGCTGTGAGTCCGGAGGCCCGTGACAAGGCTCGTATGGGGCAGGATAAACAGATACTGGTTTATATCTGTACAGCTCCACGAGCAGCAGATGGAAACATACCTGAAAAAAAAAAATCATTTCCTGCTTCCTTCAGCTACATATACGACATTACAATAGCAAAACCATGTTTTTTTGGGGCATATATCATGATAATATGATACATGAGTATGTAGGTTGTTATAGTTTAGAAAATTTCGGTAGTAATTATCAAAGCTGGGCTTTATGATAATGAAAGACAACAGTTCAAAAGTTTGTAGTTGGTAAGATTTTTTTTATGTTATTGAAATAGGTTTCTTATGATTATCAATGCTTCATTTATTTAATCAAAAACACTATGAAAACAGTAATACTCTTAAACATTACTATAATTTAAAACAACTATTTCTTTTTTTAATGCATTTTATGATGATTTATTTCTGTGATGCAAAGCTGAGTTTTCAGCATCATTGCTCCAGTAAATAATTATATTATGCTTGTATTGTTTTTGTGAAAACCATACTTTTTCTTGGATTATTTGATGAATACAAGGTTTAAAAGAACAGCTTTTATTTTAGATATATATTTTTGTAACATTATAAATGTCTTTACAGTCACTTGAATCAATTTAATGCCTCCTTTCTGAATAAAATAATTTATAATAATAATAAAAATTAATAATAATAACAGGAGAAAAAAAATCTTACTGACCCCGTAAGTGCAGGCTGTTTTTGCTCACATGTCAGACTTATGATGTGCCTGATGACATTATTTTATGAGATAAATTTGTGCATCAGGCTTTTTAAACTATACACATTACATGGTTTCATATATATATGCATGTGTGTGTGTGTGTGTATATATATATATATATATATATATATATATATATATTTATTTATATACACATTCATACATACATACATACATTACTCATATATTTTTATTGTAATATAAATTTGTGCAAGCTTTACAGCAGTTTACAGCAAAATTAACTATATTTTGAGATGTTACAATAAAATTCAAATTACTCATATATTTTTATTATGATCATTTTTTTATTGTAATGCCCAAATAGTTTTGCTTTTATTCATTTTTTTTTATTTTCATTCATTTTTTATTTTCATTTTATTCGCTTTTTAGTTTTACTTCAATTCAGTGTCGTTTTCGTCCCTTTCATTCTATCACAAATTGTTCCATCTGCCACTAATGAGACGCAACACTGTGACTGGTTGTTTTACATGTCAATCAAACAGCAACTTTTTAAATTTCATTGCTGTTGTTCTTGTTGTTTATTTATTCATTTTATTTGTATTTTTATTTATTTGACAGAATAATATTGACAGTTGCTGGTCTAAGGTCGTTAGATTCTGCCACTGAATAAAAAATGTAAAAAAAAATTGCATGATATAAACTTGCAATTCTGACTTTTTTTCTCACAAATGCGAGTTTATATCTCGCAATTCTGACTTTTTTCTCAGAATCAGTTGCGAGTTATACAGTTCAATTTTGAGGAAACAAAAAAGACATTTGTGAGTTAATTATTATTATTATTATTATTATTGTGTAATAATTTTAGTACCATTGACATTAATGTTTAAGAATATTTTAATAGCAAAATATATACATTATAAATAGAAATATAAAATATTTGTATTATGGTTAGATCAATGATAAATATTTTAGTTTTTATTACAACAATTTATAATAATATATCTAAGTTATAAGTGTAACTATTACATATATTTATGATAGTAATATTAAAATATGTATTATAACAACTGAAGTTTATTTTATTACCATTAAGATTACAATTAAGAATATTTATAATAATGTAAATAAATTATAAACATCAAATAAATGTATGATAATAATGTTAATAAAATGTTCACCTTATATTAAAATTAAATATTTATTATTATATAGTAATGAAGCCTATTTTAGTATCACTGAAAAAAATTAACTTAAAAAAAAAAATCACATTTGTGAGTTTATCTCTCAATTCTGACTTTATAACTCGCAGTTACAAGAAAAAAAGTCAGAATTGTGAAATAAAAACTCGCTATTAATTTTTTTTTCTTTCAATTCCACATTCAGAATTTTTGCTTGTATTTTAACACCTAGTTTAATTCTTTTGCACTTTCTGCATTTTTTATTTGTATTTAGTTAACAAAATGATTTTTTTTTACAAATTTTCTTCTTCCTATAACACTAACCTTGTTGCATACCCTGGTACTTTATATATCAAGTAGACTATCAAAAATAATCTGATACCATAAATATACCATTTACCACCATTTTACATTTTCATAACGCTGAGCTGCTTCATTTTACACAGATTCTGTGCAGAATTGTGGCTGTTTAAAGCCATCAAACTCCAAACTGAATTGTCGTGGATTTTCTTCCCTTTGAAATGACAGTTTATTTACCGTCATCTTTTTGCTAGTTGTACTTGGTAATCTCTGGTGATTAAATTTAATTTCTTAAATAAATACCAGCAGTTGAGCAACTTTCTGTCAGGCTAGATATGTATAATCCCATCAGCTAGTCAAGAAAATTGCTGTTTGAACATGTAAAACCGGTGACAATATTATTATGAGACTGTGCATGTCAGTTCACATTAACATGATGACTGATTTTCTTCACAGATTGTGATCGGAGCAATCATAGAGAACAGCCCAGCGGAGCGCGACGGCAGACTGCGTCCGGGAGATGAGCTGGTCTCGGTTGACAGGATGCCCGTGGCGGGGAGACCTCACCGCTACGTCATCGACCTCATGCACGCGGCGGCACGAAACGGACAGGTCACCCTGACCGTCAGGAGGAGAGTTCTGCCGCAGCAAGGTGAGCAAACTCTCCTAAAAACCCTCCAGTGACGACAAACCAACTAAAGCCGCAATTTTATACTCAAATCCAGTCATTAAAAAATTATTTCATATGTCTGGATTTACATTATTAAGAAGTAAATGCACAGTAATTGGTGGCAATTATCTCTTGAGTCACATTGCTGTGGTTGTGTTTGCATTGACTGAGATTGTGTTTGCTGCCACCTGCAGGCCAGCCATGTGAGGAAAACGGTGCATCAGCCAATCAAAGCAGTTCTCCGCGGGGTCATGCGGTGTGCCCCGTCAACTTGCCCCCTACCACTGATGTAGTTATCCACCGTAAGGAAAGTGAAGGTTTTGGCTTTGTCATCATCAGCTCCCTCAACCGTCCAGAGACCACTAACACAATAAGTAAGTCCTGCCTTCACAGTGCTGTTTATCTGATGCTCTGGTGAACACCAATGTATTTGTTTACACATTGTGATGTATTAAAAGGACATGTTTATTAAGAGAGACTCTTTATTATCTTAAAGTTCAGTTTGTAGTGCAGATGTGTTGAAAGTATGGGATCAGTCCCATTATGTGTCCAAGAATACAGTCCATAAAGTTTATCCATAAAGAAGCTGATTCATCTCATCCACATTTGGGTAAATTTCACAAAACCTGTAAAAAAACAAAACAAAACAAAAAAACAAAACAGTTTGACTCATATTTCAGCCCAAAATGAAGAAAAAGAAAACAAAAGAAATAGGATATTGATTTTTTTTTTCTTGGCATATAGCAAATTATTTGTTGATTAATCGATTAATAGTTGAGAATATTTTAATATATTTATATTTATAATGTATAAATTTATAACAATTCATATAAATTATAAGTATAAATTGAGAATATTTATTATAGTAATTTCTATCATTTATAAACATATTATGAATACTATTATTATTATTATTATTATAGTAATGAAGCTATTTTAGTACCACTGAGATTAATAGTTGGGAATATTTTAATAGTAATATATAAACACTATAAATATAAAATAATTGTATTATGGTTATATTAATGAGAAATATTTTTATTTTTAGTACAACAATTTGTAATAATTTATGTAAATTATAAGTATAAATTGAGAATATAATAATAATTTATCATTTTTAAATACATTATGAATATTAGTAGTAGAGATATTTAATAGTAATATGTATACATTATAAATATGAAATACTTTTACTATGGTTAAATTAATAATAAATATATATAATTATAAGTATAAATATACATTTGTAATAGTAATACTAAAATATGTATAATAACATGAATTTTAGTACCATTAAGATTACTACTGAGAATATTGAGAATATTTAAATTTGTAATAATTTATATAAATTATAAGTATAAATTAAGAATATTTATTATAGTAATTTATAATGTAGAAATACATTATTATTATTATTATTATTATTATTATTATGTAGTAATCATTTTAGTACCATTGACATTAATGTTTAAAAATATTTTAATAGCAAAATATATACATAAAATATATACATATATTTATAAATATAAATATAAAAAATTTGTATTATGGTTAGATTAAGATATTTGTTTTTAATTACAACAATTTATAACAATATATCTAAATTATAGGTATAAATATTACATGTATTTCTAATAGTAATATTAAAATATGTATTATTACAACTAAAGTACCATTAGGATTACTATTGAGAATATTTATAGTAATGTAAATACATTATAAACATCAAATAAATGTATGATGACAATGTTAATAAAAATGTTTACCTTATATTAAAATTTAATATTTATTATTATTATTATTATATAGTAATGAAGCCTATTTTAGCAACATTGAGATTAATAGTTGAGAATATTTTAATAGTAATATTTATACATTATAATATAAATATATGATACTTTTATTATGGTTAAATTAATTATAAATAATTTCGTTTTTATTACAACAAAATTATAAGTATAAATATAAAATACATTTCTAATAGTAATATTAAAATGTGTATTATAACAACTAAATCATATTTTAGTACCATTAAAATTACTGTTGAATAATTATAGTAGTAATGTAAATCAAATAAATATACAATACAATACAATATAATAATAATGTTAAGAAAATGTTTATCTTACATTAATATTAAATATTTATTATTATTATATAATTTGTAGTAATTATTGGGGGTAAAATAAAGTTAAAATGCTAAAGTAAAATGTATTACCATAATGAGCATTCAAAAGAAAGACATGCTAAATTGTGATGAAAATATAACAATATAAAAAAGAATTAACAGTACTAAAATAGGCTTAATTTTCTTTGTGGAAAATTGTATTTCTATTTTTTTTGTTCTTTTTATATTGGAGGGAAATATGACGTGTCTGATTTAATTTTTTTTTTTAAAAACTGCATTATGACCAAATGATCTCACATGCAGTTCTCATGATATTTACATTCGTATGTTTTGTAGCTGTGCCACATAAGATCGGCCGCATCATCGAGGGCAGTCCGGCTGATCGCTGTGGGAAGCTGAAAGTTGGTGATCGTATAATGGCTGTCAACTGTCAGTCTATCATCAACATGCCTCACGCTGACATTGTCAAGCTGATCAAAGACGCTGGACTCACTGTCACCTTGCACATCATCCCTGAGGAAGGTATGATCAAAACACGTTACAACAAAGAAAGATTTCTGTCTTCTTCCTTTGTAATCACAATCATTGTGTGCCTTAGACGTAAACGGTGCTCATTCGGCCCCTACATCAGAGAAGCAGAGTCCCATGGTGGCCCAGAAGCACAGCCCTCAGACTCAGTCCAGCCCAGCAGCCCAGCAGAGCCCGACCGTGGCTCATCCCAGCCCACCAGCCCCACACCCCAGCCCGGCCACCACGCAGCCCAGCCCCCTGCTGATGGAGCCGGGCCCTGGAGCTCCACACAGCAGCCCACCAGTGACTCAAAGCAGTCTGCCTGTGAGTCAGGCCGGCCTGGAGGCCATGCAGTCGGGCTCAGCAGTGACTCAGGCTGCTGCTGCTGCTGCTGCTGTGGATCCAGGCATGGTGGGAGTTCAGCCCACCTCCATTGGATCAGTGCCTGTACCACCACAGCTGTACCTTCATGACACCAGGTACTGTTTCCGGATATATCATTCTTATTGCTTGAAAATCAATCTATCAGTCATCTATCTGTCGCTCTATCGTTCTATCTAGCGTTCTGTGTATTGTGTCATCATTGTCTCTATCGTTCTATCTTTCGTTATATCTTTCATTCTATCATTCTATTGTTCTATCTTTTGTTCTGTTTCATTCTATCTTTAATTCTAACTGTCTATCTATCTATATATCTATCGTTCTATCTATTGTTCTATCGTTCCATCTTTCATTCTATCTATCTGTCTATCTATCTGTCATTCTATCTATCATCTATCTATCTATCTATCTATCATTCTATTGTTCTATCGCCCTGTCATTGTATCGTTCTATCTATCTATCTATCTATCTATCTATCTATCTATCTATCATTCTATCTGTTGTTCTGTCTATCGTTCCATCTTTCATTCTATCTATCTATCTATCTATCTATCTATCTCATTCTGTCTATATCTATCTATCTATCTATCTATCTATCTATCTATCGTTCTGTCTGTTCTGTCTTTCATTCTATCTATCTATCTATCTATCTATCTATCTATCTATCTATCTATCTTCGTTCTATCGTTCTATCATCTATCTATTTATCGTTGTATCTATCATCTATCAATCTATTGTTCTAGCGTTCTATCTATCATTCTGCCTGTCATTCTATCTATCGTTCTGTCTATCTATCTATCTATCTATCTATCTATCTATCTATCTATCTATCTATCTATCTGTCATTCTATTCTATCGTCCTATCGATTGTTCTATCATTCTATCATACATTCTATCTATTGTTTTGTCATTCTTTCTTTTTTATTTTTTATTACAAATAAGCACATTATATTCATGTTGCATAAAGAAGATTTAGAAAAAGAGATTTAGAAAGTTTAGAAAAAAAAAAAAACTTTTTAATCACCATTAAGCATGTTTTTTTCTGTAATTTCTAAATTAATAGCTCTAATGACAATTCTCATGTATTACAAAAATAAAATCAGCATGCTGTCATGAGATATATGTACTATACAATTCAAATAATATATATATATATAATTTTGTTTTTGGCAGTGACATTTTTTGGAGAAATTTTGCTTAACTGTCATTAATATCAATGCAAGTAATTTTAACTGGTACAAAAAACACTGTTTCTAAATGGAATATAAAATATAAATTCATAAAGTGTTTTTAATTAACTTAAAATTGTTTTCAATTAAAATACTAAAATGTTTTTAATTAATAAATTGAAATAATATTTTTGGGGACGGGCTTGTTCTGGACATGCTTCAGGACCCGTCTAAATCCTTTTATTTTTTTCCTGTGTTGTTCCATGTGTCCATGTCTGTGTAAATGCTTCTCTCAGGTACTCTTTGGGCTCAACCAAACTGCCTTGGGCAGTCTCACATCATGCTTCGAGCGTCAGCTGTCTTCTCTCGCACCAGCCTGAGTAACATCACTTAACACTTCATGATAAATTATTTACCTCCTCAATAATACATGCTTCTCCTCTCAGGCAGGGTTTGCACGTTTTTTTTTTCCCAGGGTTGGCTCAAGACTGCTCTGATTTATGCATCGTCAAAGATGGCAAGTGAGACTTGATAAATATGGCCCATGAGCAAAGCCCTGGTCACATGGTCAGAGAAGGGAAGAAAAGTCACTGCTGGATATTGAGCGTTGTTTTCATTGTACATTGGACGTAATAATATTTAAACCAACATCCACAGAGAGTTTAGGTGGTTTAATTTTGAAATTGGTTGGAAATGTGTACAAGTTATTTAACCTGTTGAATTGTAGGACAGGAATGCTTAATAAGTTCTTGTTGGTGCCTACAGGTCGGAGGTTAAAGCCAGACAGGATGTTAAACCTGATATCTGCCAAGCTGCGTACACAGACTACAGACAGCCTCCGGTGGACTACAGGCATCCTCCAGTAGCAGACTACAGACAGCCACCCACCATGGAGTATAGACACCCACCTGCTCTCATAGACTACAGACAGCACTCCATCGCCGATTACAGACCACAGGTCAAAATGCACATTTTATTAAACAGAAATATTACTTGATATCTAGAGTATGATACAATTACAGTACAGCGCAGCTGGAAAATCAATAAAATCACCATTAGAAGTGCCATGTTTTTTTTACACAATGAAATCACCTGCCGTAGCACTTAAAATATATAGAGCCAATAGTATTTGCCCTGTACACCTATAAATGTGGTTTGATCTCATCAACATTTTGAATTACACATAAGACATTTTTTGGAGATTTTTGGTGTTATTTACAGAGATATAAATTAATATTAAATATTAATATTAAATCTAAATTAAAGAAAAAAGCTAAGTAAGTCAGTTGTGGGGGTTGTCTTGAAAAGTGGCGTGCCACACTTCAATATTTTTATTTATTTATTTTTTATTTTTCTCAGGACTATGACTATTTCACTGTGGAACTGGAGAAGAGTGTGAAGGGATTTGGCTTTAGTATCCGCGGAGGACGGGAATACAAGATGGACCTGTTTGTGCTGAGACTGGCTGAGGACGGACCTGCGATCCGCAACGGCAGAATGAGGGTGAGAAAACTTATCAGACTGTTAGATGGAAAAGGTTTTTGATAATTGCACTTTAACAAATGAGAGTCTCACAGCCAAACTGTTAAAATCTATTTTGAATGTTTCACCTTGTGTAAAAATGCATTTTGTTATGTGAAAGTACATTTGTCTCGCAGCATATGCTGTACAAGCATTCGAAAGTTTGGGGTCAGTATAATTTTTTTTTTTTTATAGGATGCATTAAATTGATCAAAAGCAAGAGAATTTATAGTGTTACAAAAAATCTATTTCAAATAAATGCAGTTCTTTTGATCCTTTCATTATAGAATCCTGTTTTCAACATCTGTTCTCAGCATACTAGAATGATTTCTGAAGGATCATGTGACGCTCAAAACTGGAGTAATGATGCTGAAAATTCAGCTTTGCATCACAGGAATAAATTACATTTCATAATGTATTACACTAGAAAACAGTTACTTAGAATTATAATAATATTTCACAATATTACTGTTTTTTCTATATTCAAATTAAACGCAGCCATGGTGAGCATACCCAAACGTTTGAACAGTAGCATCTTTGCATTTATTCCACAACTCTCTGAAAAGCTTGACTGTGATTGGTCAGTTATCACACTATAAACACCTTCAAGGTGATACAAGATCATGATGTAAAATATTCCCCTCATATTTTCCTCATGTCCACAGGTTGGAGATCAGATTATTGAAATTAACGGTGAGAGTACGAGAGACATGAGTCACGCTCGTGCCATCGAGCTCATCAAGGCCGGCGGTCGTCGAGTGCGTCTTCTGTTGAAAAGGGGCACAGGACAGGTGCCGGAATATGGTGGGTACCACAACAGACAAAGCCAAAAAACGCTGTTTTATTCTTTTAAAAGTTTAATCTAAGGGGAACCCCAGGTATTAAGACTTGTATGGCTTAATATAACAAAAATGATGTCTCTTACTGAAATATATTGTAGAAAACCCATAAAAGACTTGCGTTATTTAAAAAATCCACATTGTTTTATACATATTTTGGACTATGTGGGGGGCGCCATTATTTTGGTGATGTCACTTGGTTGCACTCGGTAAGCTACTGCCACCACCTGTTGCTATTTTTACCGCAATACAACTCGGAAAATAAAATACTGACACGATGACCACAAAAACTGAAAGAGCTTGCAGGTGGTGATGGATATAGGCTTAAACCAAATGCTGTTCCATCGATTTTTCCCCACAAGGAGTCTAAACGCAAGTTAAATCCATGCTGAGAAACTCCTTCAGTGGCTGCGGCGTCATGACAAGCGGCATCTTTACATCCTGCCAGGATGGCATCTAGCGTTTCTCGTCTCTGCCGTTTGTAAGCTCTTTCAGTAGCTGTGGTTGACTAAAGGCCTCAAAGGCGTCAGGGCGTCAAGTGAAGAGAAAAAATTTTTATTCGCCCACAGGCATCTTCCCATTCTTTTCTCCTCTTCTTATCGCTAGGAAAAGCAGTGAAGACTTGCATCACTTCTCGTTGCCCTTTGACTGAAAATTACAACCAAAAGCCACACAATGTGGCATCATATCAGTATTTTATTTTCCGAGTTGTGTTGTGGTAAAAATAGCAACAAGCAGGGTCAGTAGCTCACCGAGTGCAACCATTTCATGTCATTGAAATAATGGCGCCCCCCATAGTCCCAAAAATGTAGCCATTTGTAGGCATTACCAACTTTTCAGATGAACATAGAATTGATAATCATGTTTAAAACGAAAAAACTGTTGATTTTGGTTGAAGTAATGGAGTGAATGCTCATAAATGTGCTTATTGGAGAGCACAGAGGAACAATAGCTCAGTAACACTGGTCTTGATGGTTTGTTTGAGCTGAAAGCTGTCTGTTAAAAGCTTAAAAGCTTTTGATGACTCACTATATCATTTAAACCTTTCAGTGAACTCTCATTTAGTGACAAAACGTGTAGTAGTCTGTAACTAGTGTTCTCTTAACTCCTCTCCTCTATCAGCTGCTCTGTTTTTCTAACTCTGATCTGCGATGAAATAGTTCAGTCTTTTACTTCCTGTCCTGTAGGAATGGTACCTACCAACCTTACCATGTGCATGAAAAGCGACACTCTAGCCTCACCCTATTTCTTCATAATGGGACACTCTAAAGACACGGTTCGTGGCATCCTGCACGTCTTTCTGCTGCTTTCTTTTGTCTCTGTAGATTTTCTCTCTTGCTTTTGTTTCGGTTTGCATTGGCACGCTAGCATACGTCGCATGTCTTTTAACTGATTGGTTGCAAAAAAATGTGCTTGTGTGTAGTTTTGTGTCACTGTGTGCATGTGTGCTTGACAGTGTTGGGAAGCTACACTGAAACTGATGGAAGCGGTAAAGTGTAAAAATATGCTCAAAATATGGGGGCGGAAATTAGCAAAGGGTCAATATTTATTTTTATAAATATATATTCAGATTTTTTTGTTGTGACAATGACTGTATGGTTTTGAGATCCATCTTTTTACACTGAGGACAACTGAGGGACTACTACAGAAGGTTAAACGCTCACTGATGCTCCAGAGGGAAACACAATGCTTTAAGAGCCGGGGGGTGAAAACTTTTGAACAAAATGAAGATGTGTACATTTTTCTTATTTTGCCTAAATATCATATTTTTTATCATATTTAGCATTGCCCTTCAGAAGCTACAAAAGATACTTACATGTTTCCCAGAAGACAAAAGAAGTTAAATTTACCCTGATCTTCAAATTCCAAAAGTTTTCACCCCCGGCTCTTAATGCATCGTGTTTCCTTCTAAAGCATCAGTGAGTGTTTGAACCTTCTGTAATAGTTACATATGAGTCTCTCAGTTGTCCTCAGTGTCAAAAGATGGATTTCAAAATCACACAATCATTGTTGGAAAGGGTTCAAGTACACAAAAATGCTGAATAATATAAGAATTTGTGGGACCTGAAGGATTTTTCTGAAGAACAGCAGGCAGTTTAACTGTTAAGGACAAACAAGAGGCTCATGAACAACTATCACCAAAAAAAATAAACAGCTGTGGATCATTCAGGTAACAACACAGTATTAAGAATCAAGCGTATGTAAATTTTTGAATGAGGTCATTTGTATAAATTCATCTATTTCTCTTGTGGACTGTATGTGAACGTCTTTTATGTGAAATATCTTATTCAGGTCCGTACTAAAAAAAAAATAACATGCATTTTGTACAATCCCTCTTATTTTGGTAAAATAATTAACATTTTGTAGATTCTGCAAGGTGTATGTAAACTTTTGACCTCAACTGTACGCAAACCATCTAAATAAACCAATTCACTAAAATGAAATAGACTTCGCAAAATTACAGATGAGGAAAATTATAATTACGTTACCATTTACCCTAAAAGGTTGTTACTGAAAATGCTACTTAAAAGTTCATTGTTTCCCAACACTGTTTGACTTGTGTTGTGTCCACTGGCAGTAACCTTGCTGTGCAGTCAGGTATAACGGGTGATTCACAGGTTCTTTGTGTTTCCTGGTAGACAGTGCCGCCTCCCGGAGTGCTGTCTCTCCAGCCGCCCCTGCCTTGTCGGAAGTAGTCTCACCCCGCTAGCGTGACACTCGCCCTTCGCCGTCACCCGTCATTTCATCCAGCCTCAAACCCTGGACTTTCAGTGGCATTCTGTGACAGTCTGGACCAATCACGGCACCCCTCATGGTCAGTTTTGTGGGGCTTCGCCCACAGAACGAAGGGTGGCAGGTCCACCTGTAAGAGCTGTACTTTGAACAGCCTAAGAAATGGAGGAGATGGATCATAAAAGTCGAAAATATTAAGAACAGATGGAGACACATCAACCTCAAATGGATTGTCGCATCCAACTTGCTTTTCATATAGTGTCTGATCCAAGTTTGTTTTTTTGTTTTTCCGGACGATCCAGATGAACGGCAGCCAAAGACGCGTGGCTCGCCCTCTCGCTGTTTAATTCTGGATCCAGAGCGGAAATTTCTCGCAGAGGAACGAGCCGAACTTTCAACGCCTCGTTCTTCCGTCCGGTGGACCCGAGCTCTCTTTATTTGTTTATCATGTAGAGGTTGTTTATTTTTTGTATAATTTCAAGATGTTCATACCAAGCCCCTAGCGATACCAGGGGTCAAATATCGCAAATATATGTGTAGCATGAAAAGAGATTTCCGAAGAAACACACAAACTTCTGAGTTGAGAACTTCAACGTTTCAGTATTGCGTTTCGTTATATGTCTGATGGGGAAAAAAAGTCACCATAGACATTGTGAAACACTGACAGTTAATACAAAGGGAGACCGCCATGATGGAGATACAAGGGTAAGTATCACGCCGATTCATTCGGCCTGAATTATGGGAGGTAAATGCATATCAATCGCCAAATCTGCCGCATGGACGTATCCCTTTAGATCCCAAGACAATATGTCATATTAGTATGGTTTAGTCGATGAATTCCACACCCAGCCAAACGATTGCTTACGTCGCGAACAACCAACGAAGGACCGTGGATGTTTTCAAAGCCTCAGTGCGTCAATCCGGCCTCACTGGCCCTGTACTGTGCACCACCACTGTGGATTTGGGGTGCCATCTTACACCTCACAAGCTTCATTCCCATGTCTCTGATGGCTCCGGAGTTCATGGAAGCTAATTAGCAGAGCTAATTAAAAAAGATGGTTTTTCAGGACAGTTTGGTCTGAGACAAGGAGACATGTAGTCTTTCACTGTGTCTTAACCAAGTGTGACATGACACATAATTTCCCTAGTTGCTCCAAATGTGAAAACGTTGCATGATGCAACAAAATCACATCCAGTCAGAACTTATTTGATATGTAGTACATAGCAATGTGGATTTTGGACCAATAAGATACATACAGATGAATTTGGGATTTGGGCCAATATGATAACTATGAGCGGGGCTACGTACAGATAAATTTGGATTTGGACCAATGAGATGACAATGGCAGGGCTGTGTATTGATACATTTGTATTCGGACCACTAAGAAGACAATAGGTGGGGCTACGTACAGATAAATTTGTTTTTTGACCAGTGAGATGACAATGGCACGGCTACGTATAGATACATTTGTATTTGAACCAATGAGATGACAATGGGCAGGGCTACATACTAATAAATTTGGGATTTGGACCAATATTAAGAGAATGGACGGGGCTACATACAGATAAATTGGATTTGGACCAGTATGATGGCAATGGGCGGGGCTACGTACAGATAAATTTGGGATTTGGTCCAATAAGATAACAATGGGAAGGGCTACACAAAAATAAACTTGGAATTTGTTTATTTATTTACTTACATTTATTTTTGGACCAATGAATGCTACTTACGGATTAATTTGGACCATAGATTTATTTTTAGATTCGGACCAGTATGATGATAATGGGCGGGGCTACATACAGATAAATTTGGTATTTGGACCAAAATGAAGAAAATGGGCAGAGCTACATACAGATAAATTTAGATTTGGACCAATATGAAGAAAATGGGTGGGGCTACATACAGATAAATGTGGGGTGTGGTGTAGGCACTGTTAGCCTTGTGGGCAGCACGTTGCATACAGTGCCGTTGCGCTACGGGTGTCCCGAGTTCGAATCCCGGCTTGTGGACTTTTCCCGATCCTATCCCTCTTGCTTTCTTCCACCTCACTTCCTGTCAGCTCTATACCTATTCCTATCACAATAAAGGCAAAAAATGACAAAAATAAATCCTTTAAAAAAATGTGGGATTTGGACCGATATGATGATAATACGTGGGGATAAATACACAAAAATTGTTTTTAGATTAATAAGTCTAGTATAATGTAATTATAGGTGGATCTACCTAGAAAATTGGCCAAATTTCTTGCCGCTTGTTACAATTGTGGCTAGATGTGCATGATATTTTGGTATACCGGCTATCGGCCGATATCGCTATTGGTCTATATTGGATATTTAATTGTGCTATTAAAAATGCTAAATTCGCCAGTTTTTATGTTTAGATTTAATTTGCCGCCATTGAACACTCACTTAAAGTTAATTTTTAAAAATTCAAATTTAATAACACTGTTAAATGTATTCTTCTGCAACTCTCGCAATGAATATTAATTTTTCATACTGCATATTATAATGTTGTGATGCCCAAATTCACTTGTAGCATTTAAATCATGACTGTTTAGTGTTCTATTTTTTATTTATCGGCTTATCGGTATCGGCCAGAACTGTATTTTTTGCTTTATCACTTGATGTTTTATCATGTCACGCTTGGTTAAGACACGGTTAAGGTTCAGGTGGGAGAAAACATGAGAAAAAAAAAGGATGTTTTTAAATGATGGGGACATGATCAGGGTCTCTCTAGCATGAATGGGTGGGACCCAGTTGTATGGGGCAGAGTGCCTTACTGGCAGGACAAAGAGCAGTATGAAATATGCATTTTACATAAAAAATATAAATATCTTAAGAGCTGAGCTTTTGTTTTCACCTTTGATTTAACGGTGACAAACTTTGCCAATTTTTTTCTGATGTCGTGAAAATGTTTTGTTAGTAAAATCAATGTATAAAGATCAAAACTTCTGATCTGGCACATGTGGACAGCGGTAGGAGAAGATTTTGTGTTTGTTACGGCAAACAACCTCTGTCATTCTGACCTTTTCATTAGATGGAGAAGACAGTGTTAATGGATTTTATATGGTGATAGTGATCAACAGAAACATTTACAGTGATTAAATCTCACAATGTGGAGCGAGGGTTTGATGCCATGCAGTGTTTTGCCTCTTTTTGTATTCATTTAATTGTGAAATTGTCTTATGCTGCTCTGCACCTGTCATTCTGATCACAGGCTGATAACTGTGCCAATTCAATTGTTCTGGAGGTATGTGGAATGTAATTCCAGATTTTCGAGCGGTTTTGTGAACCACAGAATATCCTAAAACTGCGTCGGGAGCTGCAGTAAAAAAGTTGCATATCAATACAAGCTTATCACATTCCTACTTCATAACACTGCAAAAAAAAAATCTGTTAGATTTACCTTTACATTTTTTTTTTGCATAAACATCGCTACATTTGGGATAATTATGCTTTAATTAAGAAAAAACTGTTTGCTAATGCACTGTTGTTGTTTCAACTTAATATAATTTGTTACCCCGCTGGCTTAAATTTTTTAGTTTAGTCCATTTGAAATTTTAAGTTACTTAATGTGGAACTGGAATATTTTAGTTGACTAAACTAAAAATTTTAAGGCAGCTTAACATTATTTTAAGTTGAAACAATTTTTTTACAATGTGGTGTGAAAAAAAGGGTGTTTAGATTTTTTGCTAGAAAATGAAAAATAAAGATTCCTCAAGGTTTTTTTTTTTGCAGTTGAAACAAGATGTGTATATTAGTAATCTGTGCCACAATAAAACACTCCCTGTTCATATCTCCTTAATGGTTTTGTAGCTAGCACACAATATTCGTAGTCTCCATTGATCGCCATCATTGGGTGCAGTGTGCTAGATTAAACTGCTGTTTACATGGAGAGACAGACAGCGAGAAACGGTGAAGGAAAATGTGGATGCATTTATTGCACAGCTCATAGCTTTTACTGTTTGAAGCTGTATCCTGCCTGCTGTGAAAATAAGACAAAGAAAAAAAAAAAACATTTTATATTATTGAGGAAAATATTGAATCTGTTAAAGATGGCACGTGCCGGGGCCCATTCAGATCAATATTACTGTCTAGTGTTAGATGTGTATTTACCTTGTACAGCTGTACTCCTATAAATATGGTTTAATGTATTATTGATAGTTTCAAAGACTAAGTGATCAAATATTTTTATGAAATGCAACAGTACGGATATAATAAATTTTGCTAAAATCTTGTTTACCTGTATGATATTCTGATATACTGTTAAATAAACTCTTGACAAGGTCTAAAGTTCGTTTTATATCTCTCATTATACTCATGTCTGGTGCTCAGAGTGTGAGCATTTATTTATTGTGATAGATAGATAGAAATATAGATAGAGAGATGATAGAAAGAACGATAGAACGAATGACAGAACAAATAATAGAACGATAGATAGATGGAACGACAGATTGATAGGTAGATAGAATGATAGATAGAAAGAACGATAGAACGAATGACAGAACAAATGATAGAAAGAATGATAGAACAAATGTTAGAATGATAGATAGATAGATATAGATAGAATGAACGACAGAACAAACAATAGAATAATAGAACGATCGACAGATAGTTAGAGTGATAGATAGTAGATAGATGATAGATAGACAGAACAATGATAGAATAATAGAACGTTAGAGTAATAGAATGATAGATAGAAAGTATGATAGAACAAATGACAGAACAAAGGATAGAACGATAGATAGATGATGGAGAAATGGATAGATAGATAGAACGACAGAACAAACAATAGAATAATAGAACGATCGATAGTGAGACAGAACGATAAATAAATAATAGATAGATAGACAGAACAATAGATAGAATAATAGAACATTAGAGTAATAGAACGATAGATAGATAGAAAGAACGATAGAACGAATGACAGAACAAAGGATAGAACGATAGATAGATGATGGATAGATAGATGATAGATAGATAGAATGACAACAAACAATAGAACAGATAGGATGTTAGAATAATAGATAGATAGATGATAGATAGATAGACAGAAAGAACGATAGAACAAATGATAGATTGATAGATAGTAGAATAGAATAATAGATAAAATAATAGAATGATAGATAGATAGATAGATAGATAGATAGATAGATAGAATGACAACAAACCATAGAACAACAGGATGTTAGAATAATACATAGATGATAGACAGATAGATAGATATAGATAGAACGATAGAACAAATGATAGATAGTAGAATAGAATAATAGATAAAATCATAGAATGATAATAGAATGATAGACCGAATGATAGATAGATAGATAGATAGATAGAATGACAAACAATAGAGCAACAGATAGGATGTTAGAATAGATAGATAGAGATGGATAGATAGATAGAAAGAATGATAGAACAAATGACAATAATACAACGATAGATAGATATAGATAGAATGATAGAACAAAAGATAGTAGAATAGAATAATAGATAAAATAGAATGATAGACAGAATGATAGAAAGATAGAAAGAACGATAGAATAATAGAACAATAGAAAGAATAGAAAGAATGATAGAACGAATGACAGAACAAACGATAGAATGATAGATAGTATAATAGAATGTGACAGAACGAACAATAGATAGAATAATAGAATGTTAGAATAATAGTATAATAGAATAAATAAAATGATAGATAGATAGATAGATAGATAGATAGACAGAACATTAAAATGACAGATGGATAGATAGAACAAACATTAAAATGATAGATAGATAGATAGATAGATAGATAGATAGATAGTTTCTTCATGTCATGTTGATGCAAGTTGTCACACAAAACAGGTATACAGTTGTTTAATACATTTTTAATCGTTTATTTCTTTTATTTGAAGCTGAGACTTTACAGTATGTAATACTATGAATATTTTACTGAAGTAAAATGTGACAACTAGCCCCGGTCTCCGGAACAATAGACCAACAGAACAATAGATAGAATAATAGAATGTTAGAGTAATAGAATGATAGATAGATAGAAAGAACGATAGAACAAATGACAGAACAAAGGATAGAACGATAGATAGATAGATGATGGAGAAATGGATAGATAGATAGATAGAATGACAGAACAAACAATAGAATAATAGAACGATCGATAGATAGTGAGACAGAACAATAAATAAATAGATAGTAGATAGATAGAACAATAGATAGAATAATAGAACGTTAGAATAATAGAACAATAGATAGAAAGAACGATAGAGTGAATGACAGAACAAAGGATAGAACGATAGATAGATGATGGAGAGATAGATAGAACGACAGAATAAACAACAGAATAGAACGATCGATAGATAGTGAGACAGAACGATAAATAAATAGTAGATAGATAGACAGAACAATAGATAGAATAATATAACGTTAGAGTAATAGAACAATAGATAGACAGAAAGAATGATAGAACGAATGACAGAACAAAGGACAGAACGATAGATAGAATGACAACAAACAATTGAACAACAGATAGGATGTTACAATAATAGATAGATAGATGATAGATATAGATAGAAAGAACGATAGAACAAATGATAGATAGATAGATAGATAGATAGTAGAATAGAATAATAGATAAAATAATAGAATGATAGATAGATAGAATGACAACAAACAATAGAACAACAGACAGGATGTTAGAATAGATAGATAGATAGATAGAAAGAATGATAGAACAAATGACAGAATAATAGAACAATAGATATAGATAGAAAGAATGATAGAACAAATGATAGATAGATAGTAGAATAGAATAATAGATAAAATAATAGAATGATAATAGAATGATAGACAGAATGATAGAAAGATAGAAAGAACGACAGAATAATAGAACAATAGAAAGAATGATAGAACGAATGACAACAAACGATGGAATGATAGAACAATAGATAGTATAATAGAATGTGACAGAACAAACAATAGTACAATAGATAGAATAATAGAATATTAGAATAATAGTATAATAGAATAAATAAAATGATAGATAGATAGATAGATAGATAGATAGATAGAACATTAAAATGACGGATAGAACAAACATTAAAATGATAGATAGATAGATAGATAGATAGATAGATAGATAGATAGATAGATAGTTTCTTCATGTCATGTTGATGCAAGTTGTTTAATACATTTTTAATCGTTTATTTCTTCTATTTGAATCTGAGACTTTACAGTATGTAATACTATGAATATTTTACTGAAGTAAAATGTGACAACTAGCCCCGGCTCCTCTTCGTGTTGTCTTCCAGACCACACGATGGCGTATTATGGTACATTCAATATGTGAAAAACATTCAGTGAAGAGGTTACAAACAATATTCTTTATGGAATATTCGATTCAAACAAACCCTAAGCTACATAATAATGTCTGAAAAGCACAGAAACCTTCCTCCGTGGATGGTGAAATCTGACGTTCAAAGCAGTAAACACAAAGAAGCGGTGAAGAAGAAAACGCGTTGTGAAAACACAAAATGGACAGCGAAAAAGCGGCTCGAAAGGTAGAAACTGCTTTAAGAACTATCGTTAATAACGTTAACGGATGTTTTTATGAGAAAAAAATGTTTATGCCGAATGATGTTGTTTTCAGTGTCGTCACGTATTGGATGAACGAGCGGGAGCTCGTGGAAACAGTACTCAACCTTTTGAAGGATGATGAGGTAAACTGATTTCCATTTTCATAAATCACTTGTCATCTTTTAAAACTGTTATTTACGCCGTATGATAGAGACTTATTATTTTTTCTTTCATGAATCGTAGCAGTGCGCTAAAGATGCAACGCAAGCCCCGGAGGAGGTAAGGATCATTCCGGAGACAGATGATGAAGACATGTCCGACTTAGATGTGCAAGACAGGACATATGTTTCAAACATTGCACAGCTAGAGACTGTGCCATATGGAAACTACATGGAAGAAGGTACCAGTACAAAACCAGACTGCCATCTGAAACCTCCTTCTGGCAGTTCAGGAGCTTCTGAGAAGCTTGGTGTGGATGATGAGGCTCTCAAGCTTGTTCGAGAGATTTTTTTCACATAATTTCAGAGTTTTACAGTGCTAAGAATTTTTCATTTAGTCACCCTCATGTTGTTGCAAACCTTCCTGTTTGTTTTTTCTTCTGTGGAGCACAAAAGGAGATGTTTTGAAGAATGTCCTGATCGCTCTTTTCCATGCAGTTACACCGAATGCCAGGAAACTGCAGTTTCAACCTTCAAAACAGACTAAAGAGTGCCTTTAATCCTTTTTAAAGCTTGAATTGTAATGAACTAGAAACTATTATTGTCTGGAAGATGAATTTTATTAAAAATTTCTCTTTTGTGTTCCTCAGAACAAAAAAAGTAATTTAGGTTTGGAACGACATGAGGGTAAGTAAATTGTTTTTGGTGAATTATCTCTTTTGTTTTCATTTCTTCAGGGAATGAAAATCTAGTTAATCTAGTGGATGCCTGAACAAAGGTGATTTCTGATTTGTTTTCTAAACCAGCTGCTCTAATTGTCATTCGCACACTTGCACTTTCTTAAGTCCTTTGAGTGAAAAAGCGCCAACAAAGAACAAATTAGAATGTTCAGTGACATGTACGAACAAATTGTATATTTATTCATTTTAATAATAAAAAAAACACCTCAGGTTTTAAGTTTTAAGTGATTGGTACTTCAAGAGCCGTCCAATGTAAGAGTTTACAGTGAGGACAAACTGTCAAATATAGACAGTCCAGGAGACAAGAACAGACGTGGTGATGCTTATAAACAGATCATGGGTGTGCAGGTGCATAAGAAACTCTTTATTTGAACTCTCAAGAGACAAACACAATAACAGGCGAAAAAAACATCCCGAAACTGGAAAGCATCATGTTCATAAAATTCATAAATTATCCAAAATACATCAACAGGATGTGACTTTTAAAAAGGAACTATTAGAGGGACCTTAATTTATCTTAATGGCTTTGGCACAAGAAAATATGCATCAACAGTGTGATCTGTAATCATGCAAAAATAATGTGGGAAATGACTTCCATCAGAAAGAATATTCAGTATGCTTCAAATGAATTATTCCAAACTACATCCATTTAGCCATTCAACCAATACAATCGAGACTGCATTTTAATAAACCCTCAAGTGTCATTTATTAATATTATCAAAATTGCTAAACAATCAATAGAACAATCCTTCCTGAGGTGGAGATCTCAGATCTGGATGGGGACAATCGCAAAACATCCCATCCAGATCCTAATACTGTCGTGATGGGTCGTGTCTAAAAGCTTCCTGGTGCTGCTTTATCTTTTAAGCTAAATTGTCTGATATTCAGATTTAGAGCTCCGCTTTTTAAAAGGGAGTCTTTCCTCCAAAGTTATTAAAATACCTGCATTTAGAAAAATAAAAGATGTCTTTATGAGTGTAATAATAATAACTGACAAGCTTTTATGTGAGAATCTTTTTCTAGAACAACTGCAAATTTTTAAAAGCTGTCCTTTCATTTAAAAGAATAACTCACCCAAAAATGAAAATTCTGTTATTAATTACTCACCCTCATGTCGTTCCGAACCCATAAGATCTTTGTTCATCTTCAGAACTAGAGTTGTCAAAAGGTACTGGGTTTGGTACTGAAATTTTAAAAACGTCCATTTCCCGCTCATATTTGAGCACTGTTGAGCCGATTTTTAAACATTGCTGATTGGCCATAGTGTTCACACGCTCAACAGACATGACTGTGATTTGCTACAATGATAAGTGCTTCACGGTCCTCACCGAGTGCTCACACATAAGCACAACGGGAGCGTTTGAAAGCCACGTGTGTCAGTGGATCCCTAATACATCTGCATATAGACAGATCTGCTGACAGACGCGGCTTTCAAACGCTCCCATTGTGCTTATGTGTGAGCGGTCGCTTTCTGACCCTATATAGACAGCAATGCAACTGATACGTTTAAGGCCCAGAAAGGTAGTAAGGACATCAATAAAATAGTCCATGTGACATCAGTGGTTCAACTGTAATGTTATGAAGCTACAAGAATGCTATTTGTGAGGAAAGAAAACAAAAATAACAACTTTATTCAATTTCTTCTCTTCCGTGTCTTTAAAGTGCACATGAAATATTTTAATGATGTCCTTACTACCTTTCTGGGTCTTGAACGTGTCAGTTGTGTTACTGTTTATGCAGGGTCAGAAGCTCTTGGATTTCATCAAGAATATCATAATAGGTCTTACGGGTTTGGAATGACACGAAGGTGAGTAATCAATGACAGAATTAGTATTTTTGGGTGAACTGTCCCTTTAAATTCACTTCAATCATTTTTGCACCAAACAAGATTTTCTGGGAATGTTCCAGTCTACTCATTTATGAATTTAAGCTTGTTTAACAGTTGTGTCAGTGCTTTACAGTACCACAAATGACAGCCAACCTCAATATCATGTATTAACAGAATCCTGAAACTTACAGTTGTGATTCGGATTGAAATGTGACTGAAATGTGACTGAAATGAGCTTTAAATGTTGTAAGGAGAAGAGCCCAGTTAGTGTTCAGCGTTCTCGGAAAGAAGAGGCGTCAAGCTGTTCATGTGGCCGTCAAAAACACTCATCTAAAAACAAAAATGCCAGTGCTTAGTTCCATAACAATTCCAAAATGAAGCACAAAAAACAACAGATACTACTTACACTCTTCGGCTTATAAACGCCCAGTTTAAAACGACAGCACACCACGTCTACGCAGAAGCCAACAAGACTGTGTAACATGCCTGCAGAAGCGAATCACAATCATTAAATAATTTCAAAAAATGATGTTTTTTTTGGTTAGCAAATATTCTGTCCACTTACCTGTTGTAGAGAAAATGCCTCCTATGATGCCACAGAGCCGCACAAGGAACTGCCACAAGGGCATGTGCTGCTCAGTCACCTTCACCATCAGAGAGCTGATGTCATACTTCATAAAGATCCCAGAAACCCCATGACTCCCCGCTGCGTGGTTTATCACTCGCTCCTAAAGGAACCACAGTCCAAATGTCGCATCAGTGATCATATTTAGGCAGTCACGCATACAGAATGTACTTTACAAAGATAACTTTTTAAAACAGAACTTCGTAAAATGTAGCAAATGGTGGTAGTTTTAAATATAACTTGAATTTAAACAACAGATGGTTATGAATATATATTTAAAGCTGTCTGTACCCGCTCAGTGACTGAATACTGGTGTGTGTCCGCTGACACCTTGTACGTCTGCAGTTTTGTGGGCACAATGGTGATAAAGTACTGGAACATTTGATTATCTAGCAAAAACAAAAAGTCAGGCTCATCAGAAATGGACCGTATTGCTACTTTTTTTTAATGCTGATGTAATAATTTGTGAGAGGGAAAATGATATTGAATTTGAAAAATGCCAAAATGGACCAATAATTTACAAAAATAATTGAATTTACAAAAAAATTTTTTTTTTTTTTTTAAGTTTTATGTATTATTTATATATTTGTACATTTAAATTGTATTACCAGCATGAATATATATTTATGCTGATAATATAATTTTTAATATAAATAACTTAATCAGTAAAATGCTTTCTGATCTAATGATAGAATTTAATATAATTGTATTTATATATCAAATTTTTTATATCATTTATAAATTTTTATATATGAATTGTATTATCAGTATAAATGTATATTTATGCTGATAATTTGTAATTAAAAAAAAAATACTATATTAAATTAGAGAAATCCAAAAATGCTCTCAAACTTCTGGATCTTAGTATATTAATGTGCATAAGAAAATCTGAAAGAAGTTTGAATTAAAAAGTTTTAAAGCACACACACTTAAATATCTATAAACGTTTTGATTTCTTACGATCTGCAGACACTTTTTCTGTGCCATCCAATGGATTTAATATGCCAGGGATTTCCTCTCCAAAAGACAGATGGTCTATCCGATGGGAGAAGTTGTATGCTGAAACACAAAACTTGTTAGCAAACTGACCTGTTAGACATAAAATTTAAGGCACCATTTGCTTTTTTAAGTGGAACAGATGTTGCCTTCTGGTCTGGTTTCAAAAGGACTAGATTCGTTTTGCATAGAATTAGTCATTCAGATAATATCTAAAGAATCAATTGCTATGCTAGGTGTGAGAAGCTCTTCAGCTTACTCTCATGGCTGACCAGGGCTGCTAGATGAGCATGACCTCGAGGGTGTGGGATGGCCCTGAAATGAACATGAAATAAGAAAATATATAAAGATGACATAAAGTCGATCAGAAATCAGACAGACTTCCCAAGTGACACACATTAGGTCTGTAGTACTTAAAGGGACAGTTCAAAGCATCCACTCATTTAAAAGAATAACTCACCCAAAAATGAAAATTCTGCCATTAATTACTCACCCTTATGTCGTTCCAAACCTGTAAGACCTTAGTTCATCTTCAGAACACAAATTAAGATGTTTTTGATGAAATCCGAGAGCATAGACAGCAACACAACTGACATGTTCAAGGCCCAAAAAGGTAGTAAGGACATTGTTAAAATAGTCCATGTGACGTCAGTGGTTCAAAAGTAATTTTATTTAACAATTTCTTCTCTTCTGTGTCAGTCTTCAACGTGCATTCATGACAGTAGCACGATGATGTCACATGGACTCTTGGATTTCATCAGAAATATCTTAATTTGTGTTCTGAAGATCGACAAAGGTCTTACGGATTTGAGACAACATGATGGTGAGTAATTAATGACAAAATATTAATTTCTGGGTGAATTATAAGATGATAAGATGGAAAACAGGATGAAAGGAGACATACTTGCCAACAGTGATGTGGAAATTTCCTGCTACTTTATTAACATAAAGATGTCCGTGTATCCGGCAGGCGTTTAGAGGCTGAGTGGGATCATCTTCCCTACAGAGTGAATAGAAAACAACAAACTCCATTAGAAATGACTGTCATATTTGCATGATTCTTGTTTGATTTGTGGTGTAAAGGTTCCCGTACAGGTGTCATGTGTTCTGACCTGGGTGGGAGTGCAGTGGGGGCACCTTTCATGACATTCTTAAACAAAACATCCTGGAGTGAATGTTCCTCACGCAGACGGTTCTGAATGAGCAAAAGTGTTCTGAGAGACACAATTTGACAGTTAGGATTTTTCTTTTAATAATCACATCTTTGTATATTATTGCTATTTAAATATTAGTAATGATGATAATTATATATATATATATATATATATATATGAAATGAATGTAATTTACCTGTGCCAGAGCCTCTGCTGAGGAGAAAGGTCAAAAATAACCTGCAAAAGATTTGTAAAATATGTTATGGCACCACTTTAACAAGATTCTAGCAAATAAGTAACATTCAGCTACTCACTGGTTCATACTGCAGGCCGTCAGATGCCACCATTGTCTCAGCTAGATCCAACACATCTGCTCCAACAACTGAAAAAATAAAAAAGGAAAAAAAATTAAATCCACAAGATTAATGACAATTTATGCCACAAGTCTCACAACATAGTACTAATTAAGATTAAGACTTACATTGGCACCTCATGGCAACTGTGATATCAATATTAATTCGTAGTTTGCTGCCAGATAAAGAAATAAAAACAAAATGTTAGTTTTTATTGCACAAAAAACATATTGCGCTTCCAGTCAAAAGTTTTTGAACAGTAAGATTTTTACAGTTTGTAAAAGAAGTTTCTTCTGCTCACCAAGCCTGCATTTATTTGATCGAAAGTACAGCAAAAACAGTAAAAAACTGAAATATTTTTACTATTTAACTACTACGTTTTTTTATTTGCAAATATTTTAAAATCTAATTTATTTCTGTGATTTCAAAGCTGAGATTTTAGCATCACTACTCCAGTCACATGATCCTTCAGAAATCATTCTAATATTCTCATTTGCTGCTCAAAAAAATATTATTAATCTTATGTTGAAAACAGCTGAGTGGAATTTTTTCAAGTTTCTTTGATAAACAGAAAGTTCCGAAGAACAGCATTTATCTAAAATAGAAATCTTTTGTAACATTATAAATGTCTTTATCATCACTTTTGATCAATTATAAGCATCCTTCCTAAATAAAAGTATTAATTTCTTTTCCAAAAAAAAAAAAAAACTGACTCCAAGCTTTTAAACGGTACAGTGTATAATGTTACAAAAGCTTTTCATTTCAGGTAAATGCTGATCTTTGGATCTTTCTATTTATCAAAGAATCTTGAAAAAATGTACTCAACAGTTTTTAATATTGATAACAATATTAATAAAAAATGTTTCTTGAACAGCAAATCAGCATATTAGAATGATTTCTGAATGTGACACTGAAGACTGGAGTAATGATTCTGAAAATTTAGCTTTGATCACACTTTAAAAATATATATTTAAATAGAAAACTGTTATTTTAAATAGGCCTAGTAAAGGAAAATAAAAATGTTAACTGTTTTTGCTGTACTTTGGATCAAATAAATGCAGACTTGGTGAGCAGAAGAGACTACTTAAAAATGATTACAAATCTTACTGTTCAAACATTTGACTGGTAGTGTATATATAATAACTAAACAATTTACTGTTACATTATGAGAGTTCACCTAGTAAAATCCTTATCCACTTCATACTCGTAATTCATCCATGTGTCTCGATATACAAAGAACTCAAAGAAGGCCAAGAGTGCCATGGCTGTGAAGGCCAGCACAGACACTGAGGAAGAGAAAAAACAGCACAATATAAATTGATTTATGGTTTTTCAATTCAATATCACAGCTGTAATATTTCATTAAGAGTCAGAAAGAATGTGCAGTATTATCTATAAATATATATGTATGTGTGTATAAGAGTTATTTGTATGGTGTTATTTTAGTATCACTAAGATACTGTTATTTATTAATGCTTTTATATTTTATTATAAATATATATTTTCCACTATGTATATCTATATAGTATTTATGCATTGATTTACCTCAGTTTTGTGAAATATGTGACCCTGGACCTCAGAACCAGTCATAAGTAGCATGGGTATATATGCAACAATAGGCAGTAATACATTGTATGCCAAAAATCATTCAGATATTAAGTAAAGATCATGTACCATGGAGATATTTTGTAAATTTACTACCGTAAATATAATAAAACATAATTGTCAATAATTAATATGCATTGCTAAAAACTTCATTTGGACAACTTCTAAGGCGATTTTCTTAATATTTAGATTTTTCTGCACCCTCAGATTGCAACATTTTCAAATAGATGTATCTCAGCCAAATATTGTCCTAACAAACTATACACCAATGGAAAGGTATTTATCCAGCTTTCAGATGATGTATAAATCTCAGTCTTTTAAAAATTGACCCTTATGATTGGTTTTGTGGTCCAGGATCACATATGGCAAATTAAATCTCACCAGTTCCTCCACTGGCTGTTGTCTCCACATAACTCTCAGGAACCTTGGGAAAAGCATCCAATTCCTTCACAAAGTTCAAAGCTTTCTTTTTGTTCAGCCTCCTCATCGTCACAGCAGCTGGCTGTTATCTTCCTCATGAAGTTAGGCAGCGATTCTTCATTTATGTCAATTGGTAGGCCTACATCAAGGTGAGTTGCACAGTAACATACATTTGTGAGCAGTAGTTACATCGCCTGTCTATGTTTTTAGCTCAGTGCTAAATATACTAAATGCTTAACCACATACAAGTCAGGTCGTAGACCTATTGTGATAATAAACAGTTCTAAAGAGTACGTTTTTAATAATTTGTCTGTGAATGCCGAGTTATCTCGGTTGTCTATGGTTACTGTTAGCCACTGCTAGCCGTGCGCTTGCCGTACATTTTCTTTATTTATTTATTTTCTACGTACCTTGAGATGCTATTTTAAACGGGACATTGTGCTTTCCGCAATTTTCAAATAAATAATCTCCTTTAACAACGAGGGTTTAATGAAATAACGGGGAGAAATGCACAGGAATCGGAAGAGAGCGGACGCTGATGTGTTGTAGTCGCACACTTCCGGTCTGGTGGATTATGGGATATGTAGTGAAAAATACGGAAGCAACTGAATAGTAGCGTACTACTCGTACTATTTCTGTCATATATTTATTTCAAAATAATCCTAATCCAAGCAAACAGTATCTAATTAAAACATTCACGCTGCGCACTGTGAGAAAGCTTTTATTTAATGACATACATTTTTAATAAGTCCAGAAATAATACTAAATAATGTGGTTTTGAACATGAAAATTTCACAACACCAGGTAAACATGTCTGTTTTTAAATGTATCTTTAAAACCTTCTTTATTTGCGAAACGTAGGCTAGTTTGCATTATATTTCCAAGCCATTACCACAGCAGTCATTAAATATAAAGCTATAACACAAAACATAAAATTGAAATAACATTTAACAACAGTACTAAATTAGTAGCACTAAAAACATTTTCGCATAGTAAACCTTAAGCTGCAGGCTTGCATCACCGCACAGTAGCATTTGGATGTGGCCAACACAGTATTATTCACAGAAATCTAAATGTCAGCTGAATCTGGCCCCTCGTCCCGTAACACTGGCTGTTCGTGGCTGTCAGAGGTTGGTGTGCCGGTGTTTTCTTGAGAGGGGTCTTCAGAACAGCAGCTAATGGTGGGCGATATCACATCAGGGCTTGTGTCACATGACTCTGTGCTCTGTTCGGACGTTGCAGTGGTAGTGATGGTGGTGGCCACGCTGGGAGGGATGGGGTCGAATTCATCATCATCGTCCTCCAGGTTGGAAGATTCATTGATGTCTGTTGCAAACAGAGTGGTTGGATTACACAATGTAACAGAAATTAGAATGGCACAGTATATTTATATTATACAGGACCAATTAAAAAATTTGGGGTCAGTATGATTTCTTAAAGTTTTTGAAAGAAGTCTGAATATGAAACCTGAATATGTTAAATTGTATGATACCTGTTTTCTATTTTATTTTAAAATGTAATTTATTCCTGTAATGGCAAAGCTAAATTTTTCATCTTCAGTGTCACATGATCCTTCAGAAATCATTCTAATATTCTGATATTAGAATGAATTCTGATTGCTGCTTAGGAAATATTTCTTCTTATTATTAATGCTGAAAACAGTTGTGCTGCTTCATATTTTGTGGAAACTGATATTTTTGATAAATAGAATTTCAAAATAACAGCATTTAATAATATTATTAAAGTCTTTACTGTTAGTATTGATTCATTTAATGCATCCTTGTTAAATAAAAGTAAAAATAATAATAATAATTAATTAAATTAAAAAAGAAAACTCTAATTGACCCCCAAACTTTTGAAGGGTAGTGTGCATGTATGTGTGTGTATATATATATATATATATATATATATATATATATATATATATATGTATACAGTAGTCAACATTTGAAGTGGATCAAAAAAGTTCATCAAAGTTGTCCTAAGACAAGAATGGGTATTGTTTTGGTTGTTTTGGGACAACTTTGATGAAAGGTTTTGATCCACTTCAAAAGTTGACTACTGTATATCATTTTTTTTCTCTATCAGTAAATATTGGATATTCAATTGAAAATGCTAATTTTTTTGAATCTTTGATAAATAGAATTTCAAAATAACAGCATTGAATAATATTATTAAAATCTTTACTGTTACTATGGATGAATTTAATACATCCTTTTTGAATAAAAGTAAAAAAAAAAAAATATATATATATATATATATATATATATATGTATATATAAAAGGGTAGTGTAGTATTTTTTTTCCTATCAGTAAATATCAGATATTCAATTGCTATTGCTCATTTTTTGTTTTTAGATGATTTCTCATAATTTAGCAGTAACTTAAAGAGATAATGCTAATTTATTCATTTTTATAATATTTAATTATTCTGTGATAAGTGCTTTCCAAAAGATTACAATATTGTTTTAATATGAACAAAAACGACTCATTTTAGTTTTTGTGTTTTACTTACAAATTTTGCCAAAATAGCATCGATTATTAATAGTATCTGCCATTTATCAGTTACCTTTCTTAACCTGAAAATAATTATTGTCACAGTTTTATTAATAGTGCATCTCAAAGCAATATACAGCATTATGACTTACTGTTGAAGGCTTCTGGATATTGTTTTGCAACTTTGCCTTTTAAAGTCCTGAGGAAACACAATTCATGTTATGCATATCAGATAACTTATGTTACACATCATAATGATATATAATATTTATCATTTAATATAAAAATAATATTGATATAATGTAAAACAATATTTTCTAACATGCCAAACCAGCTAGAATGTGTAAATCTAACCGTAAGCTTGCTTGTAATGGTAGACGAAATGTCCAAATCATATCTTTGGTTTCCCACATTACAATAATTCATAATTCATCCTGCATACCGTTTAATGATGTCTTAAGTTTTGGATATAGTACCTTATTCGTCTGAAAATGCTGTCCAAGTCTTTTTTCATCTCTATTAAAGTACGTGTGTGCATTAAAAAGTGTTCATTCATCTGTTGTAAGCGCACATTGGACAGTCCGTTGAAGTTGATCAGCATCTCATTGGTCTTTTCAAACCGGTCCAGCCTGGAATACACAACCACATGCAGCAAAATCAGAATAAAAGATGAATAAATATGCTGCATAGGCAGGTCACGAGATAGGGGAACTCACATGTGTCTCTGAGCTTGAATGATGGCGTTCACATCTTCAGAGTTCACCATACTGAGCATCCTATTACAGAATATTCCCGATGCTGTGGGCTCCATGATGACGCTTTTTATAAAACACAAGATATTAGCGTAACTAATAAATCAAATCAATAATGAACTGACAGATATAAGCATAGTCGCTTACGTGGTAAAATATTCACTGACTGGTTTGCGTCTGCCTTGATTTTATTTCAAAAACGTCTTCATCAGTTGCGCACTTCACAGAGGTTTTGCCGCACGCTTTTATTAATAGTGAAAAGATACAAAATTCACCGCCCCTAAAAGCAGGCAGACATTTTTGTTGTGATGCTGTCATATGATCACTGACAGTGACGTAATTCGGGAGGCGGGGTCACGGAGATTTTGAAAGCGTTGATTGGCTCTCCAGAAAAAAAGCGTGTATGTTTTTATTTTTATTATATTTATATTAAGGAACAATTAATAATTAATTGAATAACACTCTAGTTAATAATTGTTTGAGATTTTAAACATTTCATTTTAATGCTACATATGCTATTTTTATTAACATGAAACCTTTTTTAATCATAACATTCTATCATGACAAATGTATTAAGATATTACGTGTCACGTGAGGATAAATATTTCATAATAGCATCAAATACCTTATATTTGATGCACTTATTATATATTTAATAACTGAACATTTTTATTTTTATTTCATTCTAATATTCTAAAAGTTTCAGTTTTATTTGATGAATAGAAAGTTCAGAAAACAGCATTTATTATAGAAATGATAGAAATTCATACTTTCATTTAGCAAGGGGGCTCTAAAATGATCAGAAGTGATGATAAAGACATTTATAACGTTCCAAAATATTTCTATTTCAAATAAATGCTGTTTTTCTGAACTTTCTATTCATCAAAGAAAGCTGAAAAAATGTTTTGTTTTGTTTTGTTTTGTTTTTTTGAAGCAGCAATTTAGAATATTAGAATGAATTCTGAAGGATCATGTGACTGGAGTAATGATGCTAAAAATTTAGCTTTGAAATCACAAGAATAATTTACATTTTAAAATGTATTCAAATAGAAATCAGTTATTTTAAATAGTAAAAATAATTCAGAAATTTACTGTTTTGCTGTACTTTGGATCAAATAAATGCAGGCTTGGTAAGAAGAGACTTCTTAAAAACACTAAAACTGTTCAAAAACTTTTGACTGGTAGTGTATTTAAATATGTATTTGTATTAGGGCTGCATAATGGTTTGCTGCAAAATTTGGCTCAAATGTTATTAAATATAAATTTTATTACTAATTATAGAATTATACTAATAAAAATAATAACAATGTTTATTATTATTATTATTACTAAATAAAACAATATTAAAAATAAATAAATATTACTTAAATTAAATTAAATAATTATTAAATTAAATATTAAAATATTCCACTGTAATATATATGTGTATATATATATATATATTGTAATGTTTAAGATTTTAAGCTTTAAATTTTAATGCTAGATATGCTATTTGTTTCATGAAACTTCATGCATTTTTAATTATAACATTCTAAAATGACAAATGTATTAGATATTACGTGTCACGTCAGGATAAATACTTCATAATAGCATCATAAATTTGCATCATAAACATTTATTTCATGCTAATTAATAATAGATAATGACTATTTCAGGTTAAATAACATGTCACATGATAAGGATAAATAGTTAACTTTTGAAACATCATATAAAAATAATTTATTTGGCACCACAATAAGGCACGCTGCAATATCGCTTCAAATCAAATCTTGTAAAAGAGTCTCTGGCTTGAGGGGCCGGTTATGTCGAATCCTGCTTCATCTTTGTTCAAACAAACACTGTGCTGGCGCTGGTTGTCACCGCTCAGACAGCCCCGAAGGCATCTCAGGTTCTGCTGGAGCTTGTGGGAAATGTCACGGTGAATGGGCTTTGCATGATTTGTTTCTACCAGACATGGGCAAGTTCCTCTTCTGGCTTTGACCTTAACAGATAACACTGACTTCTCAAAATGTCACGGGTAACTGACGAAATGATGGTTGGTTTCTGATTCAAAAGGTGTGTCTGAGAATATGAGAACACCCGTGTGTCAATTCCCACCCTTCAGTGTGTTTAATGTGTGCTTTATATTATAATTAACACTCTTAATTAACATGCTAAAATTTAGCTTTAAATCCAAAGGAATAAATTACATTTTAAAATATATTGAAATAAAAAACAGTTATTTTAAATAATAAAAATATTTCAGAATTTAACTGCTTTTACTGTACTTCGGATCAAATAAATGCAGGCTTGGTGAGCCGAAAAGTCTTCTTTAAAAAACATTTAAAATCTTACTGTTCAAAAACTTTTGACTGGTAGTGTATATATGCAGATTAAAAATATATGTAAACATTACATACATTTTTAATGTAAATTTCATGATTATAAAACAATATTATGAATAATAATTAATATCAATAGTTGCTGAATTTAACATTTCTAAGTTTAGCTGCATTGCAGCTCAACGTACTTCCGCGGTAATCCAGTAAGTGGCAGTAAACAGATTCAAAACTGATACTCGCTCAGTGTATGATCATAGAAGAAGCCGTTCACGCATTCGAGCTCTTCAGAAGAGTTAAACAAAAATATATCTCAGTATACCAGTTATTCATATTATTTAACGGATATACTTTTGACAACAGGTGAGGAACTCATTTGACTAGTTTTATTTGACGGACGACGAAAAAAGGTAGCTTCTGAAGCCGTTGCGTCCGGTACATCGAGCTGGCTAACATTAGCATCTTCCCATCTAACGATTTATCTCTTCATAATATTCTTCGTATTAATGATTTTCTTCATAAGGAACTCTTTAAGAGCCGTGTTATAATATAAAAGTGTCTTAAAAGAATACAAAACGTCTTTTAATGTCATTTCAGCTGATCAGGATGGCATCAGACTGGATTGGCTGTCTTGTTTCAATCCACTGTGGACCAACTCTTGGAGTTTATCAAGGCGAAGTATCTTCAGTAGATCAGACCAGCCAGACCATCTCTCTCAGACATCCCTTCCACAATGGAGTCAAGTGCACTGTGCCTGAGGTCACCTTCAGGTAAATAATAACATGAGGATCCTAAAAGGGCCACTGTCTGACATTGTAGTATCTGTTTTTGGTCCTTAATGAATGGTTTTAAGGAGAGGTTCACTTCCAGAATGAAAATTTCCTGATAGTTTACACATCCTCCATGTCATCCAAGATGTTCATGTCTTTCTTTCTTCAGTTGAAAAGAAATTAAGATGTTTTTGAGGAAAACTTTTCATTTTTCTCCATATGGTGTACAGATTGAATGTCCAAATTGCAGCTTCAAAGGGCTCTGCATGATCCCAGCTGAGAAATAAGGGTCTTATCTATTGAAACGAGTGGTCATTTTCTCAATAAAATAAAAAAAACATATTTTTTTTAACGACAAATGCTCTTAAAACCCTTATTCCTCATCTGGGATTGTGTAGAGTGCTTTGAAACTGCAATCTGGACCTTCAACTCATTGATCCCCATTGAAATTCACTATATGGAGAAAGTCCTGAAATGTTTTCCTCAAAAAACTTAATTTCTTTGTCACTGAAAACAGAAAGACATCAACATCTTGGATGACATGGGGGTGAGTAAATTATCAGGAAATTTTCATTCTGGAAGTGAACTAATCCTACAAGACAGATCATCATTTGTCATATTCTACATTTTTGTGGTATTTTGAAGTCTACTTTTGCACTCTTTAGAAAGTACAAAAGTATTGATTCAACAGTTTAACAGAATAATAAAAATGTAGATACCAAATACTGTTGTTTATTATATTAAAACATCTAAATCATAAATCTTCCTTTCTAATCCACAGTGCCATGGACATTAAAGATCTCAAAATCCTGGAGTTCCGTAAGAGCGGCACTGAAATCCCTAAGCAGAACGGTCCAGACTCCAACTCCACATTGACGCCGCATGGCGGACGCAAGGATAAGGGTGGTGGCGCCCCGGTTAATAGCGCTCCTGTTACGGTACCCAATAAAACTGAATCAAAAACGCAGGAAGGAGGAGTGTCTCCAGTGCCGCACTACTCAAAGAGTTACGGTGAACGTCACATGGACATGGCTGTCCAAAGTAAAGGCTTTAGGCGAAGACACAACTCCTGTGAGTTTCTTGTGTCACTGGATTTTCAGCCTAATCTTTTAAATTTGAGCTTTTGTGTATATGTTTGCAGTATATACACTACCAGTCAAGTGTTTTTGAACAGTAAGATAATGTTTTTTTGAAGAAGTCTCTTTTGCTCACCAAGCCTGTGTTTATTTGATCCAGAGTACAGCAAAACAGTAAAAATGTGAAATATTTTTATGATTTAATTTAACAGTTTTGTAGTTTACTACATTTTAAAATGTAATTTATTCCTGTGATCAAAGCTAAATTTTCAGCATCATTACTCCAGTCTTCAGTGTCACATGATCCTATAGAAATCATTCTAATATGCTGATTTGCGGTTTAAGAGACATTTATTATTTTGATTAATATTAGCAAAATTTAAAACAGTTGTTTACATTTTTTTTTCAGGATTCTTTGATGAATAGAAAGATCCAAAGATCAGCATTTATCTGAAATAAAAAGTTTTTGTAACATTATACTACATTATACATTATAATATTTTATTTATTTATTTATTTAATTATTTATTTGTTTATTTGTTTATATTTTGGGAAATAAATTATAGAAGTGAATACATTTTAATTTAGCAAAGATGTTCAAAATGTTACAAAACATTTCTATTTCAGATAGATGCTATTCTTCTGAACTTTCTATTCATCATAATAATCATAATAATAATAATAATAAATGTTTTTTGAGCAGCAAATCAGAATATTAGAATGATTTCTGAAGAATCATGTGACTGGAGTAATGATGCTAAAAATTCTGCTTTGAAATCACAGGAATGAATTACATTTTAAAATGTATTCAAATAGAAATCAGTTATTTTAAATAGTAAAAATAATTAAAAAATGTTCTGTTTTTGCTGTACTTGGTAAGTTAAAAAAACATCTTACTGTTCAAAAACTTTTGACTGGTAGTGTTTTTAAATATGTATGTGTATTAGGGCTGCATAATTTGGGCAATTGCAATTTCAAATGCAATCACAACAAAAAAAAAAATCCAGGTTTGCTGTGCTGGTTTGTAGATCTGCAAAATTTGGCTCAAATGTTATTAAATATCAATTTTATTACTAATTATAGAATTATACTAATAAAAATAATAACAGTGCTTATTTTTATTATTATTTTTACTAAATAAAAATATATAAAAAAGTATATATTTTTAAAAGGTATTTAGAGTATTTAATTAAAATAAAATAATTTGATTTTACATGGTTTAGTTAAATAAATTCTTTATTGGTTTTGACCACAAGCTGCCAAAGAAATACGTAAATATTATAAATATTAATTAATTAAAAAAATATATTACATTAAAAAAATATAATTTATTAAAATAAATTTTATTTTAATAATAATTGATTAAAATAACATTTATTTTATAGTATCATTACAATATGTCTTATTTTGTGTAATGCTTATTTTTCTTTATACTCACAATAAAGTAATGATTATTATTTTATAATAATTAAAAACGGTGGAAATGTGGCCTATGTGAGATTTTTTTTTTTTTTAAAAAACTAATTGAATTTTTTGAACTGTTTGTAGGGTCGTCTAGTTGCAGAGGTCCAAATCAGGCCACACCGAAAAAAAATGGGCTGAAAAACGGAGGTCATATGAAGAACAAAGACGATGAATGTTTTGGAGACGGTATGGACGATGTTCTCGACGAGGACTTTGATTTTGAGGGAAACCTGGCGCTGTTCGACAAGGCTGCGGTATTTTCGCAGATCGATTCGTCAGAACGGCGAGGCAATGGTGCGAGATCTCGAGGAACGCCTGGAGAGCAAACGCCATCACGATACCGGCATGATGAGAACATTCTAGAGGCCAAACCCGTCGTTTACAGACAGATCACAGTTCCACAGAATGGAACGAAAGAATATAGCACTGGTAAGAATCTGACCTCATGATTTTTAATTATTAATCTTAATTTGTTTTAATTCATGCCATTTTTCGCAGACTCAGGGCTGGTGGTACCCAGCATCTCTTTCGAGTTGCACAAGCGTTTATTAGCTGCGGCAGAAAGTCACGGTCTCTCTCTGGAGCGCAGACTTGAGATGACGGGAGTATGTGCAAGTCAGATGGCCCTCACGCTACTTGGAGGGCCGAACAGGTTCGTGGGGCTTTAAGAGAAATTGCATGATCAAAAATATTTTCAGCAGGTCTGGTTATCATTGGTCTGGTTCTTCTCATAGACTTACCCCAAAGAATGTACATCAGCGGCCCACGGTGGCTCTGCTGTGTGGACCACATGTCCAGGGTGCTCAGGGTATCAGCTGTGGCCGTCACTTGGCCAACCATGAAGTGGAGGTCATCCTTTTCCTGCCAAACTTTGTCAAGATGTTGGAGGCCATCACCAGCGAGCTTGCACTTTTTGGGAAGACGGGAGGCAAACTGGTTTCTAATGTGAAAGGTGTGTATCACATTTAATAATCATTCATGATACAACAGTATAAATGTTTACATTTATAACTATGATAATTTCATTAAAATGTCAGATACTTTTTTAATCTTTATTGGTTGATATTGGAGATATGGCCCACAGTGATTTCCACAATGCTGAAAAAGCAGATTGAAATGTGGAATCCAGTAATAAAAATGGAATTTACTGTGTAATGCGGAATTTCATGGAATTTGCCAATTTTGGGATGAATAAATCAAAAGTATGTCAGCATACTTAAATCAAAACACGATATAGACTAGTGTCTGTGAATATTAAGCTGCAAAAATACAATTTAAATATGAATCCTGCATGTTCTGAGTGTCTCTGCGTGAATGAATGGCACAGACTCACAGTTTAGTTTACTACACATGTACGTAATGATGCTCGCTGTGTTTTCAGCCTCTGACGCCTTAATATGAGTACAGGAACACATAAACATAATCTCTAGAACTGCTCTGAGAGTCACTTAAAATTATTAAAATAAAATTATTATTAAAGCATTTTTTTAAGGAGCATTTACCGTAGAATTTAATAACCAGAATTGATCTTTCAGAAAAAATATAGATGCACAACACCGTATTTCTGAAAAAAAAAAAACCAAATAAATACAAATAATACATTTATTTTCAATAAAATCAATTCATTAAAGATGCTTTTGATCATTAAAGTTTAATTAAAACATTGAAATGGAATCCAGGAAATTAATCAAACACGGAATTTGATAAAAAATAGAACCAAATTTACATAAAAAAATATTAATGTATTTCATAGAGTCTTAAAAATATTATCTTTGTTAAAGTTTTAATAAATTGCTGTTAAATTGTGTATGATTCACAATTTCAAATAATTAGACATGGTTTTTGATTCTTTTTTATTATTTATTTAACCATTAAAACGTTCTAGAAAAATTAAAACAAAAAAAAAAGAATACAGAAAAATTAAAATGGAATGTGCCAAAAAAACTGAAAAGTTTTGTAATAAATAATTATAATAATTTTATACATTATATATAATATATATCATGAAATGTGATACATAATATTTTATACTGTAAATATGTTATGAATTAATTAAAACTTGGGGGAAAATGGAATTTGGGGGGAAAAGGGCACTATATTGGGCTTTATATTAATATGTAAGTTAAAAACAGTTGTGATAATATAGTTGTGGAATTTATTTTAAAATGCGTATGTTTACTTATACTTTCACGTTTGGTCAATTTAATGCATCCTAGCTGAATAAATATATTAAAAAATAAGAAAACCTAAACTTATAAAACAGTAGTGTGTGTATATATAATATAATAGCTAATGTTTATTTTTATTTACTTGTACATTATATATTTAAATGAGACCTTTACTGTTATCTAACGATCATTTGAAGTTAATTTTTGAAAATACTAAAAATGTTATCTTTGGTGTAATCTTGTGATGCCCAAATGTGACCCTGGACCACAAAACCAGTCATAAGGGTTCATTTTTTGAAATTGAGATTTATATATTATCTAAAGCTTTACATTGATGTATGGTAGGGATTGGCGATATCGTTTGCGACATACCGGTAACAATTTTCCCCACAATAAGAATTAGTCTTCCCGCGATAATAACAATAAGGTCTAGTTGTTTCTGTGTGCGACAGTGCAGAGTGACATGCTGAAGGCGGACGTGAAACTAGTAGTAGGTTTGGTCAAAACTCTGCAGTGCGACAAAAATCAGTCTGAGCCTTGAATAACATTAAATGTACTAGTAGCATGTGTTATTGACATGCTTTTTCTCCAAAATAACTTCATAACATAGTCAAGTGTTGACTATGTTAAAAAATCTAAATATTTCAAAAATCGCTTTTGAAGTTGTCCAAATGAAGTTCTTAGCAATACATATTACTAACCAAAAATTAAGTTTTGATATATTTATGGTGAAAAATGTACAAACTATCTTCATTGTACATGATCTTTACTTAATATCTTAATGATTTTTGGCATAAATGTATTCTTGGCTCTTGCTGCAAATATACCCCACCCTTTAAGACTGGTTTTATGTGTGGCACCCTTTAAGACTGGTCCAGTGTCACAAATTATTTATAAATTGATTGATTTTAAATTTTACTATTATTTATAAATGTATTCAGGTAAAGTGGCATGGACTTTTAATATTGTTTATTTAACATGTATCCACCATAAAGTAAAAATAATAATCATCTTATCCTATTATCCAGAATTACAATATTTCACGTCCCTAATCAACCTGACCACTTATGATCGGATCACTAAGTGTAATCCTGTAGCTTCTGTTTCCATCAACACAAATTTTGATGACGAAGAACTTTTAGCATGGTTTCTGTATGTCACATATCTTCCAAACACACCCACCTGAATGCTTAGTTTAGATGGGCTTACAAAGTCTTGGAAACTTCCGCTCTGATTTCCAAACACGTTTAACTTTGCACCCACCCACCCTCCTTACGTAACATACCAGAACACTTCTGAAAGCCAGTGGAGGTGTATGATATATAAATAGCTTCTGTGTTAAAAATTAAACTGCATTATCCATAAAATGTAATTTCACCCTCAGACTTGCCCGAGACGCCAGTCGACCTGGTCATAAACTGCCTGGATTCGCATGAAAACGGATTCTTGAGGGAGCAGCCCTGGTACAAGGCCGCCGCCGACTGGGCCAACCAAAACCGAGCCCCGGTACTAAGCATCGACCCTCCAGTAAGTGGACAGGCACATGCCGTGGAAGCAAAATGGTCACTTTCCCTGGGCCTCCCGCTCCCTCTGTCCGAGGGCGCCGGCCGAGTCTATCTATGTGACATCGGCATTCCCCGACAGGTGTTTCAGGAAGTGGGAATCAAATACCACTCCCCATTCGGATGTAAATTTGTCATCCCGCTGCACTCCGAATAAGCCGTCGACTGAACAGTCAAGGCTCTCTGAACCTGCCTTAAAGATTTTAAGAATGAACGAACCTCGGTTTGAATGTTGCAACAGAACTGGAACCTCTCAGTCTCTATTTTTTTCTCAAGTTATTGTATACTTCTCTGATGATTCCCATTAAAGGGAAGTGATGGGAAATTATACCAGCTCTTGTGACAAACCTGATATGTTAAAAGCAGTATACTCATCATCTTACAATAATCTTTCACAGTTGTTTTAATACACAAAGCTGATCTTTTTGGATGAAACACCTTTTCATAACACATTAAATGTGCAGTTATGCCACTCACAGTGCGACTTTATTGGTCTTATGGCATTTTTGGATCTTATTTTGTTACTTTCAGCAGCTTAAAATCGTCGGATATGCTGACCTAGTAATAATTTCCGTAGAAGAATGTGCATTCGATGGGGGTTTTGCTTCCCCCCCCTACTTTTTTTTTTTCTTTTTGTGCCAGGTTGATCAAAGTCAGTGTTGAGGCACTGAGATTAAGGCAGTTTATCACCTGCAAAATTTCTTACAAAGCGTTGTTTGCTTTGTCGACCAAGCCCAGTGTGCTGTAAATGTGACCGATTGACTGGGTTCTTATCAGTGATAAATTGCACACTTGAATTCTAAGATAGTGTACTAAAAAATAGTGATATAGGCTGGACCAATACTGACTATTTTAAGCAGTCATTGGCCACTACCATCCATTTTCTTATGCTGATAATCATTTACCTCATTTCCATTTGTTTCTCAAAAACAAGCAGCGTATGAAATCCTGTTTTAAACGGGTTCAAAACATCTTTTATTAGGAAGGATGCTTCACGTGTTGCAATAAAGCTGCTTGTTGATATCAATTCGTGATTTTATTAAAAGTTGTATTATTATGCGCACAAACCATTACAAAGCAAAACGTCTGTGCGCTGCACACTCAGTACTTTTGGGTAATGAGTTTTTCAAAAGCACTGAAGAAATATTTGTTTGAATCTGCAGATGTATGCCTTCACCAAAATGAGAGGCACTCGCAAATCCTCCATATGCAACAATAATGAAAACAGCAGGAAATAATGTACTGCTTTCATCAGACTAACTTACTTTTTTACTAAATGTTTTTCGTTTAAGCTTTATTGTGATGTCTTCTAGGAAATATTTCATTTTTTTTTCTCCCAAATTTAGATTTGTTTTCTACTGCTTTTATCTTTAAGGTTTAAGCGCTTCTTTTTCCTTCCCTTTGCTTTTTAAAGTTTTGGTTAAGCTATGTACAATCTAGGGGTGACCTTGCTGAAGTTAACCGCCCCAGATGTCAAATTTTTCTTTTTTTTTTTCTTGTCACAAGTGTTTAGATAAAATAGAAACCAACAGACCTTACACATCACCTATTTTCATTCATAGAGAAAAAAAATGTGAATTTTTGGCTTTTTTTTCTTCTGTTTTTTTTTTCACTGTTGATGTTTGTGTCTGTAAGGTCAATGGTGCAGCCTCTGATTGCTGTTGGAGAGCTTTTGAATTGGCTTTTGAGCTTAAAAACTAAGACTAAATGAGAGGCAGTTATTAAAGGCATTATTAAGTTAATGATTCTAATGAGTTGCACTGGCACAGAATAGCAAAGGTCCATCGTAAAGTGGATGAATACACATGTATGTCTAATAATACAGCAGTTACTAAGCAAATCCAGCACTAAAAAGTTTAAAAATGGTGCCAAAATCACTTGCTGGTTTTTATGTCTTGTTACTTGAGATATTACTGCTGTGTAATTGTTTTGTATTTGGTTGGCAAAATAACAAATTGGCTCTAATTGATAGCTGCAGAGCCCAGTTGTAATATTCAGTTGAATATTGTTTGATACCCAAGCACTGCCTGTGCTTAGATGGATGTTAAAATTCAGTTTGATAAAAATCATTCCTCTGTAGGAGTTGTTTCTAAAATCTGACCAAACTCTCTTGAGCAATTTAAAAAAACAAACTGTGAAAACGTTTAGTTGTTATCTGGTGACGTTCATCTGGTGGCTCCCCCACGATGATGTCATCAAATGCGTTTGCAGATCTGAAGGTTTGAGGGGTTTTTGTTCAGTATCAAGTTGAAAGCTACTTTTTGGTTTCTTTCCACAGGTTTCCATTCTTACGCCTTTTTTCTTTACAAAAAGGTTGTTGGCATTGCGTAATTTTATCATTTATATCTGCACCTGTTTGTATAAGGCAAAATTCAGTACTGGTTTAGACAACATCATTACCCTAATTGTGAATTAGAGACATATCTGTTTGGCATAGTTTTGATATCACTGGAAACCTTACGTGCTTAACATTGTCAACCTTGAAGTGTAAGGACTGAATAAATAAAGAGAATGGAAATACGACTTTATGGCTGTTGTTTTATTAGCCGACATGATATGAAAAATCATGTGAGAAATTTGACTTGATCCTTTGGCATATAAGAGGTCTTTGTACTATTAAAACATCCTGCAAGTTTTATAGCCTAAAACCTCGTCCTTATTGTAAACAATGAATTTATTTATCAAGCCCCAAAATGGCTCGTTTGGATCTGAGGTGAAAGTTGACGTCACCCACACTCTAGTGATGGGAGAAACAAATATTTTCGAAGCTTCAAATCAATTGAACTGTTTCACAAAACGATTCACTGTTTCGAAGCGCTCAAAACACCACCCCTGCTGGTCAAAACTGTAAATTCAACAAAAACATGCCAAAACATGCAAAAATAAAAAATGCTTTTACAAACCCAATGCTTTCTTGAAAGTCTAATATATTTAATGCAATTAAAATAATAAAATACAATTTAATAAATTGTATTGTTAATGTTTTAAATTGTATTAGTAATAGTAGTAGTTAAGAGACCATTAACTACTACTCATCCTTTTAATTACACAATGGTCTCATTAAAAATGTCTACAAATTGATGAAACTGATCTGAGATCAGGTAAAAACCATAGACGCTGGTTCAGTGGTTTGCCACTGGTGGGTGATCTTGTGATTTGTGGGTTTACAGAGATCATCGCCCCCCAAAGGCAAACCATTGAAATTTCAAAACGTTTCGAATGTTATGACATTAATAAAGCCTTGTTTACTGAAATCACGTGACTTTGGCAGTCTGTTTCGAAGCTTCATTAAGCAGTGCTTCTAAAGTGGCCATCACTACCGGGCACAAATATTTGCATAAACACCGCCTCCAGACCAAGGCATCGGCGAATAATCTTCTTGTCACCATAGGCTCCGCCCACTTGTGTTTAGTCGCTTAATGTCGCATCAAAAGCAATTAGATATTACAATCACTGCTGCTATCTTGTCTGCAATGCATTTAGTTTACAGATGTGTGTTCGTTTTCTGACAGTCCACGCGCTTGAGTCTGTCGTCAGTTAGACAAATGGAGTGAAAGAACGTTTGCTTTGACGCGTTTGTGTACGAATATCAGAAAGATCCCAGCGTATGGAACAAGTGGATAGTTTATTTTAGTGATATCCTGGATCGTGTCTGAGGATTGATCGGAGCATTTTGTTTTGTTTGTATCATGGAAAGTTCACAAAAAAAATATTTGTTGAAAGATGACGCGATACTAGATTTGACTGCAGCTGCATCACAAATGGTAAGTAAATGGTTTCATAATGCTTTGGAAATTACTTTTTTTTTTTTTAATCATGTTGTCAAAACACTCGCATGGAAGTGCGAGGGGGCGGAGCATTGATTCTGTTTCCTATGCAGTGATGTTAGCTAATCATAACAGTGGTCGATTCCTGACAAGCCTTAAACCCCGCCCCTTTAAACACGCTGTTGTCCACCATATTTTTCAGTGCGGAAGTAAACTGTTTTCTGGCAATGTGTGTGACTTCCGGTTCGTACGTTGCCACAGAGAAATAAAGAGAAGAATAACGAAGTGCGGTAAACAGTAAAACTGTTTGCACTACAAACCATTATTTTCATAGTTAGGATAATACATTAAAATATAGTAAGACAAACCAATTTGCAATATCAAGCAGCAAAACGAGCTGTTTTGTACAGCTAAAAATAGCTAAACGCAGATGAGACCTGAAGTCAGACACATTAAATTTACAAATGGCCACGCCCACTCTTACGGGAGAAATAAGGTGGATACACAAAGGGTCAGAATGACAGTTCAAAATAATAATTTTTCCACATATTTATTTATTTTGTTTTCGTGTAAACCTTAAGGAACATATTAAAATAATTAAAAAAAACATGTCATATGGTAAGACACCAGTTTGCAATATCAAGCAGCAAAACGAGCCGTTTTGTACAGCTAAAAGTAGCTGAACGCAAATGAGACCGAAAGTCAGACACAATAAATTTACAAATGGCAGCGCGTGCTTTTACGGGAAAAATAAGGTGGATAAACAAAGCGTCAGGGTTGAAAATAAGCATTTTTCCACATATTATTTATTCTTTTTTTGTGTGCAAGAAACTTTTTTAACATTATAAGTTAACCTCGAGGAACATATTAAGATAATAATAATAATAAAAAAATCCCTGTCATGACTTTGATTTCTTTACATTTCTTAACATTTCTTTTTTAAAATATGAATGTGAATGTCTTCGTCACTGCAGTTCTCTTTAAAAGCGCTTGCTGTCGCTCCTGTCTCCAAATGTGAAATTACGAATCCTACCACGGTGAAGACTGTTTATAAATATTAATTAGCCCACAACACCGTTTCCTGGTAACCTTCCTGGAGCGTCCGGTTACGCAACCTCATTAATATTGACGAGTTATTATAATAGCGTTCGCTAACTGGCCAGCAGCCTCCCAACGTCTTGCTTTCAGCAAATCACATCTCGCCACTTAATTAATATTCATAAGCCAAACCTTCGCCGTAGTACAATTGGTAAATTCTCCCACCGGTGAGACGCATGCGCAATACGCGCGGGGCTGGCTGAAAAAGTGCGTTTCCTTTTCAAGGGCCTGAATGTATGTATGTGTGTATGTGTGTGTGTGTGTAAAAGACAGCTGTAGCCCCTGGGTGTGCTGCGCTTCCGTAACGCTTAAAAACAGCTCGCTTCAGGCGGCTTACTGTTTGTCGACTTCTCCGGTCTGTGAAACCCTGCAACAGTTGTGTTTTTTAGCCGAACCGTTTGTTTTCTCGCACGCGTTGTGTTTTTAAAATTGAAGCGCATTCAGTCGCCGCTCTCCTAACGGTTTTTGGGGTTATATTTGTATGCACTGACGAGCCGTTCATCTTTTGTCTGCATTGATGTTAGAGGAAAGCTCTCTGGAAGATCTATTTTGCTGAATGTGTGAATGACCACTTCTGTATCTTCTGTTTATACAATCTAGTGGGTTTGACCCACACATGGACTAAGTGGACAAGCCTAAAACATCTCTAACTTTAAGCCATTTGGATTTGGACATCCACAGAGCACACAGGTACTGTTATGTCTTATGTATTATTATGCTAGCATTATAGATCCCTACCACCTTTTTGCCTTTATTGAACCTTCTGCATGTCAAGAATGGGCGCTTTGTGTTTTTGATTCTGAATGCGATGGTCTGCTTCACAGCTGTCTAAATAAGAGCCACTTGAGGCTCCTGCATGAGACAAAACGTGTATTTGGACGTCCATCATAATTTGTTAATCATCTTAGAGCATATGTGCAAAATGCATTGGATGGTGCATAATGTAGTAGTCCCAGTTTGAGATGTATTGTCTCTTTGCCAGTCCTGATTGGGTCAGCAGTGCTGTTCTCCATCAGCATCATTTTGGGATTATGTTGTCATGGTTTCGTGAGTGTTTAATAACAACATCTGAATGTGGGACTGGTCTGTAAATAATTGAACTGGGGTTTTGAAAGCAGGCGCTCATTTTTTGAGTCCCAAGGTAGCATGAATTGGTACACATATTTTCTAGTAAACACATACGGCTCAGTCACTTGTAAGCAAACCTAGAACATGGTATTTGAACGAGAAAAAAAAATTCCAATGTTGAAAGGGCAGTTATTCAAATGATAGAGAAAGGCCTCAGTGTGGTTTGGTTTCATTAATATTAATGAGATGGATTTAGAAAGGTTGAAATCCAAAGGTCACTTCCTCCTGCTAAAGTGCAGGTTTTAAAGGACCAGTTCCCCAAATTGTCACTGTCATGCTTCAAACCCGACTTTTTGTTTTTGTTTTGTTTTTATTTTTTATTTTTTTCTTAAAGAACATCCAGACCACTTTTGGTTTGTACATAATGAAAGTGAATGTGGACTGTCATGCTTATGACAGTAAAAGTTGCATAAAAATAGTTCATATGCCTGGTGCACAATATTTCAGCGGTTGCATCCTTGAAGCTTCGAAATGGGCTCAAAAATGTACTTTTATTGTACAAAAATGGTAGTTGCATGTCTTTTTACCCTGGTTATTATAGTTACCTGAATCAAAGTTTTTGTAACATTATACACTATACCATTCAAAAGCTTGGAGAAATTATAAAAATAAATACTTTTGTCTAGCAAGGATGCTTTAAATTGGTCAAACGTAATGATAAAGACATTTCTAAGATTTAAAAAGATTTCTGTTTCAAATAAATGCTATTCTTCTGTACTTTCTATTACTTTCTAAAAATCTACTCTGCTGTTTTAAACATCATAATAATAATAGATGGTTTTTGAGCAGCAAATCAGAATATTATAATGATTTCGGAATGATCATGTGACTGGAGTAATGATGTTAAAATTCAGCTTTGAAATCACAGGAATAAATTACATTTTAAAATATATTCACACAGAAAACAGTTATTTTAAAATGTAAAAATATTTCACATTTTTACTGTTTTTGCTGTATTTCGGATCAAATAAATGCAGGCTTGGCGAGCAGGAGAGACTTTAAAAATTCATAAAAATAAAACTTACTGTTCAAAAACTTTTGACAGGTAGTGTGTATATATATAAAGAAACCTAACTTATTTTATTTCAGATAATTGCAAAAGCAGCATTTCTCATTATTTAGGTTTAATTGATTAAATAATAAATAATATTATTAAATAATATTAAATAATAAAAATAAAAAATAAAATATATTTAACTTAATTACTAAATTACAAATAGTGCTGTCAAATGATTAATCGCATTAAAATATATTTTTTTACATAATATGTGTGTATACTGTAAAACTTTATTATGCATATACAAATACACACACATGCAGTATACATTTTGAAAATGCTTACATTATATATTAAAAAAATTTGAATATTTGTAATATATAAACAACATTTTTCATAAATATATACACACGTGAGATATATGAAGCGTTCAGATGCAAAAGCCTCTAAATCCATCTGACGTATTTCTTTAAAATTAGCATTTCTTTCTGGCTACTTTGTATAGGTTTCTATGTAAGTACTGGTACTTCTGACTGGGTTGAGGCTGGAATTTAGTGAGTTTGAAGTAAAAGTTTTTGATGGACATATACTATGTGTCAGGAGCTTTCACTCGGTATCTCATTTTTGACCGAGATGGCTTTTAGCTGGTTTTGCATCTGAACTCTTCATATATACATAAATATACACAGTGCACACATATTATGTAAACAAAAACTTGTAATTTTGGATGTGATTAATCGCGATAAATCATTGCACAGCACTAATAACAAACTGAAACTGAAATTAAATTAATAAAAACTTTGAACATAAATTATACAGATATTTAAAAATTACAGAAAACACAATCAAATATAACAACAAATAAATAAAATTAACTAAAATTAAAACGAAAATGGAAAATATGAATAAAAACTATAGTAGTATTTCAGTTATATTAAAATATTCATTATCTGAAAACAGGTCTGACTTCAGGTCTTAGATTTCACCGTGCTTCGACCACAAAAAGTCATGTTTCATATTGGTTGGAATATAGTGCAAAAGTCATATGGGTTGTTTTTGTGGTGCTTTTGTGTGTTGGAGATTTACAGACTGAGTTCTCATGTATATTCTTTAAAAATGTCCTTTTTAAAGTCATACAGCTTTAGAATGACATGAGATTTAAATAAATTATGACCCTTTTTTTTTTTTGTTTGTTTGTTTGTTTCCCCGGATTGAAATGTGGTCAGCCATTCTAGAATGTGTTCCATGTCATCATTATATGTCTCTGTGTGAATTTGATGCACTTTCTGCCTTAACAGATTCATTCTTTGTTGCTTAAAATTGTATCCACTGTCCTTGTCGTCGCACAGATGGCTGTTAAAAGCAGAGCCTCTCTTTTGAAGAGCATCGAAACAGCACTTCCTGTTCAGTTCCTTTAATTCACACCTGCAAAAGCTCCTCCGTTGGGCTTCATTGCATCTCAAAGTATCTGTCTGTATTAATGTCTTTCTGTATTTCTGAACTACTCAGCTCCGTCATTTGCAATGGGATTTCCCCTGCTGCTAAACTGCTGTGCTTTTCACTTGCTCAAAAAGGCATTCTGTGGTGTGCTGCTTGACTTCTGTGCAAGAACATGGTGTTTTTTGCTCATTTTGTCAACAGTAGTCAGTTTTAGAGACATATTTCCTTATTCTCGTATACTGCTCAGTTTAATAACGGCACTTCCTTACAAAGGCTTGACACGCGATACTGATACCGCTCATTACTGTCAAATCTCTTTGCAGTGTTATTTTGCCATTCAAAATAAGGGGACAGATACTGTCTAGCTGCAAAAATGAGCATCAGTGTTGTGTTATGTAATATTCTAAGTCTTCTGTTAGAGGATCTGACCTAAACTGAAGTGCTTCCAGTTGCATGTTTGCATGTAGAGCTTGTCTTGTTTGTGTTGGTCGTCTCTTTGCCTCCCTACTGTCACAGTTGCTTGTCGGTAGATGACAGAGCAGTGTAATTAAGCATCAAAGGGAGCTAGAGGAGCAGCTCTGCCCAGAGGGGAGAGTGTTTGCTGGGTCAAGCTGGTGTGAGACGCCCCCTGCCATGACACTGGCTGGTGTGGAGCTTAAAAATCTTTGTGGTAACAGAACAGAAGGAAATAGCTGGGAACAATTATGAAGGCTAATGATATACGGCCAATGTGACCCTCATTTAATGGGGTTGTTTTTGGCCCATTGGCACCCAATCCAATCTTGTGTCAGTTTCTTAAGTCAATTAAGATTAAGACACATTTTGAACTAAACAGTATTGATTCTTAAATTTCAAGAATCGATTTGTCTGTTTTCAGTTAATAATGGAACATTAGTGTGCATCCCATCCAGCAAATCACAATATGCTTTGTTCTTTGTTATTTTTGATATGAAACAAACTGTCAGATTTCTGTTCTGTTCGTTTTATTACAATATTCAAACAACAAATGCCATTTTGGAGCTTTTTAAATGTGGAGTGACAGATCGCTGTAGCAGCTCAGTTCAAAAAAAGCGCCAACGTGATGCGCATGTGGACTAATCATCTCTTCCGCTTAAATACCAGTTTCAGATCTAGTTTCTGAAATACACAAGAATGAACATCCGAAAGGTTAAACTTACCGAAACTTACCGAAATCTGCATCCTGCTTTCAATCTGCATCGCTCATTCAGTGTTTCAACAGAGAAAAGACATCAGTATAACAGCTTGTAAACAATATCTCACGTAACGTCACATTTAACTCAGGAAAAAAATATATTTAGTGACCGTAAACTCATTAGTCAGTTAGAAAAGTAAACTCTGTGAGGAGCGTTTTTTCTAAATTGAAGTCAAAAGATTGCAGAATTTACAAAATGTTAATTATTTTATCAAAAAAAGAGGGAACATACAATATGCATGCTATTTTGTATTTAGTACTGACCTGAATAAAATATTTCCCATAAAAGATGTTTACATATAGTCCACAAGAGAAAATTGCAGTTGAATGTATAAAAATGATCCCGTTCAAAAGTTTACATACGCTTGATTCTTAATACTGTGTTGTTACCTGAATGATCCACAGCTGTGTGTTTTTTGTTTTTGTTTTTTTTTGTTTTTTTGTTCGCGAGTCCCTTGTTTGTCCTGAACAGTAAAAACTGCCTGCTTTAAAAAAATCTTTCAGGTCTCATAAATTTGTTGGTTTTTTCAGCATTTTTGTGTATTTGAACCCTTTCCAATAATGACTGTATGATTTTGAGATCGATCTTTTCACACTGAGGACAACTGAGGGACTCATATGCAACTATTACAGAAGGTTCAAACACTCGATGCATTAAGAACCAGGGGTGAAAACTTGTGAACAGAATGAAGATGTATGCATTTCTTCTTTTGCCTAAATATCGTATTTTTCCATTTATTACTGCCCTACAGAAGCTACAGAAGATGCATGTTTCCCAGAAAACAAAAGTTAAATTTACACTTTTATAAATCTGCAACTTATGAAAGTTTTTACCCATGCATCGCTTCCTTCTGAAGCATCAGTGGGCGTTTGAACCTTCTGTAATAGTTGCATATGAGTCCCTCAGTTGTCCTCAGTGTGAAAAGATGGATCTCAAAATCATAGTCATTGTTGAAATGAGTTAAAATACACAGAAATGCTGAAAAACCACAGAATTTGTGGGACCTGAAGAATTTTTCTGAAGAACAGGAGGCAGTTTAACTGTTCAGGAAAAACAAGAGATTCATGAACAACTATCACTAAACAACAAAACACTGTGGATCATTCAGGTAACAACACAGTATTAAGAATCAAGTCAAGTGTATGTGAACTTTTGAACAGGGTCATTTTTATAAATTCAGCTATAATTTTCCCTTCATTGTTATAGTAATGTAGTACCAACTGACTGTCATGTTGTTTTTTTTTTTTTTTTTAGTTGAGAAAATTTGGCATGTACTGCACTATTCTCTCAGTATTAGCCCCTACACTGTATTTCCCTTTGGCCTTTGTAGAAACGCTTTGTCTTTCACCACTGTGGAATTTTGCGCATGAATATTAATGACATGCACAAGGAATTTCTTGGTGATGATGTGTGAAAGGCTTCCCGTACCATCACAGTGTCAGTGTTACTGTATCATCACATGTGGAACTGAGGAATATTGCTAAAATAACATGAATATGTAATTATTTTTTTGAAGTTGTGACTTGTTACTGCAATGAAGTATTAATAATGTGTAACATGCACTAAAATGAATGTAGATAAGTATTTCTAACTTAAATGCCGCATGATTTAAACTAATGTATAAATACAATTTTAAATCATGGGGCCAGTGTTTTATTTTATTTTTTCTTGTTTTTGAAAGACGTCTTTTATGCTTACCAATGCTGCATTATTTAAAACATTAATATTTAAAAATTATTTTAAAAAATTAAAAATTTGATTACATTTTAAAGTGTAATTTAATGCTTTGGCAAAACTTAATTTTCAGCAGCACTTTTTTGTGTTTTGTTTATTAAGAAGATGAGATGATAGCATGGTTGTGTGTACTCAGTTTGGTCTTGTCAGCTTCTAAGAGTCTCACAAAAATGAAACATTTGTGTCATCAGATGTGATGTGCTGAACAGTCGGGGGGAGTGGTGAGAAAAATACCTGAGGTCACAATCTCTCAACCTGTTGAATCTTGTCTCAGTGCACTGATAGTAAAAGTTAAGAAATTCACATACCATAATTCTGCTTTTCATTTTCTCACGATCATCTTCTCATACACATTCAGTGTCACAATGGCAATAATTGTCTTTACAAAAAATACAGTAGTGGTGCAGTAACTGTTTCAGATGGTATCGCCATTAATATCATATTCATGTGTAGTTATTTTCATGTCATTGAAAGAATACCACAGCATTACCATGGTACTGTATTAAAAAAACAGTGCTTTCTCATTATTTTGGTAATATCAGAAGGATTGCATTATGTCTGTGCTAGACTCAAGCCTTTCTGAAGATCCCTTCAAGAGCAGGAATGCATGAAGATGCATATATGTGAATGAATGCCTAAAATTGAGCATTTCCCTCCGAAATCTTCATAGATACACACCCTGACACATTAGCACTTTATAACTGATCTAAAAATAGAGAGCGTATCTCTGCGGCCCTCCTGAAACACACTGACTGTACTCATTAAATTAACATGCTGAAAGATGCCCCATTTGCGGCTGAAAGCGAGAACTGAAGAGCATCCACACGTTCGGGTAGGGCCGTATGCTGACCCATCGTAGTATTTCGTATGTTCTAATAGGTCAGATGTTTTGTTAGGAGGATGTGAAGTAGATGATTTAGGGGATGAAAGGCTCTGAGGCTGGAATCCGCTCTATCTCCGAGCACATCACGTCTCTGTTCTCTCTCATTGAAGCTGGCTTCCTGGTTCCTCGTGTGGCCTGAAGGCAACTGTCAGGCTTCCCCTACCGAGTCTCAGTGTTGCTCTCACACATGTGTTGCTTTGAACATGATAGCATAAATCACAGTCGGTGACGTTTTGTGTGACATTCAAAGGTGTTTGTTGTGATAGCCTAAAGGCTTTATTTTAGGACCGAACTGTAAAGATGATCAGGACTCCCTTTGTCATGGAAAATGTGGAAATACGAGGAGAAAAGTGGGTCTGGAATAGTAATAGAAATTAACCAAATATTAAAGTAATGAAACAGTCTACAATAAGCGTGTGTATACATTTTAACAAAACAATATACATTTTAACAAATTCAATATATTATTACATTGTTCATAACTTAAACCTGTTTATTTGCTATTAAAGATTTTTTTGTTAATAATTACAATAAATTAATTAGTTAAAAAAATTACAAAGGGGAATTTTAAAAATATTAATATTTCAACAAATTATTAATAGTAGATTCAAACTAAATATTATTATTATTATTATTATTATTATTATTTACAATTTAGTAGTAAATGTGTATGTATAAAATCATGTATATAATCCATAATCCATATCCGTATTTAATGTGATCGGACATTTTTTAAACTAATTTAAGATATATTAATTTTTACATAATTTTAACATTTTTATGTACTTGATTTTAAACAATTTTTTGTTAATAACAACAATAAATTAGTTAATTTAAAATAAATCTAAGATTGCTCTCGTTAAATTATATTTTAACTGTTAAAAGTAGTTTCAAACTTTTTTAATTATTACAATGATAATTAGTTTAAAATCAAAGATTGCCTTGACAAAGAGTAATGTTAAAAAAATATTGATTTATTTTAACAAATTATTTAATAGTAGTTTCAAACTAATTATTATTATTCTTAATAAATGTGTGTGTGTGTATATATATATATATATATATATATATATATATATATATATGTGTATATATATATATATATATATATATATATATATATATATGTGTATATGTATGTATATATATGTATATGTATGTATGTATGTATGTATGCTTCAAACAAATAATAATAATTATAATAATTATCATTATTATTATTAATTACAATAATAAACAATTAGTATAAAATCAAAGATTGCTCTCATAAAGAGAAATGTCAAAAATATGAATATATTTAAACAAATATTAAAAGTAGTTTTAAACTAATTCATTTTAGTAATTACAATAATAAATTATTAAAAACAAAAATAGCTCTGACAGTGGAATTTTAAAAATAATAGAAAATTATGTAACAGATTTATAATAGTAGTAGTAGTAGGTTTTTCTAATTGTTTTTGTTCTTATTATAATTTTTTTTTGGTATTAACCAATGTTTGCAATATATTATTTTTATTTTTAGAGGTTTTTTGAGAGCAATCTTAATTTAATTTAATTAAAATATATATATATATATATATATATATATTAATTATATATATTAATTGGTGTAAAGTTCTGTCATTGTCTTGGAAGTGCTTCTGTTACTCAACACCTAAACACTTATGTGCAGTGGCATATAGGATTCTTAAGGATACTTGTCCTAAATGGGAAGTCCACTTCCAGAACAATTTACAGATAATGTACTCACCCCCTTGTCATCCAAGATGTTCATGTCTTTCTTTCTTTAGTTGTAAAGAAATTATATTTTTTGAGGAAAACATTTCAGAATTTTTTCCAAATAATGGACTGATATGGTGCCCCGAGTTTGAACTTCCAAAATGCAGTTTAAATGCGGCTTCAAACGATCCCAAATGTGGTTGTAAATGATCCCAGCCGAGGAAGAAGGGTCTTATCTACCGAAATGATTGGTTATTTTCATTAAAAAATACAATTTAAATACTTTTTAATCTCAAACGCTGGTGTTGTCTTATCTCCCTGAACTCTTTGTATTCTTGTTCAAGACAGTTAGGGTATGTCGAAACTCCAACTGTATTTTCTCCCTCAACTTCAAAAATCATTTCAAAATCATCCTACATCACTGCAGAAGTACCAACACAGTATACACAGAGTTCAGGGAGAGTAAGACCAGATGAGCGTTTGACATTACAAAGTATATGAATTGTATTATTTTTATGAAAATAACTGATCATTTCTTTAGATAAGACCCTTCTTCCTTGGCTGGGATCATTTACAACCGCATTTGCTATAGTTTGAAGCTACATTTAAACTGCATTTTGGAAGTTCAAACTCAGGGCACCATATCAGTCCATTATATGGAGAAAAATCCTGAAATATTTTTCTCAAAAAACATAATTTCTTTACAACTGAAAAAAGAAAGACATGAACATCTTGGATGACAAGAGGGTGAGTACATTATCTGTAAATTGTTGTTCTGGAAGTGGACTTCTCCTTTAAAACCAAAGTCGATGTCCATTTGCCCCAGCCCTGATACAGCCGGGTTGGAGTGTCCAGTTCTGGCGTACAAAGGCACTTTTGTGGAAGTCTGTGAATAAAAGGAAAGCTTTGGTTCTCCATCATACCCTCTGGAAACTTCCGCAGTGCTTGTCATCTTGGAGCCACCCGAGTTGCCTGGATTCAGTTCCAGTGAACTGCCCGCTGGCCTCCAAAAGTCTGCTGCAAGTTTTCAGATTCTCCAGGAATGAAAAGTTCTCTTGTGCGAGGCGTAGCCCTGCCGATGCAATCCTTAAACAATGATATCATTTGTAACAAGGGATTTGCCAAGGCACACCCCGAAATTGTTGCTGATCACAGAAAAGCCTTATTGATTCTGATTGGTGAATGCATTCCTCTTTAAATGGCAGCTTCTTGTTTTCTAAATGAGCCGTTTTTGTGGTTGGATGTTGCTCAGATTTGGTAGCATCCTGCTTTTTTGATGTGGCTCGCATTTTATTTGTCTGCATGCACCGTCTTTAGGTGTTTTCACATGATTGCATCATTTGTTTCTCTCTGTTACGGTTGTTTTAGGTTGAGCTTAAACTCAATAACACCATCTGGACGATTTCCACAGCTTAGTGTCAATGCGACAGTCAAATTATTTAATGCAAGTCGGACATATCCGTTACTTTGCGTTCTTTCACAGGGCCTGTTCACAGGGTTAGCATATGATTTGTATTTATGTTTCTATTTTGTTGCTAGGGTGTTATGGGCAGATCCTTTAACGAAAATCAATAGGATTTTATTTTTGCTTGTTTTTTTTTTGTTTTTTTTTTTATCCATCAGGCAAAAGTACAGTTTCAGATTGAGGTCTGCACCAAAGTGTATTGCTTCAGGTTAGAAGTATGTGTTGGATGTATGTGATGATGAATAATAATGTATGCCTTAGCAAACAACACTAATACAGTGTCTTGTTAAGCACAGGTAGCTTTAAGTGGCAACAAAGTGGATTATGAGAGTGTGATATTAATAGCTCATTGCTTTATTTGGCAAGTGCGGTAAAGATAGGCGGTTAGTTAAATTGAAACAAAATGTCTTCCTGTTACTTCTTGCAAATCACTTGTGGCATTTGTTTTATTGTACAGTTCATTTCACAATCATTTAAATTATTATTTTTCAACAATTATTATTATTATTATTATTATTATTATTATTGTTGTTTTTTTTTTGTTGTTTTTTTTTAGTTTTCATTTACTTTATTTTTGTTTTGTGGTTTTGTTTCTATTTTGTTTTGCCTTGTTTTAACTTAGTTTCCATTTTGTCTTGTTTTGTGTTTTTAGTTTCTCATTTTTTTGTTTAGTTGTATTGTTTGTATTTTGTTTTTGTTTAGTTTTAATTTAGTTTTGTTTTATGTTTTAATTTTTCTTTTTTTCGTTTTTGTTTATTTTTGTTTAGTGGATTGTTTGTTTTGTTTTGCCTTATTTTTATTTAGTTTTCATTTTGTCTTGTTTTGTGTTGTTTAGTTTCTCATTTTGTGTTGTGGTTTATTTGTTTTTTGTTTCTCGGGGGGTTTTTTGGTTTTCATTTTGCTTATTTTTATTTAGTGTTTATTTTTGTTTAGTTTTTGTAATAGTTTTTATTTTGTCTTGTTTTGCGTTGTTTAGTTTTTGTTTTGTGGTTTAGCCTATTTGGTTTTTATTTTAGTGGTTTTGTTTGTATTTTGTTGTCTTGTTTTGTGGTTGGTTTTGTTTAGTTTCTCATTTTATTTTTTTTTAATTTATAGTTTGAATTTTTTTTTTGTTTGTTTTTGTTTAGTGGTTTTATTTGTATTTTGTTTTGCCTTGTTTTGTTTAGTTTCTGTTTTTGTTTTTATATATAGTTTTCATTTTGTTTTGTTTGTATTTTGTTTTGCCTTGTTTTCATTTTGTCTTGTTTTGTGGTTTGTTGTTTTTATTTTTGTGTTTTCTTTAAATGCAACACTCAGTTTTATACAATATTTAACTTGCTCCAAGATCAAAGGGTTAATTGATTATTTTATGTCCTTACTACCTTTCTGGACCTTGAATGTGGTAGCTACGTTGCTGTCTATGCAGGGTCAGAAAACCCTCCGATTTCATTAAAAATATCCTAATTTGTGTTCTGAAGATGAATGAAGGTCTTACAGGCTTGCAGTGACATGAGGGTGAGTAATTAATGACAGAATTTTAATTTTCGGGTGAACTGCTCTATAAGGGTGAACTAACTATAAGGCCCTTTTTTTTTTATTTCATTTTCTGTTTTGCTTAGAAATACATCACATTACAAAATAGAATAGGTTGCAGTTGCTCATGTTGACCTTAAAAGTTATTTTTCTGTTTAAGGGTTCTTGGCCTAAAAAAGTTCTGCCCTGAAAAATGAGTGCTTTAAGTCCTCGTACCTGTACTCAGGCATTTTGATAAATGACCATTAAAACGGACAAATTCTGACATATTTGAAATGGCAAGCTACTACAAAAACAATCAGTTTCCTGGCTTTAAATGATTCATGCTATTCCTATGTTTGGGGAGTATAAAATTAGGTAGTCAGGGCAGCAGGGGAAGACTGTGTTTTTGAAGGGAAGTGTGTTATATCCTCACTGTAAGGGCTTCTGTGGATTGCGCCATTGTTGGCGCCCCTTTTGCTGTCTGCTGCTGTAGCCAGCACCCTTCAACCCATAGTGCTCATCACCCACCAACGCCTGCGTGCCAATACAGGAAGACCGTTTTAGTCTCAACAGCTCAGAAAGGAAGTGACTTCATGTTGTGGAGCTCGATGCAACTTTCAAGCCAGAGCTGCTTTGCATTGAACAGATCGGCTTCAGTGTTGGTTGACATATTAATGAGGTCAAGGCGCTCAGTGCCATATCATTTCTAGTTCACAAGCACACCGCATGCACCGCGCTTCTTTTGAAAATAAGGTGAGAGGATCGAACCAGTGTGAATTTTCACAAAGAATGATAGAAAACTGTTGCAAAAGCCTGCAGATAGTATCAAAACAAACTTGCACTGCCTTTGAAGACAACAAAACCGGGCCTGTTTTTTTTCTTAAAGTGATAGTTCACCCAAAAATGAAAATTCTGTCTTTACTCACCCTCACGTCGTTCCAAACCCGTAAGACCTTCGTTTATCTTCAGAGCACAAATTAAGAAATTTCTAATGAATCCGAGAGCTTTCTGACCCTGCATAGACAGCAACGCAACTGACACGTTGAAGGTTCGGAAAGGTAGTAAGGATATTGTTAAAATAGTCCATGTGACATCAGTGGTTCAACCGTAATTTTATGTTACAAGAAAACAAAAATAACAACCTTATTTAATATATAGGCCTTGAATGTGTCAGTTGCGTTGCTGTCTATGCAGGGTCAGAAGGCTATCAGATTTCATCAAAAATATCGTAATTTGTTTTCTGAAGATGAACGAAGGTCTTGAAACGACATGAGGCTGAATAATTAATGGTAGAATTTTCTTTTTTGGGTGAAATATCTCTTTAATGACCATTCCTGGTCATACTGTACACAAATTAATGGCACTGCTGAATAAAATCAAGGCCCTCATCCTATTTTCATAGAATTGCTGTGTTTTGTTTAGAAATGCATCACAGTACGAAACAAAATGGGTTGCGAACGCAGTTTAAGAATAGATAACTTGTTAGATTTCCACCTAAAAGTATGTTTTCTGTTATGTTGTTCACTTCCAGAGCAGAAATGCTTTAAGTACATTTGGTTTCTGATACCAGGTGCAGTTTAATTCCTGTGAGAAACCATCCATAACTGTCTGCTAATTTGCTCCCATGAGAGTGTTACGTGAGGATGGGAGACTCACATGTGTCACTTGTTTTATTTTAGTTTAAGTTTCTTCTCCGTACAAAACTTCAGTCATAGTGGAAAAAGAGCACAGCTACAACTTCGAGATTCACATTGCTCACCGCCACGAAAGTGAAATGTGTTTTTTTTTTTTTTTCTTTTTAACTTCTCATTTCTGCTTTCTGGTGTGCTCAATTCTCTCAATTTTTTCCATAGTAATTTTTTTTATTTGTGGAACTGCACAGCTTTATTTAACCTCATTTTAACATGAGGACACTTTTCACAAGGCAAGATCTTTGCATAAACACCCCTAGATCTAATCTAGTGACCACTCGGACCAAAATAATCAGACTGAGATGTAAACATCTGAGTGGCCAGCTTATTTATCTGGAATCGAAATCTAAAAAAAGTGTATGGGTGTGAGAGTGTGTACATATATACTCACAAAACAAGAAGTGACCTATTTTGTGATTATCTCCTTTTATTATCCTAAAGTTTCTGAGTGTGTAAAAGATGTCCATTGTTGGCCATATACATTCATCTGTATGTTTAGCTTTAGTCTAGGATGTAGTTAGAGGCTTTTCCAAGTGTGAAGTGTTTGTTTTAAGGCTGGCTTGATGCCCTCTGCTCGCACTGAATATTTAACAGGCTTTTTGCAAGCCTGCTTGCTGCTCAGCCCTTCTTCCTGTCTGAGGCATCGGAAAATCTACAGCCGCCACTTCCCCTTTGAAAGTGTGTGTGCTTGCACTGTATTTGCTGGTAAACAGTGTTTGCTGTCATGCTTGGTATGTCTAATTTTGAGTCATTGTTTAAATTTAAGTTCATTTACTGTATCTATATATGACCACCTGTTTAGTTAGTGTTTTCAATGTTATTTGATTACTTAAATTAATTTTAAAGCACTTCCAGTAATGAATAAATGTATGTGTAATTTGCAGATCTTCAGCCTGTTCTGGCTGCAGCTGTACGCCTCAGGCTCAGCTCTGATGTTACCGGCTGAAACGGGTCGACCGTGAGAGGACGATTTCCCTCAGCTATGTCTACCTTTGAGGTAATGCAAACCTTGAAATGTTGCCATTAGGCTTTAATGTGATTTATGACTTTATTTCATTCATACAGCATCCTGTGTTTGTACATCAAGGGCTTTTCCTTATGTTCTCATTCCCCTTTCTAGACGATCTGGCCTCCGGGCACCGAGTGTGTGGCCAGGTACAACTTCCCAGGAACGACTGACCAGGACTTGCCTATGTGCAAAGGAGATGTCCTTACTATAATTGGAGTAACTAAGGTAAATTTCTAAATTGATTGTGTTCACGCTAAAATGAAGTCATTTGTGCACACTTATATAAACTATCATTTTAAATGTAAAATTTAAAAAATAAAACTTATTATTCATATACACTACCAGTTAAAGGTTTGTGCTCAGTAAGATTTTTAAAAATGTTTTAATAGAAGTCTCTTATGGCTTTCCAAGGCTTTATTTATTTGATCAAAAATACAGTAAAAACAGTAATATTGTAAATTTACAATTTAAAATGTAGTGTAATGATTTTTAATACATTTTAAAATGTCATTTATTCCTGTGATGCAAAGCTGAATTTTCAGCATCATTTCTCCAGTCTTTAGTCATCCTTGACCCTTGTGTATAAAAACCAGTGGCTGCCAAAGTCCCAAAAATTGCTTAAAAATATAATAAATGTGCTATACAATAGCTTTTAATTAAGCCTTAAATGTCATATGGCTCACCAAGGCTGAATTTATTTGATTAAAAATACAGTGAGAACAGTAATATTGTAAAATATTAATACTATTTAAAATGTAATTTATTCCTGTGATGCAAAGCTGAATTTTCAGCATCATTACTCCAGTCTTAAGTCATCCTTGATCCTTCAGAAACCAGTCTGATATGGCGGTTTGATGATCAAGAGAATTTTTTATTATCCGTGTTAAGAACAGTTGTGCTTCTTAATATTTTTGTGAAACTTTTTTTCAGGATTCGTTGATAAACAGAAAGAACAAGATCTATTTTAAACATTCTAAATGTATTTACTGTGAATTTTTGATCAATATTAACAATCCTTGCTGTGAATAGAAGTATTTAAAAAAATCAAACTGACGCCAAACCTTTGAACAGTAGAGTACTTAAAAACTTTTTAAAATTCCATTTTTTGTCATGTTTTAGTGAAATACTTAACAGAAAAATAGAAGTTTACAGAATATTTGCTATTTTTATCATACAATGAAAGTGTAAAGAAACCAGTGGCTGCCAAAGTCATATGTAAAGTCCATGTGTAATGGAAGCCTTAAGTGTCATATGGCTCACCAAAGCTCTATTTATTTGATTAAAAATCCAGTAAAAACAGTAATATTGTAAAATATTATTACAATTTAAAATGCTGTGGAATAAATTTGAACACATTTTAAAATGTAATTTATTCCTGTGATGCAAAGCTGAATTTTCAGCATCATTACTCCAGTCTTTAATCACATGATCCTTCTAAAATGCCGCTTTGTTGGTCAAGAGACATTTTTATAATTAGTGTTGAGAACAGTTGTGCTTCTTAAAGGAGAAGTCCACTTCAAGAACAACAATCTACAAATAATTTACTCGCCTCCTTGTCATCCGAGATTTTCATGTCTTTCTGTCTTCAGCCGTAAAGAAATTATGGTTTTTGAGGAAAACATTTCAGGATTTTTCTTCATACAATGGACTTGATTGGTGCCCCGATTTTAAACGTCCAAAATGTAGTTTAAATGCAGCTTCAAAGGACTCTAAATGATCCCAGCCGAGAAAGAAGGGTCTTATCTAGCAAAACAATGTTATTTTGTTTGAAAAATAAAAATTTGTATGCTTTTTAAGCACAAAAGCTTGTGTAGCACAGGCTCTGGAATGCACGTTCATGACGTTACGAACTAGTGACGGGTCGTTCTTGAACGAATCTTTAATGTGACTCGGGAAGAACGAGTCGTCTCGGGGAGTGATTCAATCAGTCACGCATGCAACTAATCAATTCTTTTTCTGGCTCACACTGCATTGATTGAGTTTATGGGGCTGTCACATGATGAACAAACAACTCAAACCCGAAAACATGTCAGATAAGAGGTGAGGTGAGCTAATCATGAGACTAAAGACTCAGGTAAACAATTAATTAATCTTTTCTGTTTCTTATAGCATTATAGTTTTGTCTTGTTTGTAGTGTGATCAACGTTTGTGAAAGCAGTAGATGTGTAGTAACACGTAACATTTTAATTATGTTTTGCTAAAATGAATGAAATTAATGAAATGACTCAAAAAGATTTGTTCATTTTGCTGAATGAGACTCAAAGGTCCGAGTCGGTAAAATGATCCAAACTTCCCATCACTACTACGAATTACGTCTAAGTTCATCGTCTGTGCACTCCGGCTCAAAAAGGTAGAGTATGGCAAAAAACTCAGACTTCAGAATCGTCCAACATCTTTGTACCTTTTTGTTTGTAAACAGCGTTTGACTTACTTGCACTTTCTTAGTCTTTAAACACTGGGTCTGTAGTTCTGCCTACGTCCCATGTGACCTTTCGTCGTGATTCAATACTATGTGAACGTGCATCCCAGAGCCTGTGTTACACAAGCTTTTGTGCTTAAAAAGTATATACAATTTTTTTTCCGAAAATGACCAATTGTTTCTCAGCTGGGATCGTTTAAAGCCCTTTGAAGCTGCATTTAAACTACATTTTGGAAGTTCAAAATTGGGGCACCAATCAAGTCCATTATATGAAGAAAAATGAAATGTTTTCCTCAAAAACCATAATTTTCTTACGACTGAAGACAGAAAGACATGAACATCTTGGATGCCAAGGGAGTGAGTACATTATTTGTGAATTGTTGTTCTGGAAATGGACTTCTCCTTTAATATTTTTTGTGAAACTATTTTCAAGATTCCTTGATAAACAGTAAGAACAAGAAGTATTTGAAACGTTATAAATATATATTTGCTGTGAATTTTTGCTCGGTATTAACCATCCTTGCTGTGAATAGAAGTATTCTGACAAACTGGCAAAACTTTACATTTGTGCCATATTGTAGGAGAATACTTAACAGAAAAAGAGAAGTTCACAGAATATTCACACTGTTTTTACCATGCAATGAAAATGAATAGAAACCAGTGGCTGCCAAAGTCCCAAAAATGGCTTAAAAATATAATAAACGTGCTATACAATAGTTTTTTGTTTAGAACAGACTGAAATCCAAGTCAGCATTGGCTGAAATTCATTTCCACTCTGTTGAAAAGTGCAGTGTGAACATTCTGCTTAATATCTCTCTTTGTGTTTTACGTAAGAAATTGCCATATGGGTTTGGAACGACGTATAACAAACCAAAGTTTCATTCAGAATTTGTCTGCTGGTGTTACCTTCCAGGATCCAAATTGGTACAAAGCGAAAAACGCAGCAGGACGAGAGGGTACCATACCAGCAAACTACGTTCAGAAGAGAGAAGGAGTGAAGTCAGGCGGTAAACTGAGCCTTATGCCGTAAGTACATAGTTCATTTGCATGTGTTTATTTATTCTTTTTTATATATAAAATGGTTTTGTCTTCACTTGAACTGCGATAAGAGAGAGTGTTTGTGTGAGTCTCATACATACAAACATTAGCACGCTATATTTAGCATGTGTTGCTGATATCATCACAGATCACCTACTACAGTATATCTGCAATAATACACAAATGTCTTCCTGCTTTCCGGTCCACCACAATAACCCAAGGACTCATTTGAATCGGCCAGCTGTTTAAAATAGAAGGAGAAATCAGGGAGTTATACAAATAACAGTGGAAAAAGTCCATCTCTCAGCATCTGATATGCAAAGGCCAGAGACGTGCATAATGATTAGGGATCGGTTGTAAGAGAGCATGTGATATTCTTCAATTACTTGCTGCTTTTAGAAGGAACAATGGATATAATGATGCAGACGTCTCGGTTTCATTTAGCGTGGCAATGCAGCGTCAAGTGAATCCTTCAAAGCTGATGTATGGGATCTGGATGTCTGCTTTTAGCCATGTGTAATGGAAGGTTTAGTTTGAGATGTGTTCGGCTTTAGCAGATTGTGACGGTAGCAGTCGTTTTTTTTGCTGTCTAGTCTTTGGTAAGTGCACAGCTTTGGTTTATTTTCGATGGTGTGTATGTATATGTGTGGGTAATTGGGAGATACAGATTGGATGTTTGTCATGCCAGGGAAGCCACAGAAGGGCCAGGCAAGGCCAGCGCTCCTTTTGGAAGCCTGTAATTTAGCTTCCTTTTCTCAGCCTTGTGCACAATATTATGTATCTGAATGAATATTATGTTTCTTACTAAATTTTCCCAGTAGTTGGTCCTAATTCTATTCGATTCTGTTCTTTGTGACATTTTACTGTTTTTAAAGTCCATTACAGCAATTCAAAGTGTTAACACAAGTTCATGAGTGTCATCCTTAGTGTCATTATGAATGTCTACGGTTATAAAATGCTTTTATCTGAAGTGGCTTTCAAATAAGGAACATCACAAACAGATATAATATTATTTCATCATTTATATCAAAAACAATCAACCTTTCTCATATTTCCGGTTTTTTATAGCGAGGTCATCATAGTTGGGTAAAATCTGAAAGCAGATATATATACACTTATATATTACAGATATATATATACACTTATATACACAAATATATTTTTTGCATTTCCATTTGCTCAAATAGCAAAAGAAAAACTCCACGATGGTGTTTTCATGAATTTCAATCAAAGGAAAAAAATTGAGAGACTGATTTCAACAGTCAGAAGAGAGAACGATATCAAATTTACAGTCCCTCCCATAGACGCTGCATTAAAAACACCCTTGCATTAGCGTTAAGTAGTTTTTTTTTGTAACTTGATGAAAAGATGATATAATACAAAGTATAGTGTTATAAATGTACATGCATTTTTAAAAAAAAAAATCAAAACGTGAAGAACTTTTCATGATTTTGGATGATGACTGTTAAAATGCGTCATCACGGACTTGTGTACCACATTAGTGATAGATTTTTCTACAGTAAAATACTATTTATTTAAAAAAAGCTCTCATTTTAAATATTCAAAGTATCTGTAATTGCTTTATTAAATAATTTTAAAGCATTTGACTGATTCAAACTAATAGTCTTTTTGACTGATTCATTAAAAAAAGGCTCATGAGAGTTCATACTGTATTGAACTGAATTCATACAATTGACAACTGAGTAAACTAGAATCTATTATAAATTTATTTTTTGGTAACAATGTTTATAACAAAAAATACCATTACATTTTTTTTCTTAATTTAAATTTCTTACAGTTCATACTGCATTTACAGTTGAGGTCAGAAGTTTACATACACCTTGCAGAATCTGCAAAAACGTTAATTGTTTTACCAAAATAAGAGGGATTATACAAAATGCATGTTATTTTTTTATTTAGTACTGACCCGAATAAGATATTTCACATAAAAGACATTTACATATAGTCCACAAACGTAAATAATAGTAGAATTTATAAAAATGACCCCGTTCAAAAGTTTACATACACTTGATTCTTAAAACTGTGTTGTTACCTGAATCATCCACAGCTGTTTTCTTTGTTTTGTTTTGTTTAGTGATAGTTGTTCATGAGTGCCTTGTTTGTCCTGAACAGTTAAACTGCCTGCTGTTCTTTACAAAAATCCTTCAGGTCCCACAAATTCTTTGGTTTTTCAGTATTTTTGTGTATTTGAACACATACACACACATTATATGTATATAATATATAATATATATTATAATATATATTATATTAGGCAAACTCAAACTTTTTTTGTATGCAATTAATCGCAATTAATCATTTGACAGCCCTAATCCAAGCCCTGAACCCTCCCAGCAATGACTGTATGATTTTGAGATCCATCTTCTGTAGCTTCTGAAGGGCAGTACTAAATGAAAAAAAAAAAAAAGATATTTAGGCAAAAAACACCTACACCTACTCTTTCTGTTCAAAGTTTACACCCCCTGGCACAAATGCATTTTTTTTTTTTTTTTTTTTCCTTCTGAAGCATCAGTGGGCTTTTGAACCTTCTGTAATAGTTGCATATGAGTCCCTCAGTTGTCCTCAGTGTGAAAAGATGGATCTCAAAATCATACAGTCATCATTGGAAAGGGTTCAAATACACAAAAAAGCTGAAAAAAGAATTTGTGGGACCTGAAGGATTTTTCTGAAGAACAGCAGGCAGTTTAACTGTTCAGGACATACAAGGGACTCACGAACAACTGTCACTAACAAAAAACACACAGATGTGGATCATTCAGGTAACAACACAGTATTAAGAATCAAGTGTATGTAAACTTTTGGACAGGGTCATTTTTATAAATTCAACTATACTTTTATGGACTAAGCGCAAATGTCTTATGTAAAATATCTTATTCAGGTCAGTACTAAATAAAAAAAAAAAATAACATGCATTTTGTATGATCCCTCTTATTTTGGTAAAATAATTAACATTTTGCAGATTTTGCAAGGTGTATGTAAACTTTTGACCTCAACTGTATACTAAACAAAACAATATTACATTGGTAATGTATTGGGTTTTTCTATTTAAAAAAATACTATTTATTTAAATTTATTTTGAATATTCAGAGTCTATAACTGCTTCATTAAATAATTTTAAAGCGTTTAACTGATTCAAATGAATAACTTATGATTTCATACATCTTTTTGACTGATTCATTAAAAGAATTGGCTCAATAGAGTCATTTGTGAATCAGAATACAGTGACCGAATTCATATTTATATTAAACAAAACGGTACTTTTTTTTTTTTTTTTTTTAAATGTTTATAATGTAAAAATACCAATACAGCAACAGTTTTTTTTTTTTTTTTCTCCGATGTGTTAACTCAAATGTTCACAAGTTTTTTCATCGTTTCATTTGTAGTAACAGCTCATAAGCAGCTCATAAGCAGCTCATAAGAGTCATTATATTTTGAACTGAACTACATTTATTCATTTAGCATTTTATCCAAACCAAATAATGATGATCCAAACCAATTTAAATGATGAACATCACAGGCAATTAGACAATTTCAAATAATAAAAAAAAAAATAATAATTTCTTTCAGTTCATACTGCATTTATACTAAAAAATGCTGTATGATTTTGTTACTGAGTTTTCTAAATAAAATAACATTTATTACAACAAAGTTCTTTTCTGAATATGTGTTTAAGGTGCCAGATTCATGATTCAAAGCACAACATGATTCACGAGTCTTTTTGACCTATTCATTAAAAGACCTGAATCATAAGAGGACTACATTTACATTTATTTATATACCAAACATTTTTCTCCAAACTTCACAAGCAGTTTATCATTTTAAAAAAAGTATCTCTGGCCTCTTCATGGAATAATGAATCAAAGGGTCAGACTGATTCAAAATGATAACTTCTGGAATCTTTCTGAGTGATTCATTAAATGAACTAGCTCATTAGAGTCATTTGTTAGATGGCTACATATTTTATGTATGCAGTTTACGCTTTACTTCTGAAAAGCCCTCTTCACCAGACCATAACAACATAAAATATGCATTGATATGACTTGTAAATGATGAACAGAGCAAACACACGTCTTTTATCTGTGGTCACTCAGATGGTTCCATGGAAAGATCACACGCGAGCAGGCCGAGAGGCTGCTTTACCCCCCAGAGACGGGCCTCTTCCTGGTGCGTGAGAGCACCAACTACCCCGGCGACTACACCCTGTGTGTGAGCTGCGACGGCAAGGTGGAGCATTACCGCATCATCTACCACGACGGCAAACTGTCCATCGATGAGGAGGAGTACTTTGAAAACCTCATGCAGCTCATGGAGGTGAGAGTTGCTGGCTTCTGACCTGGTTTAAGTTTACGTTGTTGTTTTTCGCAGCTTACAGGTCTATTTATGCTCTTGTGGATGATTGGTAAAATACTTATATCAGCACAAGCACACTCCAAAGATAGCCCGGCGGGTTGTGAAACCAACAGGCTTCTTCCTGAGTTCCTCTCACCGCCTCCGTCAACATTTTCAAATTGATCGCCACACACAGATACAAAAATAGCCCTAACAGGAAGTCAGTCCACATCAGACGCACTGGATGCAGAGATGGGGGCAAGCGTTTACGATAGACTCCAGGAAACAATTTTTTACACGCACACCTTGTGCTTTGAGGTCAAAGGTTCAGTTCAGGCTCGTTGGAGGAAGTTACACTGCTAAACAAGAGCTGTGAAGTGAAACGGGTGTCTTAATGGAAAGTTGGTTTTGAGGGTGTTGCTCAGGAATGGTGTTTTTTTTTTTTTTTTAGTTGTATGTCACAATAACTCACAGAGTTAGTGTCCCTTTAAGGTCAACAAAGTTTAACAAAGCAATATTATGGTATATTATGATAATATTTCGACTAGGGTAATACATTGATTGATTACCATTCATTTACAGTTGTATTTATGTGAAACTGTTTACAACGTTTACATTTACATTTATTCATATAGCAAACGCTTTTATCTAAAGCGACTTACAAGTGGGGAATACGTCAAGAAATTTGTCCTAAAGAGGCAAATGACTTAGGAAGTGCTCATAATACCATATAACAGGCATTGTTCAGATAAGTACATGCTAGAAAGGGAAAAGAGTAGAAAAAAAAAACTTTTAAAGTCTATACTTTAGAGAAAGCAAAATAAAATGGTAATTCTTATTAATTATATGCATTTGTGGATTTTGTATACATTTTACATATGTTTTATATGTATGTTTTTATATATATATATATATATATATAGCAGCATTACTAATAATTACTTACAGTAATATTTTTATTAATTACCAATTTTCAATTAAAAAAATTCTATTTTCATTGTATTTACATGAAACTGTTCACAACTTAGAGAAAGCATTATTATATAAATGGTATGCATTTGTAGATTTTTTTTATATAGTTAACGTTTATATGTATAACAACTTAATAACAGCTTTATTAATAAATATTCCTAAATACCAAAATTATTAATTATTACTTTAAGTCATGTTACAGTTATCATTGTATTTACATGAAACTTTTTTTATATATATGTTTTAGTAAAATGTATTTAATTTAAAAATAATGATAATAAATATATATATATATATATATGTATGTATATGTGTGTGTATATATATATATATATATATATATATATATATATATATATATATATATATGTATATTACACACACACACATACATACATATATATATATATATATATATATATATATATATATATACTCACACACACACATACATACATTTTATATATATATATATATATAAATATATATATGTAGTATCACACACACACACACACATATACATACATTATATTGTAGTATTACAATTTTTGATTTATATAATTTTATATTTTATATTTTTAATATAGTGCTTTTTATAGGTTGATCCATAATAAAAATTATTTTAATTGCACTGTATTTTAGTAATCTGCTTTAGCATAATAACACAAAAGCTGATTGTTTATTTTTGTTATTGTTATCTTTGCAAGCAATTATTTTTGCAATTTAATTTCAGATGTCTTCACATCTCACACCACACCAATGGTGTTGTTATTCTTCAGAATATATACAGTAGCTGTCTTTTGTATTTTAGGAAACAGACCATCATAAGAGGATCATCATATTTGGGGGTCCTTGACATGACAAAGTTTGAAAACCCTTTTATAACATAATACGGAGACATTCAAATTTTCTTTGGCAAGCAAGCACCACTTAAATTTTCATGTGCAAATCCATTTTGGCAGCCAACGTACAAGCTTTTTATTGGTTGCCACTGTGTTGCTATGTGGTTGCTAAGGTGTTCTGAGTGGTTTTGGCATGTTGCTGTGCAGATCATAAGGTGTTCTGGATGGCTGCTCACTGGCACGTATAAAAAGGATCCCATCCTTCATATTCAGGGTATTGCACACCTTTTCTCAAAGAGGCCTTATCATTAGAGCCTATTGATGAGTGCACTGCTAATGAAATGAGAGGCTTATAAAGAACCGATTTACATAGATGTAGGATGTTAGTGATTCATTTGTATAATTTTACATATCTTTTTTTTATTCCACTGTCCATTGGTCTTATTAGAGACGGTTTGTGTGATTATTCAGTGATCCGTCCTCGGTTAAGTGTTGATGGTTCTGGTCTGGTTATTTTCGATTGGGGTCTGGGTGACTTTAGTGGTCATAGGCACTATGGGTTCCTCAAGCCTCTCCTCACCCTTTCTATTACGGAATTCCACACATTCTTTAGTGTAATTTTGGCTACAGTCGTCCTCTCTCTCTCTCCCTCTCTCTCTCTCTCTCTCTCTCTCTTTCTCCCACCCTTATAGCCTCAGCTGAACAGTTGTGCTCTTTCCAAAGAAATGGACGAGCCTTAAACAGTCTACAATAAGCCTTTATGCTCATAGTGATTAAACTACCGCAATAGATATTCTTCCCACAGTTCACTCGATGAAGTTCAGCAGAACACCAGTGGAGAGATATTCAAAATAAAAGCCATAAATTAATAGTGTCCACTGTCATCTGTAATGGCTCATTATGGCGTGTTAAATTTAACCAGTTTTTGAAAATCAAATGACTTTTATTTAGCAGGGATGCATTTAATTTATCAAAAGTGACAATACTAAACACAGTTATGAAGTTACAAAAGACTTCTATTTCAAATAACGCTATCTTTTCATCAAACAATACTGACAAAAATATGTATCAGTTTCCTCAAACATATATTAAGCAGCACACTGGTTTTCAACATTGATAATAATAATACATGTTTCTTCAGCAGCAAATCAGCATGTTAGAATGATTTCTGAAGGATCATGTGACACTGAAGACTATGGAAGCCTGTTTCCGTCACAAAAAGAAAGGTTATTACAACTTTACGAAATCAGAATTGTGTGATATAAACTCAATTTAAACAATTGAGAGAAATAAATTTAGAATTGTGAGATGATAACTTGCAATTCTGACTTTCCTCGCAAGTGCGAGTTTATATATCTCAATTCTGACTTTCATCTCGCAATTCTGAATTTTTCTTTGAATTGTGAGATATAAACTTGCAATTGTGAGTTATAAAGTTCAGTTTTGAGGGGAAAAAAGACTTCTCAGAATTGCGAGTTTATATCACAATTCTGACTTAGCTCGCAATTGCGTGTTATAAAGTATATGATATATATAATATGACATAAACTCGCAATTCTGAAAAAAAAGTCACGATTGTGAGATATAAACTCGCAATTCTGAGAAAAAGTCAGAATTGTGAGTTTATATCTCACAAATTTGACTTGATTTCTCAGAATTGCGAGTTTGTAACTTTATAACTTGCAATTCTGTATTTATATCACAATTCTAACAAAAAAATCAGAATTGTGAGTTTGTATCATTGTATCATCAATTCTATGTAAAAACAATCAAAATTGCAAGATGTAAACTCGCAACTGGTAGCGAAAAACGTCTGAATTGTGAAGAAAAAAGAAAAGGTTCAAATTACCTTTGTTATTTTTTTTTGTTCAGTGGTGGAAATGGGACTCCATAAAAGACTGGAGTAATGATGCTGAATTTTTCAAATTTTGATTTTTTTTTTTTTTGGATCAAATAAATGCAGCTTTGATGAGCATACAACACACATTAGACAAAAAACATTAGAAAACTCCCCCAAACTTTCAAACATGACATTATTCAGAACTGTGATGTGTAAACTTGCAGTTGCAACAAAAAAAGTCAGAATTGTGAGTTTATATCACAGGTGTGAGTATATTTCTCAGAATTAAGTTTGTCTTGCAGTTCTGACTTCATAACTCACAATTGCTAGTTTATATCATGCAACTCTGAGAAAAAAGTCAGAATTGCGAGTTTATATCAGAGTTTAAATTGCAAATCTGAGAAAACAGCCTGAATTGTGAGTTTTTATCTTGCAATTCTGACTTTATTTCTCAGAATTGCGAGTTAATGTCTCACGATTCTGACTTTATAACTCACAATTGTGAGTTTGTCAGAATTGCGAGTTTATTTCTCAGAATAGTTTCGCAGTTCTGACTTAATAACTCACAACTACCAGTTTATATAATGGAAAAAAAAGTCAGAATTGCGAGTTTATATCAATTCTGACTTTATAACTCGCAATTGCGAGTTTAAATCACAATTCTAAGAAAAAAAGTCAGAATTGCGCGTTTGTATCACGCAGTTCTAAGAAAAAACAAAATAAAAAAAAATCAAAATTGCAAGATACAACCTAGAGTAATGATGCTGAATTTTTCAAATTTGGATCTTTTTTTTTTCTGTGTAACAAATGCAGCTTTGAGCATACAAGACACCGTTTCATTTGAAACATTAGAAAACTCCCCCGAACTTTCAAACATGACATTGTGTACTAGTAAAAAAAATGTCTTACAATATTCGTTTTTGATAGGTAGTAACTTGAGAAACTATGGTGTGTTACCGTGGTAATTTCTTGTCAGGAAAATCATCAATGCGTCTAAGAATTACCGCAGTGTTTGTTGGAGTCTAGTCATGCAAATGTGTTGTTATTTTGAGCGCGCGTGTAACAACGGTACGCGCACACATACGAACGCTCCAGTTCCTGGAACAGTTGATAACGAGGAAGTGACAAAGAGGAAACGACCGCAGGTTCCAGATCATTTCAACAGCCCAGTCGATGCCGTTTCATTCATGTAACAATATTATCTCGTCGTCTGGCCTCACGGTTATAGAGTCCAGACATTCAGAATCTTAAACACGTTATTCAACCCTGAAATGATAAGAATGTCGTCGCCTGTGTGGACTTGTTCAACTGAGGAGAGGAAGCGGCGAAATCAATACAATAGACGTATACAACAGCGACCTCTGCTGCCCATAACAGTTTACCGCGTTCGATGTGTTTACTTTCAAAAAACGTTTTAAAAGCTAATGATACAATATATTTCATGATGTATTGTCCATATAAATAGCACATTCAAGCCTCATTTTACTTTTTGCAGCTGTATATAAAGTGTTTTTATTTGCACCTTGTTTTGCATAATTTGTTTTTATATGTGTGTGTGCATTTTCACAGCATTACACTAAAGATGCAGATGGACTTTGTACCAGACTTATCAAACCTAAAATCATGGAGGGGACTGTGGCGGCCCAGGATGAGTTCTCGAGAAGTAAGATACTTATTGACTATGCTCGCACATAAATGGGTTGATTTATAGAGAATTCAATTCCTGCATTGGTTTAGGGTTTGTTTTATGAAAAAATATTTTAATAGCATCATTAATCTTCCTTCTCCACAGGTGGCTGGGCTCTGAATAGAAAAGAACTGAAGCTTATCCAGACTATTGGAAAAGGAGAGTTTGGAGGTATAGATGCATGCGTTTTTAACACCTAGATCATTAAATCTAAATTAATTTGGTTCAGGACCCAGATTTTACACGGTTAAGCTTATAAAAATGAACGCAAATATATTAATACCATCATGATTCTTCAGGACTGGCAAGTTTTACAAAAATATGGTGTTTTTGATTCTTAGATGTGATGGTCGGGGACTACCGAGGCAAGAAAGTAGCTGTGAAGTGTATCAAACATGATGCAACAGCGCAGGCCTTTGTTGCAGAGGCTTCTGTCATGACGTACGTCCTTCCCAACTGACCAGTCACTCAATTATCAAATATTCCTTTCCAATATCAAATAAGGCTTTTTATAGTTTTGTGTTTAAATATCAATATTCACATTGACTGTTACAGGCAATTACGGCATAATAACTTGGTACAGTTGCTGGGGGTGATCGTGGAAGAGAAGGGCAGCCTCTTTATCGTCACTGAGTATATGGCCAAGGTCAGTGACCCAAAGCTGTAAAGTTGAGGTCAGAAGTTTACATACACCTTTCAGAATCTGCAAAACGTTAGTTACTTTACCAAAATAAGAGGGATCATACAAAACGCATTTTTTTTTTGGTACTGACCTGAATGAGACATTTCACATTAAAGATGTTTACATATAGTCCACAAAGAGAAAACAGTAAAAAAAGACCCTGTTCAAAAGTTTACACCCCCTTGATTCTTAATACTGTGTTGTTACCTGAATGATCCACAGCTTTGCTTTTTTGGTTTAGTGATAGTTGTTCAGAAAAATCCTTCAGGTCCCACAAATTCTTTGGTTTTCAGCATTTTTGTATATTTGAACCCTTTCCGACAACAACTGTATGATTTTTGAGATCCATCTTTTGACACTGAGGACAACTGAGAGACTCATATGCAGATTATGACTATTACAGAAGGTTCAAACACTCACTGATGCTCCAGAAGGAAAAACGAGGCATTAAAGGAGAAATCCACTTCCAGAACAACAATTTACAAATAATTTACTCACCTCCTTGTCATCCACGATGTTCATGTCTTTCTTTTTTCAGTCGTAAAGAAATTATGTTTTTTGAGGAAAACATTTCAGCATTTTTCCCCATATAATGGACAATGGTGACCCGATTTTGAACTTCCAAAATGCAGTTTAAATGCTCCTGTTCATGACAGTTAGGGTATGTCGAAAAACCTTTTCCTACCTACCTTTTTTTGTTAAGGGTGTTTGATCTTTTTTGCATGTTCACTTTGCAAAGACTGGGTTGGTACTTCTGCAGCAATGTAGGATGATTTTGAAATGATTTTTGAAGTTCAGGGAGAAAATACAATCTGAGTTTTTCGACATACCCTAACTGTCTTGAGCCAGAATACACAGAGTTCAGGACTGGAAGGCAAGATGAGCATTTGAGAATAAAAAGTATTTAAATTGTATTTTTTTTAATGTAAATGTAAATAATGTAGATAAGACCCTTCTTCCTCGGCTGGGATCGTTTACAACCGCATTTAGGATTGTTTGAAGCCGCATTTAAACTGCATTTTGGAAGTTCAAAATCGGGTCACCATTTTCCATTATATGGGGAAAAATGCTGAAATGTTTTCCTCAAAAAACATAATTTCTTTACGACTGAAGAAAGAAAGACATGAACATCGTGGATGACAAGGGGGTGAGTAAATTATTTGTAAATTGTTGATTTGGAAGTGGACTACTTCTTTAAGAGCCTGGGGGGTGAAAACTTTTGAACAGAATAAAGATTTTTCTTATTTTGCCTAAATTTTAATATTTTTTCATTTAGTGCTTCCCTTCAGAAGCTACAGAAGATACTTACATGTTTCCCAGATGACAAAATAAGTTAAATTTACACTGATTTTCAGATTCACCCTGGGCTTAATGCATACAGTCATTGTTGGAAAAGGTTCAAATACACAAAAATGCTGGAGAATTTGTGGGACCTGAAGGATTTTTCTGAAGAACAGCAGGCAGTTTAACTGTTCAAGACAAAGGAGGGACTCATAAACAACTATCACTAAACCAAAAAAAAACCCACAGCATTCAGGGAACAACACAGTATTAAGAATCAAGCGTATGTAAACTTTTGAACAGGGTCATTTTTATAAATTCAACTATTATTTTCTCCTGTGGACTATATGTAAACGTCTTTTATGTGAAATGTCTAGTTCAGGTCAGTACTAAATAAAAAAACAACATGCGTTTTGTATGATCCCTCTTATTTTGGTAAAATAATTAACATTTTGCAGATTCTGCAAGGTGTATGTAAACTTTTGACCTCAACTGTATTTAATTTTGTCTTTATTTTAAGCATGATTTTAACATCTTAATTTCTGTTTTCAGGGTAGCTTAGTGGACTATTTGCGCTCTAGAGGACGCACTGTTATTGGTGGAGATCGTTTGATCAATTTCTCAATGTGAGTTTGTTTTTATCACATCTTTAATTTTTTTTTTTAACCCTTGGCACTCATCCGTTTTCAAAATGGTTTCTTCATTTATTTTCTATATTTTTTTTAGGGATGTTTGCAAGGCAATGGAATATCTTGAGGCCAATAACTTTGTGCACAGGGATCTGGCAGCTCGTAATGTTTTAGTGTCAGAAGACAACATAGCAAAAGTCAGCGACTTTGGCCTTACCAAGGAAGCATCATCTACTCAAGATACAGCCAAACTCCCGGTTAAGTGGACTTCACCTGAGGCCTTGAGAGAGAAGGTGTGTTGTCTGCTTTTGCTTTAATATATTTGAGACATTTTAAAAACATCCTCTTATCTTTTTTTTATTTCTACCTGTCTGTCTGAAACAGGCGTTTTCCACTAAGTCAGATGTATGGAGCTATGGCATCTTACTGTGGGAGATCTATTCCTTTGGTCGGGTACCATATCCAAGAATTGTAAGTCATTTTCAAACCTTTTTTTTTTGGTCTTGTTTTACTTTTTATTTTAAATTAAAGCTACTAAAATAAATAGGATATTGAAATAAATATTTTTTTAATCTAAATTATGTAAACTTCAAAGCAGACGCATGAACAATAAAAAGTAATAATAATGTTATGTTATTGTATTATTATTATTGTTGTTATTATTATAGTTTTATTAATAACCAAATTTAAAATAACAAAAATACATGTTTACATTCAAGTCACTTCAAAGAAGAAACATGGGCAATTAAATATTGTACAAATTGAAATTTAATTTAAATCTAAATAAAATTAGTACATTTTTATTTTCATCTTTTATAGGTCACCTTAAAGCAGAAACATAACCAATAAAATTCTAATTTGTTATTGTAGTTTTATTAATAACCTAATTAAAAAAAATTCAAATAAATGTTTACATTCAAGCCAGTTTAAAGAAGAAACATGGCCAATAAAAAGACCTGTACAAAAAATAATACTTTTTAAAATTATTATTATTATTACTATTTTATATCCATATAAAATAATAATAATAATAATAATAAATCTGTACATTTATTTTTATCTGTAATACATCACCTTAAAGAACAAACCTAACCAATAAAAATATTTGTTTGTTGTTATTATTATTATTATTATTATTATTATTATTATTATTAAAAGAAGAAACACTCGTAATAAAAAACTATGAATTATAGTTGTTTTAAATAATATTTATTATTATTATTATTATTACTATTATTATTATTATTATTATTATTATTATTATTATTATTATTATTATATCCATATAAAAATCTGTACTTTTTTTATTCTAATCTGTAATACGTCACCTTAAAGCAGAAACATAACCAATAAAAATATTTGTTGTTGTTATAATTATTATTATTATTATTATTATTATTATTATTATTATAGTTTTATTAATAACATAATTTAAAATTATTAAAATAGATGTTTACATTCAAGCCACCATAAAGAAAAAACATGGGCAATCAAGATACTATAAAAAATAATATAGTTTTAAAAATTATTATTATTATTATTATTATTATTATATCCATATAAAATAATTATCTAATTTAAATCTAAATAAAATCAGTACATTTTACAATACAACCAATAAAAATACATTTTATTATTATTATTATTATTATTATTATTGTTAATAAAATAATAATAACATAATTTAAAATAACTAAAATAAATGTTTACATTCAAGCACTTCACAGAAGAAACATGGCTAGTAAAAATACAGTACAAATAATATAGTTTTTAAAATTCTTCTTCTTCTTCTTCTTCTTCTTCTTCTTCTTCTTATATCCAAATAAAATAATGATCTAATTTAAATTTAAATCTAAATAAAATCAGTACTTCAGTATTTTTATTCTAACCTGTAATAGCAACAAAAAAATATTTTATTGGTTATGTTTGTGCTTTATTATTATTATTATTATTATTATTAATAATAGTAATAATAATAATAACAATATTAATAATACTAATAATAATAACTCAAATAGGGTATTAATACACAAGTCACTTCAAAGCAGAAGCGTTACGAATAAAAATACATTTGTGATAATATGGTTTTTAAAAATATTATTATTACTATTATATTATTATTATATCATTATAAATGATTTATGTTATTTAATATATTTGGTATTATTATTACTATTACAGATTTTTTATTGAAATATTTATATTGAAAAAATCTAATAGTAAATAAATGAGATATTATAATGTATACTTTTTAATGCAAGTAGTATTTATTTGAGATATTTATATATTACTAATTATATCATACTTGTGTAATGTTAATTTAAAAATTTGAAGTTTTTTTGCAAGATTTCTGCACATACTGCATTATTTGTTATTCTACCAGTAGAGGACACTGTTGTCTTCCTCAGCACATTTTTCCTAAATCGCCGTGTCCTTCATCCTCTCTTCTCACAGCCTCTAAAGGAAGTTGTCCCGCGCGTAGAGAAGGGTTACAAGATGGACTCCCCAGACGGCTGCCCGGTGGTGGTGTACGACATCATGAAGCTGTGCTGGACTCTGGACCCTGTGGTGCGTCCCAGCTTCAGAGAACTGAGACAGAAACTTCAAGACATCATAGCCAACGAACTGTACCGATAAAAGACACAAACTTAAGGAAAAACACACCTTCATGGGACCATTCTCATACAATCTGACCAAAATCTACTCTTAAGCAGGGGGACTTGGAAAAAGCATCAGCAGAATCTTCTTTTGCAAGCGCACTTTTTTTTTTTTTTTTGCATCGTTTTCTTAATTTTGGGGAGGCTGGCCTTCTCTACAACAGCTCACCTCTTTTTGATTCTCAGCCTCCTCCGACACGTCCTCATACGGCTCCCTTATTTTGGACTTACGATTAACATATAGCATTTCCTACCAAAAAAAAAAGAGAAAAATCAGCTAATATCAGATAATAAATATTACAAGGAATGCTTTGTGACAAAACATTCATACAAACGTGTAACCAACAACAATAATTGGCACTTAGGGAGACCGTACGCTCATCCCAAACTGTTTTCCGTTCCAGTAGCCAATGAAATACACCAGAGAATCTTTCTACCATTTCACAGTGCCTTCACGCCGAAGTCTGTGTCGCCCCACAGCTTGTTTTTTTTTTTGTTTTTTTTTTTAATGCGTTGTTTAGAAGTGCTTGAATTTCCTGCTGTCTTGCTCATCTTTTCAAACGCCTCAAAACATCCTGGAAAGGATGAATATAAACATTGTGGTCCTTTAAAAATAGATATGTGGCTTGGGTGAAAGCCTGATTGCTTTAATTAAAAATAAAAAATAATAATAAACCAGAGAAACCATACAAATAGAAATCTGAAAAATATTTGTGACTTAATTTTACGCTGTGCTTTACATATTTTGTTTTTTTGCTGTCATATTTCAGATAAAATCATTCCATCTGAACAGTTTGATAAAAACAAAGATAAAGACAAAAAAAATAAAAAGGCTGCCAAAAAGCTTTGAGAGTGTGTGTTGTGCCTTTAAATCTAACCATACGGTCTTTAATTTAACATAAAGGTCAGTCAAGGAAAGTCTAAATGCACCCAGAGAGGAAACGCGTCATCTTTACAAGCTACCGCCTGTTTAGCGGCGTCCCAAACGGTTGTGACACGTGACAGATTTTCAGCATAAGGTTTTGACACACGTATGTGCAACGGTAATCATAATCTCGATGCCCTGCGGATGCGCTCGGCGCATGTCACGTGTTTTGGAAACGGCGTCACGATGTGATGTGGTAGGAGGTGATAGGATTGTTCTCTGGTCTATCTATAGGATGCTGTGTTTCTCGTCAGCAACGTGATATCAAGAAGAGGAAGATTCATGAGCGTGCAGCTACAGTGTAATCTGAACCAGTGAAATGCTGCTTTTGTGGTTTTCTGTGAAGGTGAATCTACCTTTGGTAGACAAAAGCGCTGAAATGGAAACATACTGTACCAACAAAGATTTCAATTCATTTCTTACACCGTAAGAAATGAACTTCTACTTGTGTAAATTATAACACAATTTGGAAACATTTCACTTCTTATTTCTACAATATTTTAAAAAGATCTGCTAGCAAACATTGTTACTTCTGCTAGCAAGTGAATCAAATAAAATTAATATTCAAAAAATAAGATATTAATATTAATATAATTATACAATTATATATATACAAGACACTTAAAGGAAGAAACATGTCCAGTAAACATACTGTAATAATAATAATAATAATAATAATGTTATTACAAATAATAATAATCTAATTTAGAGTAAAATAGGATGTTAAAATAATACTTTTTTTTTTAAATGTCAAAAAAAAAGAAAAATCAGCCAACAGAACAATTTAACATTTCTTATTTATAAAAAATGTATTGTTAAATCACCTTTGCATATTAAATTAGCATTGCTTAGTATTTTTCAAAGCTATTTCCATTATATTTTTAATTCACATATTAAATACTCACTTTTAAAATAATTGGTACAGATTTATGTATATTGTGTGTGTATGTGTGTGTGTGTTTTAAAAATGTATAGAGAGAGATAGAGATTTCTATTTCTAGTTAATTTTATTGCATGCAAATTTATAATTAAACATTTTAAAAATGCATATTTGCATGGCATTATAAATACTCAGTGTAAAAATACAAATTTTGTAATATTGGTAGAGAAAATAGTTTAAAAATTAGTTTAAAAAATTGTTAATTTCTATCACATTTGAATTTTGTTCTATTTCTAATTGATTAATTTTCTGACATGCAAATTTACAGTTTAAAAGGGCGTATTTGAATGGCATTAAAATACTTGATTTAAAAAAATTACGTAGGTAGTTTTTATATTTGCAATTCATTTTATGACATTTCCAATTACTCAGTTTAAAAATACAAATTTTTAATAATTGCTAGACATTTTAAAACAAATATGTGTGTGAGAGACAGAGAGATGCAAATTTATCATTAAAAATAAAAAATGCATGTCATTAAAAATATTCGATTTGAAACATTTTATTTTTATACTTGGTAGAGATGTAAAAAAAAACGTGTTCAAATGTATATATCAAATTTTTAATTTTTTCTATATCGAATTAATTATTTTTATGACCTGCAAATATATAATTTAAAATACAAAATGCTTATTTGCATGTCATTAAAAAATTGATTTAAAAAAGTTAAATGTATTTTGTATTTCTAATTAATTTTATGATATGCATATATATTACTAAAATACAAAATGCATAATTGCAAATCATTAATTACTTAATTTATGTTTTTTAAATAATTGGTAGACATTTGAAAACGTATATTTGCATGTCATTAAAAATACTCGATTAAAAATGTAAGAGATTTTATAAAAAGTGTGTGTCTGTTTAAAATGTATATCAAATTTATAGATTTTTCTATTTCTAATTAATTTTGACATGTTGATTTATAATTAAAAAACCTTTAAAATGCATATTTGCATGTCATCAAAATACTTGATTTAAAAAAAAATAATGTAATTTTTTTCTATTTATATTTTGTAATTATTTTATGGCATGCAAATTTAGAATTAAAAAATAAAAATGAATATTTGCAAGTCATTAATTACTCAATTTAAAATATACATATTTTTTTAAATAATTGGTAGACATTTGAAAAAGTGTGTGTGTTTGTATGTGTGTGATGCAAATTTAAAATAAATAAAAATAATGCATATTTGCATATCATCAAAAATACCTGACATACACTACCGTTCAAAAGTTTGGGGTCAGTAAGACTTGTAATAGTCTTTAAAGAAGTGTCTTATGCTCATCAAGGCTGCATTTATTTGATTAAAAATATAGAAAAAAAACAGTAATATTGCAAAATGTTTTTACAATATAAAATAATATTTTTTATTTTAACATACTTTAAAATAGAATTTATTCCTGTGATGAAAAGCTGAATTTTTATCAGCTGTTACTCCAGTCTTAAGTGTCACATGATCCTTCAGAAATCATTCTAATATGTGGATTTATTATTAGAATGATCAATGTTGGATAATATCAACAGCTGTGCTGCCAAATATTTTTTGGAACCTGTGATTTTTTTTTTTCAGGATTCTTTCATGAATAACAAGTTTAAAAAGTACAGTGTTTATTCAAAATATAAATATTTTATAACAATGTAAATTATTTATTATTAACTTTTAATAAACTTTTAATTATTAACTTAATACATCCTTGGTGAATAAAAGTATTAATTTCTTAAAAAAAAAAAAAAAAAAAAAAAAGAAACAGTAAAAATGTACTGACCCCAAACTTTTGAACGGTAGTGTATATATTGTCAGCTTGATTGTACAAGTCATTTCAACTTAAATTGCATTGAACCAACTTACAAGAAAATTAAATTCATTTTGAATTCATTTTAAAGCTCATTTTGAGTTAATGTAAAAACATAAGTTGCCATGACTGACTGATCATATCATGTTTTACAGTGCATGTAAATATGCATATTGCATCAATGCATTTGGGAGATGAATATGCTCTTTAGTCCAGCTACTGGAACTCATTGCATATTATAATAAGATTATACTTAATTTGCATAATTTAGCATCAAGCTGTTTTCATTTTTGATATTTCTTTTTACTTGAAAGGAAAAGGGAAATAAACCACCTGTAGTTCCTCCTCTTAAAAACCAAGCTCCCTTAAAATTCTTATTCAAACTTCAAGCACACGAGCTTCCCTGTTCAACAAGGAAGAATGAGGTAAGCCGGGGAGACGGGACTTCAGCTTCACCCCCCTTCGGGCGTCCTGTGTGCTTCACGCCAGAACGCTTGACTGTGGATGTCACCATGCATGTGTCACGATTTGCTCTGTTTGTGGCCTAGTTGGAAGACATTGCCAAGGGACAGTAAGAAGACTTGAATTCAACCGCTTCATTTAAAGGAAATGATTGCGACCTCACGTTACGAGGGCAAAACCGAAATGATAACAGCAAACATTCGTAGCTTCAAACCATCCATGCCTAAACGCAGCAAGCAGTCAATAGCAGCAATGATTCGTATGTTTTCTTCAGAGTTCATGCGTTTGCCTGAAGAGAGCAACGTTAAGTGACATGCTAAGTTTGATTGTCTAAAATACCAAAGTTCCTCCAGCTGTAGGTTCGGAAGCGTCCGCGGTGCTCGTCAGCCCCCATTTACATCTCTCCCGTGACATTTGGGCTCAGGCCCGAATTCGGCCTTCACCCACGTCCAGCCTGGGGGAGCTCGAATGCCAGTGTGAATCCCAATCAACACTAGAAGTGGAGTCCTCGAGATGCTTGCGTTTATGACAGTCTCCTTCTTATGCAAAACGCATCTCTCCGCTGTTTGCATTTTGGCCAGAAATGTGCCTCATGAAGGGTACATGAGTACAGTGATTCAGCGTCCCGCTGAACGGGGAAGTGTCTTTGTCCTGGGCGCTGCTTCAGGCAGGAGACGAACCTTCTCAATGCCCTGGCATTTATCTGAGGAATCACTGACCCTCATACACAACAAGTGTTGTAGATGGTTTAAAAGTGTTGTAGATGCTAAATGTAATTCAATATAGTTGCTTGTTCTTCACTGGACAAATGAGGACAAATCAGATTGCAGCTGGTCATGTTTAAAACATATATGATAATGGATTCAGTGCGGCGTCTCTGAATAAACTCTCATGTTATCGGAGATTTCCATCTGAAAGCAGTTGGATTCGGCGAGATGAATGTTCACAGCAAATGTAATTGTTAAAATTCCTCCAAATGGTACAAAGCAGTGACTCACCGGGTCTCTTTGGGAAAGGTCATCATATCATTCGAAGAGGACATTTAAACATGTTTAATTCATGTTTTCAGATGATTTGTCAATTTATCTGAACTATTTAGAGATAGCAATGAAAAAATAATATTTACAAAGCTTACACACACACACACACACACACACACACAGAGTGCCAAATAGGAAAAATTCTGTAAAATCTGAATAACTTAAATGTAAATAGTGCATATATAGAAGTAAATCAGAATATAGTTACAATTCTCAATAAGTAAATCAGAATATATATATAGTTATTATTATATAGTTATATAGTGCATATATAGTTATTATTCTGAATATATAGAGGTAAATCAGTATATTTATAAATCTGAATATATAAATGTAAATCTGAATATATATTCATAAATCTGAATATATAGAGGTAAATTAGAATACATAGTTATAATTCTGAATATATAAAGAAAATCAGAATATATATATATATATATAATCAGAATATATAATTATAATTCTGCATATATAGGAGTAAATCAGAATATATCTTTGAAATTGACTATATAGAGGTAAATCAGAATATAGTTATAATTCTGAATATATAGAGGTAAATCAGTATATTTATAAATCTGAATATATAAATGTAAATCTGAATATATATTATATATTTATAAATCAGAATATATAGAGGTAAATCAGAAAACATAGTTATAATTCTGAATATATAAAGAAAATCAGAATATATATATATATATATATATAATCAGAATATATAATTATAATTCTGCATATATAGAAGTAAATCAGAATATATATATATATATAATCAGAATATATAATTATAATTCTGCATATATAGGAGTAAATCAGAATATATCTTTGAAATTGACTATATAGAGGTAAATCAGAATATAGTTATTATTCTGAATATATAGAGGTAAATCAGTATATTTATAAATCTGAATATATAAATGTAAATCTGAATATATATTTATAAATCTGAATATATAGAGGTAAATTAGAATACATAGTTATAATTCTGAATATATAAAGAAAATCAGAATATATATATATATATATAATCAGAATATATAATTATAATTCTGCATATATAGGAGTAAATCAGAATATATCTTTGAAATTGACTATATAGAGGTAAATCAGAATATAGTTATAATTCTGAATATATAGAGGTAAATCAGTATATTTATAAATCTGAATATATAGAGGTAAATCAGAAAACATAGTTATAATTCTGAATATATAAAGAAAATCAGAAAATATATATATATATAATCAGAATATACAATTATAATTCTGCATATATAGAAGTAAATCAGAATATATATATATATAATCAGAATATATAATTATAATTCTGAATATATAGGAGTAAATCAGAATATATCTTTGGAAATTGACTATATAGAGGTAAATCAGAATATAGTTATAATTCTGAATATATAGAGGTAAATCAGTATATTTATAAATCTGAATATATAAATGTAAATCTGAATATATGTTAATAAATCTGAATATATAGAAGTAAATCAGAATATATACAGGTAAATCAGAATATATATATGTAATCAGAATATATAATTATAATTCTGAATATATAGAGGTAAATCAGAATATATAAAATAAATCAGAATATATATAGAATCAGAATATATAATTATAATTCTGAGTATACAGAAGTAAATCAGAATATATATATTTATAAATCAGAATATATATCTGAATATATCTGAATATAGTTATAAGTCTAAATATATAGATAGTATAGAAGTTTGAATATAGAAATGTACATTGTTAATATATAGTTATTATTCTGACTATATAATTGTAAATCAGAATGTATATTTATAAATCTTGAGTATATAAATGCAAATCTGAAAATATAATCTACATAAATCTCAACATAAATATAGCTATATTATTAGGCATGTCAGTATAGACAGATGTTGTTATTGCTTTATAATTGCTTTTTTAAATGAAAACAATGTCTAAATTTTCATAATTACAACTTGATGTACATATATACATACTTGCAAACGTATATATATATATATAATTCTGAATACATAAAGTATATATATATTCTTGATAAACTTTTATAAATATATATTCTCATTTACTTACATATACTCAGACATATAACTATTATAGACACATACACACATTAATACATTAATAATGTTATTATTATTATTTTTATTTAGCATGGTTAGAGGTCAAAACTAATATTTGTACATAATCATTATACTTAAAATATGAATATGAATTGAAAATTGATTTGTTTTATTATATATTTTATATTCCGATATTATTATAATGATGATAATAAATTAATAAATGAAAATAAAAACATAAAAATATTAATGTGTTATTATATTAATATGTCATATATTCACCTCCACCATCTTTAAATAATTATATTTAATATATATTTCATTCATTTTAAAGCAGGCAGGCAAGTAAAACAGACTTTTGTATGTGATTTATTAACAGTACAGTTTAGCTTAAGGTATCAGTTAGCATAAATTTGTATATATAATTTATATGAATAATTATGAAACAAATTTTCCTACAGCTGTAAGACTGTACACAATCTTATCAGCATAGAGGTATAAATCACAGAGCCTAACGCTGTATGTAATACAATTAGTCGACACAGACTGAGGTGTTTCACTTGAGCAGTCCTGTGATTTGCTCAACACAGGAGAGAAGTGACAGTGGCGGCTCATCATTACTCACACTGACTCATCAACAAGCCCACAGGCCGTCATTAATAGAGTCTCAAACACACAAACTGAACCAATAAAAGCATTTTCTGTTCACAAACGTCTTCTGACAGGCAAAATCTATTAAAATCGATTTGACTGGAAGTAACCAATTTCGGTATAGTGTCGGTATAGTATTACCATGCTCTACTTATGACATATTTTATATTAGTTTTCCTTCAAGTGTATGTACTGTTTGCATGTCTGTTTGTCAGCATTATTGTCTCTATTGTCTCTCTGAAACTGAGCTTCATCACAGCATTTCGCAGCGCACTGAACCTTGTGTAAACTGTGTAAATGAAAAAATAACTTAATCTTGGCAACATATTGTAAAAAGTATTGTGAACTATGTACTGTGCACTCTAAAAACTAGCATACTAGGTAGTGTGTGCCACAAACACATAACAAACTGCACATTTTAGAGGCTGTTGTGCACTAAATAGTGTCCACAACGAAACACTACAGTAGGTAGTGTGAACTAGGCCATGTTATAGGATTTTATGAAAGAATAAACACATCACATATGTGACCCTGGACCACAAAACCAGTCATAAGTAGCACGAGTATATTTGCAGCAATCGACAACAATGCACTGTGTGGGTCAAATGTACTGATTGTTCTTTTATGGCAAAAATCATATTAAGAAAAGATCATGTTACATTAAGATATTTTGTAAATTTCCTACTGTAAATATATCAAAACGTAATTTCTGATTAGTAATATACATTGCCAAGAACTTCATTTCGACAACTTTAAAGGACAAGTCCACTTCCAGAACAACAATTTACAGATACTGTACTCATTGTCACAACAGAATGACCCAAAAGTATTTATTTGTCTTCAAAAACTTAAGCAGTTAGCCGTTCACCGGCCAAAAGGGCGTTCGCAGTACTGGAGGTAAACTCAGGGAAAAAACTGGAACAAAATAAAAACTTGGAGGGAGAGCAGTCCCGGGCAGCAGGGCGAGGGGCGACAACCTAGGCGGTACTGTTAGGTCCAGAGGGCAGAGTCCGGAGGAGAGAGAACAGCAAGCAGCAGGCAACTGGGGGGCTAGACAAAACACTGATCAATAGCTTGACAAGACATGACTAGACAAAACCAAAAGGATATGACTTGATCCAGAAAGAGCTTTAGGTTCTCAGACCTAGGAACATGCAGAGAGAAATAGGCTGAGAAATCAGCGCAAAGAGGGAAAAGGTGCCTGCGAACAGCTGAGTCTAGGATAGGAGCGCAAGAGAAAGAAAAGAACAGATAACTAGAATCAAACCTGGCTCGTGACACTCACCCCCTTGTCATCCAAGATGTTCATGTCTTTCTTTCTTCAGTCGTACAGAAATTATGTTTTTTAAGGAAAACATTTTAGGATTTTTCTCCATATAATGGACTGATATGGTGCCCCAAGTTTGAATTTCCAAAATGCAGTTTAAATGCGGCTTCACACAATCCCAAATGCAGTTGTAAACGATCCCAGCCGAGGAAGAAGGGTCTTAAAAAATAACAATCGGTTATTTTCATAAAAATAATACAATTTCTATACTTTTTAATGTCAAATGCTCGTCTTGTCTTGCTCTTTCAGACCTCAGTTTTTTTCCGGTTCATGACAGTTAGGGTATGTCAAAAAACTCCCATCTCATGTTCTCCCTCAACTTCAAAATTGTCCTATATCGCTTACTACTGCAGCGATGTAGGATGATTTTGAAATGATTTTTTAAGTTGAGGAAGAAAATACAATCTGAGTTTTCGACATATCCTAACTGTCTTCAGCCAGAATACACAGAGTTCAGGGAGAGCAAGACAAGACGAGCATTTGACATTAAAAAGTATTTAAATTGTATTTCTTTAATGTTTCATAAGATAAGACCATTCTTCCTCAGCTGGGATCGTTTGAAGCCACATTTAAACTATATTTTGGAACAGGGCTCGAAATTGCGACCGTTTTGGTCGCATATGCTCCCAAAATTTTATCTGCGCGACCTCAAAATATATTTGGAAGCATTTGTGCGAGTGTGAGAAATTGTTGTGGTGCGACTTGTTTTCATTTCTTTACAAAACTTGTGTGCTGTGAGCTGATACAGTGACAGTTTCGCCGTTTTCTCCAACATTATACAACCAATTAAACTCGATCTTTACATTCTTAACTTTAACGCAGAATTTAGATATTAGCCGTCAATCACTCCCTGTCACTGACACTGCGCTCCGCTAAAACTCAGAACCGGCCATTTTTCTCTCTCTCTCAACCAACCTCTGTTCCGCATTTGTAAACTACTTTGCAGTTAGGGGTGTGTGATATGACGATTTTTGATTGTGGACAAATAAAATGTCTCCACAATCTGCTTTTGAAGAAATATACTAGATTTCGTGCTACAGCGCACATTCTGTCAGACGCAATTCTGGCGCCTCCGTCTCAATATACTGTACAACGCGGCATACATTCACATCAAATGATAACTCATCTTCAGAGTTTCACTCACGCAGGGGCGTAATTTCCACTGGGGACACACTTTTCAAAATCCCGCCACTTTCAAATTGTTTTGTTAAATTAATGTCTTGTATTGTAGAATGCACGCTCAGCACCGCCGAGTTTAGCGCCATCGTTAAAACGAAACCGAAAGTAAAACGCGCGCGCGCATTCAAAAGCAATTTTAATACCCCACGTTTAGAGAGCTACTCCCCAGTGTGCGCAAATTAGGCTACATAACATATCTATGCTGTAGGCTATAGGTTGTGTAGTTGTATTTAATACAACCTTAATATTCATTTGGTGCTCCTAAATTTTTTTTGGTGCTCCTAACTTTTTGAAGTTTGGAGCACCAGTGCTACCAAGTAAAAAAGTTAATTTTGAGCCCTGTGGAAGTTCAAAATCAGGACACCATACCAGTCCATTATATGGAGAAAAATCCTGGAATGTTTTCCTCAAAAAACATAATTTCTCTACGACTGAAGAAAGAATGATGACAAGGGGGTGAGTACATTATCTGTAAATTGTTGTTCTGGAAGTGGACTTCTCCTTTAAAGGTGATTTTCTCAATATTTAGATGTTTTTTTTTTTTTGCACCCTCAGATTCCAGATTTTCAAAAAGTTGTACAAATCATACATCAGTGGAAAACTTATTTATTCAGCTTTCACGTGATGTATAAATCTCCAATTTCAAAAAATGGACACTTATGACTGGTTTTGTGGTCCAGAGTCACATATGTCTCCACAACACGTGTATACACACTATCTATATGTATATATGTATTTATTCATTTATGCGCTACAGTTAGCACTGTAGGACCTTGTGAGGTAAAAGTGGTTTGTAGAATGTAGCCTATAATATGTAATATCACGTCTCTGAGGGTGTCTCTAATATCTACTACTAAAGAGTGCATTAGCAACGTTTTTGAGCCTCACCTTCAGTCATGTAAGCAGAAGAGTCGTGAATCATAAGTCCCGCGTTACTTGAGAGAGAGAGAGAGAGAGAGAGAGAGAGAGAGAGAGCGCGAGCTAATTCCTCCGCGTTGTTCAGGTTATGAATATTTGCTGCTGAAACTTGAATTGAGCGGAAGAAAGCAAAATATCTACTTTCGTAGTGGCGTTTTTGTTTTCTTCTCAGGAGTCAGACGAGACATCACAGTACAAGAGTGTCTTAAGTGACTGACATCCACAAAGCAGGCGATTTATATCTCTATTCTACAGAAAAACAATGTCTTTTATGTTAAAACACATGATAGGAGGGCAACTAAAGGATCTTACCGGGGGTCTTGGAGAAGAAAAAGCAGAAGGAGAAAAGTCAGAAGCTGCCGCGAAAGGAATGACACAAGAAGAGTTCGAGCAATATCAACAACAGTTGGCGGAGGAGAAGTAAGATTCCTCGCTTTTATATCCTCAACTTTCTGTTTCTTTGGCGGTTTGGTCATGACCAAAATATATGATGTTAATTTTTTTATATGCATATATATTTTCCCTCCATTATGTCGTTTTGTAATACCCAGTGAATATCGTTGTTGTTGTTTTTTAATGAATGTAATTACTTTTCAGACAATCATTGTATGTTTTATTTTATTTTAGTTTTTTCAACAACAAATTCCACTTCATAAACGAACAAAGAATAAATAAACAAATAAATATTTAAAAAAAAAAAAACGTTCACATGAATCATAAATTAGATCCTGGATGAATGTCACAATAATAATTATTTTTAAACATTAAACTCTCCTTTTAAACCCTCCTATTTGGATTTAACACACAAAATGCGCAGTCATTTGTTCAAATGTAATACAAGGAGATGTAGAGAAGGTCAATGTTTATCTCCATCTTCCTGTATTTCTGTGGTTTAATCAATACTTCATGTCACCTTGCTCTCCAGATCCATGTTTCTCTGGTTTGGCATTGAGGACAGTGACTCCTCTGGAGAAATGCATATGCAGCTGTTTTTCTTCCTTTATGTGCATTTTCCTGTGGCGTCGTATTACTTTGTCCTAGACACAAAAAAGAAAAAAATGAACACTGAACAAAAATTTATATTGAATCATGTTTATGCAAAATAATTAATTTATAAGATATCATATTTATTTATATTTAATTGTATTTGTTTTATATATATTTTTGTTTAAAAATATAATTAACAAAAAAAAAGTTTTAAGTTCTTTTGTTTTAAACCAGCTTTTATTTTCCCACACTAGGATGGAGCGGGATGCCAGCTTTGCCCAAAAGAAAGCTGAGCGAGCGACAGTCAGGAGCCACTTCAGGGAAAAATATCGTCTTCCAAAAGTAAACATCACTTTTTAAAATGCACTCTATAAAACTTTGTAATTTGTTATTTTAACTACTATTTTTTTATTAACAGAGCGAACTGGATGAGACGCAAATTCAGGCTGCGGCCGATGACGTGGAGTTGCCCACAGAGCTGGCCAAGATGATCGCTGAAGACAACCAGGAGGAGGAGCACAAACAGTCTGTCCTGGGTCAGCTGACCAATATTCAGAACGTAGATATTGACCAGCTAAAAGAAAAGGCCCAGTCTACCATTGAAGACCTTAAACAGTCTGCTGAAAAGTGTGAGGTCATGTAATACACAAGCACCGCAGAGCTGGACTGCTGATTGAGGATCAGATGTTTCCTGATATATAATATAGAATATAAATCTGATCCTTAAATAGCATACCTATAACGAAAGACAAGCTCCTACCCAAAGCCAAGAAATTACATATAAATTTGAAGTGTGTTTGTTGACATCGCAAATAATGTTTGCTACACTGTATACCCTACATGTTACGCTTTCTCATAATTGTGGTTAAAGGCAATAATTATCAGTTAATAACTTTTTACTTCTTGTTCTTCAGTGTAAAATGTTAAAACATCCAAATTAGCCCAAAAAATACAAAATACAGTATTCCAGTCTGCTAAATGCATATTTATAATATGTATAATATGTATTATGAATGTTATGTATAAAATACAAAATTGTTTAAATTATACATGTATTTGCTCCTTTTTATGTACTAAATATATTGATGTATTTATGTGCAGTGTGTATATAAAACATACAATGTTGTTTTTATGAACACAAATATAAACTTGTGAACAGTCATTATTTATTTCTCTTATTTAACGTCAGTCAATGTTATTATCATTTGAAATCTAATAAAAGTTCATTAAAATAAAATATTACAGACTTAAACCCATTATTATTCTTGTTCATTTCGGACAGTTGCCAGTGCAGCATTTCTCATTTTCACTCATGGTTTAATTGATGTACGAAATTAACTAAAACTGCAATAAAATTAATCATATTTATGCAAACACGTGACCAAACACAAGCAGTACTAAAACCTAAATAAATGAAGTTAAAATGAAATCGGAAATTATGAAAATAAAAATCGATTAAAATATTAATAAAAACCACTATAGCGTCCAAAATTACACTGTTGTCCGTCTTATTCTGTAATCTTATTTAAACACTCGTAAATTCGGGGATAGTTCAATCTGAGTGAATATGGGAACCACTGGTAAAGGTCGATGTTGTCTGAGACTCATTTCTGTAACGCAACGTTGGTGCGTCAGGAAAAACATTCCGTCTGTGTGTGTCAAAAGTAGTACAATCAATCGCTATTTAACACGCAGGAGTCTTCCAAATTCACGTTTCGTAAAGGCGACGAAAACAGCGATGGACACAGAAGCGGATCTCTTTTATCGCCAGCTGCCCAAAGTGGTAAGAAACACATATTTAGATCCATTTATAAAACAGATATTAGCTTTCAATGAGTTCAAGCCAATGTATATAATAAATTAATTCATGTAATTACACTTAATTGAATTAAATGCGGTGTGTTTTCTTCTTTCAGGAGTTACACGCACATCTCAATGGCTCTGTCAGTTTTGAAACGATGGAGACGCTTATAAAGCGCAAGCCGCACTTGAACATCGAGCACAGCATGACCGCCATCCGCCACGGACAGCGCCGAACACTGGACGAGTGCGTGTCAAACACTGTAATACACATCACATAAACATACTCAAATCCATGGACTGTTAGAAGGAATATACTGATAACGAGCCTTAAAACAGGTCATAGAAAAGTCAGAGAAATAGGCTGCGTACAAAATCGCATACTCTCCAAGTATGTACTTCTTTTAAATAAGTTACTTACTAAGTATGAAATTATGAATGTAATCCAGACGTACTACATCTGTGATTTTATGTCATCTGCTAAACCTGTCTCTGTTTAGTTCAGTAGTTCAGTAATACAGAAGAAAAAAACGTAACATTTGGGCAGTGACATTCAAATTATTATTATGGAAGCTCATTTCCGCCACTGAATAAAAAAAAATGTTATTGCGACTCATCTCACAATTCTGACCTTTTCTCAGAATTGTGATATATAAACTTGCAATTGCGAGTTATAAAGTCCAATTTTCAGGGGAAAAATTCAGAGAAAAAAGTCACAATTGTGGGATATAAACCCTGAGGAGAATTCTGAGGAGAAAAAACAGGATTGTGAGTTTATATCTCGCAATTATAAGGAAAAAAAAAATCACAATTGCAGGATATAAACATGCAGTTCAGAGAAAAAAATCACAGTTGCGAGATATAAACTCGCAATTATGAGAAAAAAAGTCTCAATTGCCAGATATAAACTCCCAATTCTAAGGAAAAAAGTCACAATTGTAAGTTCATATCTCACAATTATGAGAAAAAAAATCACAACTGCAGGATATAAACACGCAGTTCTGAGAAAAAAATCACAGTTGTGAGATATAAACTCGCAATTTTGAGAAAAAAGTCTAAATTGCTAGATATAAACTCGCAATTCTGAGAAAAAAAATAAGTTGTCAGATATGAACTTGCAGTGCTGAGAAAAAAAGTCACAATTTTGGGATATAAACTCCAGATTCTGAGGAGAAAAAACACAACTGTGAGTTTATAACTCGCAATTATTAGGGAAAAAAAGTCACAGTTGCAGGATATAAACAAGCAGTTCTAAGAAAAAAATCACAATTGTGAGAGATGAAATCACAATTTTGAGAAAAAAGTCTCAATTGCCAGATATAAACACGCAATTCTGAGGAAAAAAGTCACAATTGTAAGTTTATATCTCACAATTATGAGAAAAAAGTCACAATTGTAAGTTTATATCTCACAATTATGAGAAAAAAAGTCACAATTGCCAGATATAAACACAATTCTGAGGAAAAAAGTCACAATTGTAAGTTTATATCTCACAATTATGAGAAAAAAGTCACAATTGTAAGTTTATATCTCACAATTATGAGAAAAAAAGTCACAATTGCAGGATATAAACACAATTCTGAGGAAAAAATCACAGTTGCGAGATTAAACTCGCAATTTTGAGAAAAAAAGTCTCGATTGCCAGATATAAACGTGCAATTCTGAGGAAAAAAGTCAGTTGTCAGATATGAACTTAAAAAAGTCACAATTTTGGGATATAAGCTCAGGATTCTGAGGAGAAAAAACACAACTGTGAGTTTTTATCTCGCAATTATGAGAAAAAAAAGTCACAGTTGCAGGATATAAACATGCAATTCTGAGAAAAAAATCACAATTGCGAGATATAAACTCGCAATTCTGAGGAAAAAGTAACAATTGTAAGTTTATCTCACAATTATGAGAAAAAAAGTCACAATTGCAGGATATAAACATGCAGTTCTGAGGAAAAAAATCACAATTGTGAAATATAAACTCACGATTCTGAGGAAAAAAGTCACAATTGTAAGTTTATATCTCACAATTATGAGGAAAAAAGTCACAATTGTAAGTTTATATCTCACAATTCTGAGAAAAAAGTCACAAATGCGCGATGTAAACTCGCAATTGCGGGAAAAAAGTGAAAATTGTGAGAGAAAAAGTCTAAAAAAAAAAGTCGAAAACTATTATCCTTATTTTTTATTCAGTGGCGGAAACAGACTTCCATAAATTTGTTTCTAATTATGTTTCTAAATAAATGTAATTCAAGAAATTCAAGAAAGGGAAATAAATTTTTTAACTGATGTGTTGCTGAAAGTACATTTATTAGTTATGGATAAATCAGTGAATAATTGTGTATGTTGTTTCCTGAATGTTTTTAGAAATAACTTATTTCTGAAGTAATGTCCGAGGATTGGATTTAATGTTAAAGGAGTTGCTCATAAAACTACTAGTGCTGGGCAATGATTAATCGTGATTAATCGCTTTCCAAAATAAAAGTTTTTGTGTACATAATATATGTGTGTGTAATGTGTATATTTATTATGTATATATAAAGACGTACACATACAGTACATATTTTAAAAATACTTGTATATGCATATATTTATATTCGTATAATTTATATTATATATATTTGTATTATATATCAACATTTAAAATATAAACTAAATTTTTCTTAAATACATACATGCATGTGTGTGCATTTATTTATACATATTGAATATACACAGTACACACACATATATTATGTACACAAAAACTTTTATTTTGGATGCGATTAATCGTTGCCCAGCACTAAAAGGCAGAGACCATTTACTAAAAATTTGGGATTTGTGACCCCCTAGCATCAGTTGCATCACTTTGCTGGCATTTGCAAATCCTTACCTCTGGCCTCATGGGATAGTAAAGTGTCCATATACACTTCAGAATCTCACTAAAAGTAAAATAGTAAATGAATTCGGACATACTACTCATATCAGATATTTCACAGACGTATGTTTGTACGGATACAGCCATTTTTTGCTAACTGGACTAAATTTGTAGTGCACACTTAGTATATCAGTCATAGTGTATTAGACCTAGTCCTGATGTTGTTTCTGTAATTACAAATAAACTATTCCTAATTTAGTGTATTTCTCCAACAGGTGTTTTCAAGTATTTAAAGTGATTCATCAGCTGGTTAATTCAGAAGAGGACATACTCATGGTAATGACTTACTCAGCATTTTATTCTCTTGCAGATTTAAGAATAAATGAAAAAGCGAATTATTGTGAAACAGGTCGCCAAAGCAGTCATTCGAGAGTTTGCGGCAGATGGCGTCAAATATTTGGAGTTACGTAGCACGCTGCGGGAAGTGGCTGAAACAGGTACTGGAAGCATTTTATGTGTCAAACATTAATTAGCAGCTCATTTCTGCTTTTTGTTGACATTTATTTTTGTCACAAAAAGGTCTCACTAAACAAAGATACATTGAAACTGTGCTCGAGGCCATCCGGCAATGTAAACAAGAGGAAGTTGACATTGATGTCAGGTAATTTTTAGCTATTTATTCTAGGTAACAGTCTGTTCTTTTACAGTCACCTGCTGTACTTTTAAATGTTTGTACAGGTTTCTCGTAGCCGTGGACCGCAGACATGGGCCTGAGGTTGCCATGGAGACGGTGAAGCTGGCAGAAGACTTCCTGCTTTCCAGTAATGAAGTAGTAGTTGGACTTGACCTCAGTGGAGACCCAAATGTGAGTTCGGATTGCGATTAACTTCATCCTCGATTTGTTGCTTCTCTCTGCAGTCTCCATATCTTTGATCTTACAGGTCGGTCATGGCAAAGATTTGCTCTCTGCACTTGAAAAAGCCAAGAACTGCGGTCTGAAGTTGGCGCTACACCTCTCAGAGGTCGGAGCACATAAAAACTTCTCCATATTGGAATTATGTTTTGGTGTGAGTGTAGTGCTGTCAGGTTGAATAATTGTGATTAATCGCATCCAAAATAAAATGTATGTTTGTGTATTTATATATAAATATAAATGTACACAGTACACACACTCACAAACTTTTATTTTGGATGCGATTAATCGTGATTAATTGATTTGATAGCATACTTGTAAATGGTTTATGCAAGAGTCGATGTGCATTTCAGGTTCCTTCTCAGAGAGATGAGACTGAGCTGTTGTTGAACTTACCTCCTGATAGAATTGGTCATGGAACCTTTCTACATCCTGAGGTCGGCGGCTCTGACAGTCTTGTGGATAAGGTTTGCAAACAAAATATTCCTATCGGTAAGAGTTTTCCAGTGTGATTTCAAAATTATATACTTTGACATTAAACAATTATGGGTGTTTTTTTTACATTTCTTTTACTATTTTATTTTTATTTTGTTAACAATTTTACTGTTTCATTTTTAGTCCATTAACTCATTTATGTTTTTAACTAGTCCTCCATCAAATTCCAAAATTACATAATTACATATTATTTTAGAGCACTAATTAAACACATACATTTTGTACAAATTATTTTATCTTTTTAATTTTTTGTTATATCTCCAAAATTACATACCTCCACTTTGAATAAGTATTTTTTAAATACTTAATTTGAAATAAATAATAAATAAATAAATATTTTGTTTTAATTATTCAAACACTTTGAATATAAATAAATAAAATAATAATAATAACATGTATAAATAAATAAATAATTAAATAAATAAGTATTTTATATTTTAATTAGTGTTCTATCACAATTCCAAAATTACATGATTCAACTTTGAATAAGTCATTTTTAAACACTTAAAAAAAAAAATAATAATAACATACATAAATAAATAACTATTTTGTTTTAATTAGTGATCTATCACAATTCCAAAATTACATGATTCACTTTTGAATAAGTAATTTTTAAACACTTTGAAAATAAATAAAATAATAATAATAATAATAATCATCCTACATAAATAAATAAATAACTATTTTGTTTTAATTAGTGTTCTATCATACTTCCAAAATTACATAATTCAACTTTGAATAAGTATTTTTCATACTTAAACACTTAATTCAATAAATAAATAATGCATACATACATGCATACATAACTATTTTATAATTTAATTAATGTTCTATCATAATTCCAAAATTACATACTTGAACATTTTTTTTAGTTTAGTTTATTAATTAATTTGTTTTTAACTAGTTATCCACCAAATTCCACAATTACATACTTGCACTTTGAACAAGTAGTTTTTTAAACAAAAATGTTATTAACTATTTGTATAATTCCAAAATGACACACTTCAGCTTTGAATAAGTAATGTTTTAAACACTTCATTAAAAAAAATAACTATTGTGTAAATAACTGTCTTAATTAGTGTTGTATCATAATTCCAAAATTAAATTCTTGAACTTTAAATAGTAATTTTTTTAACTGTTTGATTCTTTTATTTTTAGTTTATTTTTTTGTAATCCTTTTCTAGTTTTCCATTACACAGTTGTTTCCATTGCATTAAATTACATAGTTGAACTTTAAAAATAGTTATTATTATTTTCATTTTATTAACTAATTTGTTTTAACTAGTTTTCCATTGCAATTCCAAAATGAAAATGTATTAATTTAGTTTAATTAATTTTTCTAAGCTAGTTTTTAACTAGTGTTCTAATTTAATTCAGAATTTTACTTTATTTAAAAAAATGTTTTTTATACTAGTTCTCTAATACTAAAATGACACACTTGAACTTTAAAAGAATTTTGTATTTATATAAAAAAAAAGTGTTATTTTATTTTTATTTTATTAACTAATAGCTAATTTTTAACTAGTGTCCTGTCATGATTCCAAAATTACATACATGAACTTTGAATAATCATCTTTTATTTTTTATTTAAATGTATCTATTTTGAATTGCAGAGATGTGTCTGACCTCTAATGTCAAAGGTCAAACGGTGCCTTCATATGACAAGCATCACTTCCAGTACTGGTATAAAAGAGGACATCCATGTGTTCTCTGTGTGAGTTTTTGCATTTCAGACATTTTATCCCTATAACGCCTTTCATATGAAATAAAAGTCTGAAATAAATAAAAATCTAATTTTTTAAAAAGGAACAAACATGCAGTTTGGTGCAGATATTATTCATATGGCTAAAAAGTGAAATTCTGATAGCTTGTGATAGATGTCTTTAAAATAGTAGGAGTCTACTATAAAATGCATATAAATGTCAGTCACACTGTATCTCCCAATAACATGTCTTAGTAAGTTTTGATCAGGTTAGCAATTTAGAGGCCTTAATAATTTAGACTTTGTTAGTTTAATATAAAATATTTTAACAAGATGCCTGTTCCTCCTCTTGTCCCATCAGACGGATGATAAGGGCGTGTTCTGCACGGATCTCTCTCAGGAGTACCAGCTGGCGGCCTCCACCTTTGGTCTGACTCAGGAGGCTGTGTGGATGCTCTCCCAGCAGGCCATTGGATACACCTTTGCCCCTGAGCCAGTCAAACAGAGGCTGGAAAAGAAGTGGGCGGAGCTCAAAAAGGAAATCCTCCAGTGTTGCAGCTAATTAGCACTGCCTTAATATCTTAACTAATTCAACTGGACTGTTTACATTCAACTGATTTTAATATTTATAATAGATTACTGAAGATTACTTGAATATTGAAGATTAATACAACAGTGTTAAATATACGTTTATCAATTACACAACTAGTGCGAAAGTGATATATTTCATTCTACATTTTCAGGATAAACAGTTGTACGCATTAATAAATACTCCATGTTTGGCAAAAAAAAGTTATTATTATTATTATATGCATATTTTACTGTGTGAGATTTGATTGGAAGAACATAGCAAACGATCTGTTTAAATAACAGATTCTGTCAGATTCAGGTTTTCCATCACTGTTTGAAATTTGAAGTTTTCCAATAATAGTTGAATTTATAAAACTGACCCCGTTCAAAAGTTTACATACACTTGATTCTTAATACTGTCTTGTTACTTGAATGATCCACAGCTGTGTTTTTTGTTTAGTAATAGTTGTTCATGAGTCCCTTGTTTGTTCTGAACAGTTAAACTGTTAAGCCTGCTGTTCTTCAGAAAAATCCTTTAGGTCCCACAAATTCTTTGGTTTTTCAGCATTTTTGTGTATTTGAACCCTTTTCAACAATGACTATGATTTTGAGATCCATCTTTTCACACTGAGGACAACTGAGGGACTCATATGCAACTACTAAAGAAGGTTTAAACACTCACTGATGCTTCAGAAGGAAACACAATGTGTTAAGAGCTGGGGGTGAAAACTTTTGAACAGAATGAAGTTGTGTACATTTTTTCTTATTTTGCCTAAATATCATATTTTTTTAATTTAGTACTGCCCTTCAGAAGCTACAGAAGATACTTGCATGTTTCCCAGAAGACAAAATAAGTTCAATTTACCCTGATCTTCAAATTCAAAAAGTTTTCACCCCCCGGCTACTAATGCCCAGTTTTTCCTTCTGAAGCATCAGTGAACATTTGAACCTTCTGTAAACTGTAAGTAAACATCTTTTGTGTGAAATATCTTATTCAGGTCAGTACTAAATAAAAAAAAAAAAACATTTTATATTAACACTCTTATTTTGGTAAAATAATTAACATTTTGCAAATTCTGCAAGGTGTATGTAAACTTTTGACGTCAACTGTATTGACTATTTACATAATACAATTATTAATACAGTTACATTGAATATAAGTTAATGACATAGCCATTCATTGCATTTTTAGCAAAAAATACAATTTGCAACAGTCATTGCTCATTAGTAAGTAAATAATACTTGGTAAAAAAAAAACTGTTTTGTACTTTAAACAACCAAAAGGTTTTACCACTAGAGGGCAGCAGTTCACTTTAAACTGCAAAACAAGAAAGGCTTACATGATAACTCTCCTGGATGCACAGCTCACATCTCTGTATTGTCGAATGCTTGATTAGATCTTTAATTGCTCTTGTTGTCAAGCGATATATCCTCCTTCATATAACCTAAAGATCACTCTGGCGCCAGATCTGAAAATGTCTGGGAGAGCTTAGTATGAAGTTAACCTCAATAGCTGGTGGCTGTGAACTCACTCTGAGAAAACAAAAGAAACAGAGCCATGAATCCTCTAACCTGTTTTCCAGCACACTGTGGTTTAGTCCTTGGTTTCATGTTAGGCTTTTGAAGGGAATATATAGGGATGAGGACAGAATGGACCCCGCTGTGCCCGGTTGGACACCTCAGATCTAACACCTCAATTGATTTCTCCTGAGGTTTCCTTTAGGGGTTCTAAATCTGTGATAGTATCTTTTTTCGTGTGGGTTTCATACAGGGTAAAATCCATTTTAAAATGTGTTTTTCAGGTTCCTTTGTAGCTGGTGTCAAATTACAGGAGAAACCGGGGCTAGTTTTACTTCTAGCAACTACACAAAAGTTTGGGGTCAGTAAGTTTTTATTCAAAAAAGTTGCATTAAATTGATCAAATGTGACATTAGGGTCATTATAATGTTACAAATATGCTTTCCGTTTACCAAAAATACTGTTTCCACAAAAATATTAAGCAACAGAAAGTAACAACAATTATTCTTGAGAGTCAAATCAGCATATTAGAATGAATTCTGAAGGTTTATGTGACACTAAACACTGGAGTAATGATGCTGAAAATTCAGCTTTGATCACAGGAATAAATTCCATTTTTAAGTGTATTAAACAGTTATTTTAAATTGTAATATTATTTCATAATTTTACTGTTTTTGAATCAAATAAATACAGCCTTGCTGAGCATAAAAGACTTTTTTCAAACACATAAAGAATAAATTACCAACCCCAAGCTTTTGTCCCTTAAAGACTATTGAACATTTTCACTGTTATTGCCCACAGCCAGTTTGCAACCACTTTTGTGCTGTTTTTGCAATTGTAGTTGTGTCTGTTTAAAGAGAGGACATCCTATTGTACCTTTTAACAAGTCACATTTCCATTTATTCACTCGTAGCTTTGTGCCTCTGGCCAGCGGATGTAAAGGGCAGAGGCCAACTCATTCAGTCAATGCACAACTCATATTGTCTTCTTTGACCATGACACCTGCACAAATGAGGTCACATATTAGATTTTTGTTGTTCAGCACATACGCCTGTTGTGAAAAACTTGGTTTTAATCTTCTCAAATCAGTCTGAACAGCTCGAGGCAACAAGTCATGTTTATTTAGAAGCTTCTGATTAAAGCAATATGTTATTGCATGTAACAATAAGATGGATGACATTATTAATGACCTATTGACCTGTTAGTGTTTGTGCCCTGTGTTTTTAGTCTAAGCTTGCTGTGTTGCTCATACTTGTTGTTTATAGTGAGGTTTGGCTGTATTTTACTGGTTTATTGTTTTTATAATAACAGCAGTTGCTTTGAATTCTTTGCAAAACCTCTGAGAGGTGTGGTATCACGTTGTTAGACGTGATAATTTCCTTTCTTGGCTAAAACAGCCACATGACGCTGGCAGCTGTCCAGTGAGATATTCCACAGAGGCGTATCTTCTTCACAAGGCCTCTGTTATGCTGCTTCTGTTTGTAAAGCATATTTGACAAGCTGGTAATGATGCCAGACACATACAAACTACAAAGCTCGTCTTGCTGATGTCACCGCAACAATGCCCAGATGCATTTGCTGTGTTAGCAAGAGCTTTGGCTCTGTCTGCAAAAGCAAAAGCAAAAAAGTTTTTTTATTGTTTGAAAGCAGCAGGGTGCTTTTTTCTGATTTCAGGAAGACACAAAACTGTGAGAATGCGCTTATGCACAGAGCTATCCAAAGGCTTGCTCTATGATTTTTTTTTAAATGTTTTATTTATGCATCAAATGCATTAATAAAGCAATCCTGCCATCCAGATGCTATAGTTTAAATGGTCGATGTCTTATTTCTTTTGTATTTTTAAAAGGATTGTAGTCTGATGTGAACAGTTGCATATATACAGCAGGATCACCAGATTCGAGAAGGCAGCGTAACACGTTACCAAAATCAATTACTCCCCTCTGTTTCACACAAAATGACTTTAATGTTACACAGATTCACTGTAGTGATGTCTTATATCCTCTGTTACATAGAAAGTGTTTTATTCTGTTAACAGTTGTAGAAATACAACAGGATCATCAAATCTGACCAGGTTAACAAGTTACGTGAATCCGTTACCCCCTCTGTTACACACAATGGCTTTAATTTTACCCCAATTGTCTATAGCGATGTTTAATTTACTTTGCTTCCTACTCTATAAAGAATTTTGATATGATTTGCACTGTTGCAGATAAACAGCAGGGTCACCAAATCCGACAAGGCAGCATAACACATTACCGAAATCCGTTACACCATACTATTTCAACGTAACAGGTTATTGAAATTTTCTACTGTTCTCTGCTGCTCTGTTACACACAAAATAACTTTAATGTTACAGAAATTCACACCAGTGATGTACAGTATAATTCCTCTATTTCATACTCTAGAATACTTTTTATTCTCATGTGAGCAGTTGCATATATTCAGCAGATTCAGCATATCCAACAAGGCAGCGTCAAATATGACAGGACAGCGTAACAGGTTACAGAAATCCATTACTCCCCTCTATTTCACATAGAATGGGTTAGATGTTACCCAGCATCACACTAGTAATGTCTAATCCCCTCTATTTCATATTCTAGAAGGCAATTTGTTTTTAAGTGAACAGTTGCAGATACAGAAGGGTCACCAGATTCGACAAGGCAGTATAACAGGTTACCAAAGTCTGTTACTCCCCTCTGTTTCATAAAGAATGGCTACAATGTAACACCCATGTACCGGTGATGTCTAATATATTTTGTTTCATACTCCAGAAAACATTCTGATCTTACTGTATGTAAACAGTTGCAGACATACGGCAGCGTCACCAAATCTGACAAGACAGCGTAACAGAATACTGAAATCCGTTACTCCCCTGTATTTCATAAAGAATGGCTATAATGTAACCGAAATTTATACTGGTGATGTCTAATATAATTTGTTTCATACTCTAGAAAGCATTTTGACTGTTCACTGCTGTGAACAGTTGCAGATATACAGCAGGGTCACCATATCTGACAAGGCACTGTAACATGTTACTGAAATTAGTTACCTTTCTTTACTTCTCTATTAGACACAGAATGGCTTTAATGTTACACAAATTCTCTCTAGCAATATCTAATCTCCTCTGTTTCATACACTAGAAAGCATTTTTGTCTGATGTGAACAATTTTAGACATACGGCAGGGTCACCAAATTCAATAAGGTAGCGTAACGGGTTACTGAAATCCATTGCCACCTCTTCAAACACAATTGGTTAAATGTTACGCAAATTTATAGTGGTAATATACTTATTCTGATGTGAGCAGCTGAATATATACAGCAGGGTCACCAAATCTGACAAGATAGCATAAAAGGTTACTTAAATCCGTTACCTCCTTCTATTTCACATAGAATGGATTAGATGTTATACAACATCACACTGGTAATGTCTAATCTGCTTATTTCATATTCTACAATGCATTTTGATGTGAACAATTCCAGATATATAGCAGGGTCACCAAATCCAACAAGTCAGTGTAACAGATCACCAAAATCTGTTACTCAGCTCTGTTTTATAAAGAATGACTATAATGTAATACAAATTTATACTGGTGATGTCTAATATAATTTTTTTCATACTCTAGAAAGCATTTTGATCTGATTTTAGCAGGTGAAGATATACAGCAGGGTCACCCAATCTGACAAGATAGTGTAACAGGTTACTAAAATATGTTACCTTCCTCTATTTCACATAGAATAGGTTAGATGTTACGCAACAGCTATTAATGTCTAATCTCTATATTTAATATTCTAGAAAGCATTTTGATCTGATATGAACCATTGCAGATATACAGCAGGGTCATCAAATCCAACAAGACTGCGTAACCGGTTACCAAAATCTGTTACTCCCCGCTATTTCATAAAGAATGGCTAATGCAACCCAAATGTATACTGGTGATGTCTAATATAATTTTTAGAAAGCATTTTGATCTGATGTTAACAGTTGGAGAAATACAGCAGGGTCACCCAATCTGACAAGATAGTGTAACAGGTTACTAAAATCCGTTACCTTCCTCTATTTCACATAGAATGGGTTAGATGTTACACAACAGCTATTAATATCTAATCTCTATATTTAATATTCTAGAAAGCATTTTGATCTGATATGAACCATTGCAGATATACAGCAGGGTCATCAAATCCAACAAGACTGCGTAACCGGTTACCAAAATCTGTTACTCCCCGCTATTTCATAAAGAATGGCTAATGCAACCCAAATGTATACTGGTGATGTCTAATATAATTTTTAGAAAGCATTTTGATCTGATGTTAACAGTTGGAGAAATACAGCAGGGTCACCCAATCTGACAAGATAGTGTAACAGGTTACTAAAATCCGTTACCTTCCTCTATTTCACATAGAATGGGTTAGATGTTACACAACAGCTATTAATATCTAATCTCTATATTTAATATTCTAGAAAGCATTTTGATCTGATATGAACCATTGCAGATATACAGCAGGGTCATCAAATCCAACAAGACTGCGTAACAGGTTACCAAAATACGTTACTCGCCGCTATTTCGTACAGAATGGCTAATGTAACCAAAATTTGTATTAGTGATGTCTAATATTATTTGTTTTATAGTCTAGAAAGCATTTTGATCTGATGTAAACAGTTGCAGAAATACAGTAGGGTCACCAAATCTGACAAGACAGAGTAACAAGTTACCAAAATCTGTTACTTTCCTCTTTTTCACACAGAATGGTTTAGATGTTACACAACATCTCACTGGTAATATCTAATCTTCTCTATTTTATAGTCTAGAAAGCTTTTTGTCTGCTGTGAAAAGTTGCAGATATACAGCAGGGTCACCAAATCTGACAAGACAGCGTTACAGGTTACTGGAATCCATTACCTCCCTCTGTTTCAACTAGAATGGATTAGATGTTGCAAACATCACACTAGTAATGTCTAATCTCCTCTATTTCATATTCTAGAATGCATTTAAACTGATGTGAACAATTGCAGTTATACAGCAGGGTCACCAAATCTGACAAGACAGCGTAACAGGTTACCAAAATCCATTACCCTGCTCTATTTCACACAGAATGGGTTAGATGTTACACGACATCACACTGGTAATATCTAATCTTCTCTATTTCATACTCTAGAAAGCATTTTGGTCTGCTGTGAACAGTTGCAGATATACAGCAGGGTCACCAAATCTGACAAGGCAGCGTAACACCTCTCTGTTTAATAAGGTAAGTACAGATCAGATTATGATTGGTTGTTTGTTTTCATTTCACAATGTGGCGCTATAGAAGACCACTGCACAAAATAAATGGTAGTTTGATTGGACAGCATATTATTCATCTAATTAGCACAACATGCCATCTGCGTAATCATAAATCACATACTGTATTCAGTGTGCTGTTTTCCTGCTGGATTGGAAGATTATTATTGAAAAATTACATGTTGCAACTGCACCCACGCTGTTCCTTCATTTCAGAGTTGCCCAGGGTGATGATTTGTTTTGAAACAACCTTGCAAAATGAGCACCAAGCAGAGGTGTCTTGAGAACGCCTTGGCTGCCCTTTCAGGGTCCTTAAAGTCACTGTAGCATGTAATTGTGGCATGAGTGCCAGCGAAAGAGAATTGGTTGGTAGAATGTATTGGTTCAAACAGGGTTTTCAACAGTAATAGGTGCTTCTTAATAAAGGCTGAGCAATTTTGTGTTCAATAACAATCCGGTTTTCACCCTGGAAATTGACCCAGTGGTATGAACATGTGAAAAATACTTAAATTGCTGGGGGGGGGCTGTAATGATCTGATTGGCTCATAGAGATGAGAAGCATTTCAATATAATGGTACCAAATAATCCATGTACGCTTGTCGGAGTGTGAAATTTCAGATTTGATCTGAAGCTATGTATCCATGTGAGCAGGTGAATGACTTATTGATTGCTGCAATGATATACTGTGACTGTAGTAGACATGTCAAGTCATTTCTCTTGTAATTTACATTAAAACACATTGTTTTTTGTACTAGACAAATCTTTTTAAGGCATTTTATATACACATGCGGTATTGTTCAACCAATTAAAGAGTGAGATGAACACTTAATGAGATGTGCATGTGCTTGAAGTCCATACACTAGATTTGTGTGAGGAAAAGGATGAAATTTTAAGTCATTGTTCACTGAAAATCCTCCCAGAATTCAAGATTTGCTGCAACCAGATCACTGAGCCAGTTGAATTAGAGAATCAGTGAGTGAATCATTTTGTTAAGCTTTTCAATACAGTGGTTGATCTCCACATCAGATTCATGCACAGTACATAATGCATTATGATTGCATGATGGACAATAAGTAGAAATAAATTATAAGTTAAATAAACATTTTTATTAAATATACTGGATGTGACTATGTTAACATATAGAATAGAACTTTATTGTGAAATATTACTACTGAAATTATTAAATAATATTAACTAAATACACTTTTTTCAGAGTTCTTCAAAACTGTTTTTAGATCTCTTCAGTTATTTGTGTTTCTTCTAGGATATAATATATTTGAATACATTAATACAGAAACAATCCTCTCTGTTGCCCAAAATAGCTGATCTTCCAGCAGCAAAACCCTGGAGTGCACTAGGAATTCATTCTCTCTGTAGAAAAGCGCTCAAGCCCATGGCATCCTCATTACAGCAGACCTGGAGGTGAGCCTGAAAGGAACCGTCCGTGTCATATTTACAGAGTCTGAGCTGTTTGCTTTCTCTGATAGACTCTGGAGCTGAAAGCAACTCCTTTGTGATTACACATGACCTTCATAAAAAAAAAAAGAAAGAAAAAAAAGATCATGACAGTGGACAGATCTATCTATCTATCTATCTATCTATCTATCTATCTATCTATCTATCTATCTATCTATCTATCATCTATCTGTCTGTCTTTCTGTCTCTCTGTCTGTCTATCATTGTTCTATTTGTCTACCTCTATCTATCTATCTATCTATCTATCTATCTATCTATCTGTCTGTCTGACTGTCTATCTATCTATCTATCTATCTATCTATCTATCTATCTATCTATCTATCTATCTATCTATCTATCTATCATCTATCTGTCTGTCTTTCTGTCTATCTGTCTGTCTATCTATCTATCTATCTATCTATCTGTCTGTCTGACTGTCTATCTATCTATCTATCTATCTATCTATCTATCTATCTATCTGTCTGTCTTTCTGTCTGTCTTTCTGTCTCTCTGTCTGTCTATCATTGTTCTATCTATCTGTGTCTGTCTTTCTGTCTCTCTGTCTGTTCTATTGATATATTCCTTTGTTCTATTGATATATCTCTTTCTGTCGCTTTTTCTTTCATCTATCTATCTATCTATCTATCTATCTATCTATCTATCTATCTATCTATCTATCTGTCTGTCTGTCTATCGTTCTGCTGTTTTATGTATTGTTCTCTCTCGTTCTATTGATTTATCTTTGTAACATTCTGTCTATTCTGTCTAACCTATTGTTCTATCTGTTGTGCTATTTATTGTTCTATTGATCTGTCATTGTATTATGTCTATCATCTATCTATCTATCTATCTATCTATCTATCTATCTATCTATCTATCTATCTATCTATCTATCATCTATCTATCTATCTATCTATCTATCTATTGTTCTATTGATTTATGGTTGTATCATTCCGTCTATTGTTCTATCTATCATTAAAATGTATCTGTTTTTGAAGGGTTCCATTGACGAGCCGTCTGAAAGCAGTAAGACTTGTGGTCTCGGCTCACTTCTCTGCAAGCAGCCAAATGGCAGCCGAAACAATGACAGTGTCACCAAAGTTCTGCTGACATCTTTTTGTTCCCGAAACTCCTGCCACCTGTCAGCTAAAGATATGAAGCGGGTGGCAGCTTCCCACAGACTGGACACAAGCAGGTGACACCTGTCAATTATACAGGATTTACCATGGACCTGTTTACTGCCTGAGGTGACAGACAGAGACTTAATGCGGTGACAGTACATTCTTTATTCCAATTCTTAGTGTTATTTTTATTTTACAGAAGGCAGGGTTTGTTTCAGCCAGTAGCAAAATGTACTGTCCAATCTGTACTCAATGTCTCATGCTCAGTTTGTTTTGGTTAAATCCACCAAATGACCACATGGTTTCACAGCACACAATACAAACATGGTGAGGTCTGCAGATTGTGCTGTGATTGACCTTTGCACACTCTTTAGTCTCTAATAAATTCATTACTGCCATAAAGGCCAAACAATTTATGACCTTGATCTAGACTATAGCCATCAGGGCCAGTGTGTAGGCTAGAAAATATTACATATAAACATGTTGTATCAGCACATCAGAGTAATGCAGTTGCTTATATTCCCTCAGTGCTCAGCTCCATGTGGGACAGGTCAAAGGTCACAGGAGGTTATTTATTGGGGTAATACAGGTGAAACAGTGTCTGATGACAAATGCAGTATAAGTTTACGGCCCAGTGATGTGGAGAGCCCAGTTTTTAACTAAACAGAGCTAAGGTATTAGAAAAAAATTGCAAGCACACACACAAACCTTGAGTTATTAATGTGGCGAGGGACTCAGTAGCCCCAAGAAATAGATTACATTTCAGGGTAATTGCAAAATGCACTGCTGATAATGTTCTTTCCCCATGTCTGTAGTGTTCTGATGACCGTCACTCTCTGGTGCTAGAACCCAGTGAGCAGTTTGTCTTTAGAGAGCTGAGAGTCATAGTGCCCACTAGAGATGCAGGAATGTAACAGCAGCACCAGCAACAGTCAAATGGAGTGATTCTACAGTCAGTGGCATCAGGTAGGATGGCCAAAACACTTTTTGTACTGATACAAAATGTGGAATGAATGTTTTATCACGTTATATTGCTCTCTATGGTCTGCTTAAGCTTTATTGCAACAAAACCTTTGTAGTTTTGTTTTACTCTCAAAACCTTTGTTTATTAAAGGGATAGTTCATCCAAACATGGAAATTCTGTCATTAATTGCTCTCCTGCATTAAAGACTGACACAAACGAGAAGAAATTGTTGAATAAAGTTGTTGCTGTTGTTTTCTTTATGCACAAAAAGTATTCTTGTAGCTTCATAAAATTAATGTTGAACCACTGATGTTACATGGACTATTTTAACGATGTCCTTACTACCTTTCTGGGCCTTGAATGTGTCGGTTGTGTTGCTGTGGGTCAGAAAACTTTCGGATTTCATCATAAATATCTTGATTTGTGTTGTCTTATGGGTTTGGAATGACATGAGGGTAATTAATGACAAAATTTTAATTTCTGGATGAACTATCCCTTTAAATGAAACAAGATGCGTTTGCTAATGTACTTTTAAAACTTCATTAAGTAAAATAAAAATTATAATTATACTGTAAACATTTTTTTTTCTTTTTTTCACATTTATTTTTCAGTTTTTCAGCCTATTTCAGTTTTAAAATTACGTTTAATTACTTGCTGTTTCTTTTTAACTAATTGTAAAATTTCTAGCAAAAAATTGTTAAAATTGTTTCTACACTATATTTCATATATTTGCATTTTTCATATATACTTGGCTGTGATATTATAAACATAACAGCTTCTGAATCACGTTTTTTCAGCATTCATTTTAATTTAATTAATTTTAATTAAATACAGCACTGACCTGACTGAGGTCTATTAATTCAAAATTTCATTTAAATTAATGTGCTATTCTATGTTAATTACTGTAATATTCACTAGCAATTTTTGCGTGATAACTATTTCTACACCTTCTATGTTTCAGTGTAGCTCAACGAAACTCCTTATGTCCCTTCAGATGTGTTTTTTTTGGTATTCAAATCAATTCAAATTTATTTGTATAGCGCTTTTCACAATATCGTTTCAAAGCAGCCTTACAGAGAATGCATGTTTCTACATTACATTTAAGTGTGATCTATTATGACTGTGTGAATGTCCATATGGCACAGTTGTATGCAAATCATACAGTTAATTGCGTCATAAACGTCGTGTATTCATATAAGCAGAAACAATGTTAAAGTAGTGATTGTATGTTGTGATCATAATGATTATAACATGAGGAATAATTCGCAGTTTTGTAGTTTGATCCACTGGCGTGGCGGTGGTGCCTGGGGCTTGGGCCCGTCATTGCTGCTTGTATAGTGTGCCGATATACAGCCATAACTCACATCTACGAGTGTGATATTGCGTTTATACAACATTTCGACAGCACAAGTGTGTAAATACATAAAATAACAACGGAGTGTCTTTAAAAGCACTCTTTTGTGCGTAACCATTTCGCTATGTATTCAAATCTACAGTTGACAGTTTAACGGCTTCAAGCCTCTGTTACTAATTCCAAAACGTCACATTAGAACTCCTAATGAAAGAACGTTGAGTTGCTTCATTGAAAGATTATTGTTTTACTGCATTAAAAGCTCACTGTATAATGTGTAATAGAGTATTATGGGAGAGAGATGTACTGAGCGATCGTGATTACCTGCATCTGATACAGCATTCCTTGTTCATAGTCACGATGAAACATTAGTTTGAATGTCCGTTGAGGACTACTATTTTTTATGTAAAATATTTATTAAATAATAATTTAATACACAACAGCCGTCATAAAAGTTGCTAGGCAATTTAGTCAAACGTACAAAGACAGCACTCTGATATACAACACTGAATTTACATAAAAATGGCCAAAGACTACCCATTAGATTTACTCATGTTTAACCACTGTAAAGACATCAGAGCCAGCGGTAAATTCCAGAAGATCTGGCCGAGGTAAGACTGCTCTCGGGCGTATTCATAAACGCTGAACGGTCGCTGACGCCATGGAGCTCGACACAAATGTCCTGAGCATGAACACACAATGTTTTCATATTTCATACATCTCCTAGAAACAAATCTCCTATTTCTGCGTGAGTTTGTTGCATTTGGAACGACTTCCAAAATCTGATAACTAGTATCAACTAGTAAGCCCGTTTTTCCTCTGTAACTATTTACAAAGTCAACAAGTGTATGACACCTAGTGTTTTACAATCTGTTCAGAAGTCGTTTAGTCTATTCCAGCCTTGTGAAATGACATGCACTAGATGGATGAACTGTGTTAGTGTTGTGCGATGGTCCAGTGAGCCAGCAGAGGGCAGTAGTGTGAGCTGAGGCAGGGCTCACTGCCTCCACCCCAGTGTGCCTCGGAGAGCTGCTTCTGAAGCTGCTACCTCAGAGCCTGTGGGCCAGGTGCTCTCGCACTGACTAAAATCCAGTGAGGTTACATTTTCTTTTTCACTCTCCAATAAATCACCATTAATATTGACTTTCTGTGGGCTGACTCACTTTCTTCATCTAAATTTAGAAGACCGAGGCAGCCATCTAAATCCAGTTAGAGGACAGAAAATGCCGTCCTTTGAGAAACACCTATTCATTTTGCCTTTTGTGTTATAAATAAGTCTGTCTGAAGCACCTGGTGGAAGTTTTATCTTGTTATAGAAGTTTAGGTTTCCAACACGTCTTCTGTGTCTGGGATTCACGTCTCGTCCTCTGTGATCAGCAGGTCACATGCAGTAACAAAGTGCGCTTTCCGCAAATAGCCAACCCTCCTGGGTTTTGTTAGTTTTGGTTCATCTGATGCAATTATTAACAAAAGATACGTGCATGATGGTCTTCAAAACATGTTTTTTACACACTTGAACAGCATCATTCACTTTGTTGTCTGTTTGTGCACTGCATTTCAGGCTTGAGGTTTGCTCATGCAATCACACAGGCGGGGCTTTAGGTGACATCATCATTTCTTTTATCCACAAACCTCATCATTGACCGAACTGCTATTTGATCTCCTGGTAAGAGCTCCATTAGTGAGCTAAAAGAAGCTTCTAGCACTGCACATGAACTAATTATGTATTGGTTTGAGATCCATAGAAGGAAGAAGTGCAGCAAATGATTGAGTCCAGGTGCTACTCAGTCATTGATAGATTTGCCACCCTATAGACAGAAAAATTGTATTAACAATGATATCATAAATCAGAGTAGATGTCAAAAGCTAAAGAAACGTCAATAAGTAACTGCGTTAAAGTCAATATGAAACAGCATTGGCACTAAATGTACTTTTTAATATGCTGTATTTGCAAGTAGAAAGTAGATTGTAAATACCTATCAAACAAAAATATGATCGGAGTAAAAAATTATATTTAACTGCTCACCCAGCAATAAAAATTCTGTCATCAGTTACTCATTCTCATGTCAATCCAAACCTGTATGACTTAATATTTGAAACACAAATTAAGATGTTTTTAAAGGAGTATTTCACTTCCAGGACAAAAATTTACAGATAATTTAAGGTTAAAAAGTATATAAATTGTCAGTTTGTTTCCAAAATGACTGATCATTTTGCTAGATAACACCTTTCTTCCTTGGGTGGATCATTTAGAACCATTTAATGCTGCATTTAAACTGCATTTTGGAAGTTCAAACTCGGGGGGCACCACTGAAGTCCACTATATGGAGATAATTCCTGCATTTTTTTCCTCAAAAAAAATTATTTCTTATCAACTGAACAAAGAGAGACACAAACATCTTGGATGACAAGGGGGTGAATAAATTATCTGTAAACTTTCATTCTGGAAGTTAACTTCTCTTTTAATAACACCTGAATGAACCTGAATGAAAGTCTAAGCAACCAAAACTTACAAGATCCAAAAAGGTCATAAAGGTCAAATGAATTCATATGAATCAAGCGGGTAAAATTCACTTTTACACTGTGTTTGCATATACAGGTGCATCTCAATAAATTAGAATGTCGTGGAAAAGTTCATTTATTTCAGTAATTCAACTCAAATTGTGAAACTATTAAATAAATTCAATACACTGAAGTAGTTTAAGTCTTTGGTTCTTTTAATTGTGATGGTTTTGGCTTACATTTAACAAAAACCCACCAATTCATCTCAACAAATTAGAATATGGTGACATGCCAGTCAGCTAATCAACTCAAAACACCTGCAAAGGTTTCCTGAGCTTTCAAAATGGTCTCTCAGTTTGGTTCACTAGGCTACACAATCATGGGGAAGACTGCTGATTTGACAGTCGTCCAGAAAACAATCACTGACACCCTTCACAAGGAGGGTAAGCCACAAACATTCATTGCCAAAGAAGCTGGCTGTTCACAGAATGCTGTATCCAAGCATGTTAACAGAAAGTTGAGAACCGAGAGAACCGCAGCCTTGAGAGGCTTGTCAAGCAAAATCGATTCAAGAAATTGGGTGAACTTCACAAGAAATGGACTGAGGCTGGGGTCAAGGCATCAAGAGCCACCACACACAGACGTGTCAAGGAATTTGGCTACAGCTGTCGTATTCCTCTTGTTAAGCCACTCCTGAACCACAGACAACGTCAGAGGCGTCTTACCTGGGCTAAGGAGAAGAAGAAATGGACTGTTGCCCAATGGTCCTCTTTTCAGATGAGAGCAAGTTTTGTATTTCATTTGGAAACCAAGAGTCTGGAGGAAGGGTGGAGAAGCTCATAGCCCAAGTTGCTTGAAGTCCAGTGTTAAGTTTCCACAGTCTGTGATGATTTGGGGTGCAGTGTCACCTGCTGGTGTTGGTCCACTGTGTTTTTTGAAAACCAAAGTCACTGTACCAGTTTACCAAGAAATTTTAGAGCACTTCATGCTTCCTTCTGCTGACCAGCTTTTTAAAGATGCTGATTTTATTTTCCAGCAGGATTTGGCATCTGCCCACACTGCCAAAAGCATCAAAAGTTGGTTAAATGACCATGGTGTTGGTGTGCTTGACTGGCCAACAAACTCACCAGACCTGAACCCCATAGAGAATCTATGGGAAAATGAGAAACAAGAGACCAAAAAATGCAGATGAGCTGAAGGCCACTGTCAAAAAAAACTGGGTATCCATACCACCTCAGCAGTGCCACAGACTAATCACCGAATTGAGGCAGTAATTAAAGCAAAAGGAGCCCCTACCATGTATTGAGTACAGATACAGTAAATTAACAGTTTCCAGAAGGCCAACAGTTCACTAAAAATGTTTTTTTTTTTGGTCTTATGAAGTATTCTAATTTGTTGAGATAGTGAATTGGTGGGTTTTTGTTAAATGTGAGCCAAAATCATCACAATTAAATAAACCAAAAACTTAAACTACTTCAGTGCATTGAATTTATTTAATACACGAGTTTCACAATTTGAGTTGAATTACTGAAATAAATGAACTTTTCCACGACATTCTAATTTATTGAGATAAACCTGTAAGCCACCTGTAAATGTGTCTTAGCAGTGTGTGAACACAACCACCCTATAATGATAAAAATCCATTCACTCCTTTTTTTAATCTCTAAAAAAATCTCAATTATCAAGCCGTTTTGATTTTACGAGCAATATGATGTCATATTGATGAGGCCCCGCCCACGACAATTGATGGACTGTCCCGTATTAGCATATTTCCACCCTTAGCCAGTTGTACACTGTCCACTATTTTCTCTGCGCTTGAGCAGCTGTAGGGACAACAGTGTCTCGTAAGCAATGCAGGTGTTTTGTATTTAAATGAAAAAGTGAACATAAGAGTCTTCATTTTCTCCCAACATCAGAGCCACTGAGGAAGCAGTGGATTTGTTTTGTTTTTGATGGTAATGCACCACCGAATACACAAAAAACGAAAGAGAGGGGCGGGGTGAGCAGTAGCTCATTATCATTTAAAGAGACATGCACCGAAACGGGTCACTGTGAGCAGAGATATTAAACTGAAAAAAACTATGTTGTTTTACACAACCATTGTGGAATTTTAACCAAAGTGTGTTACAGACATTTTATGAAGACCCTAAAGAATCAGACCAACTTGTGAAAAACAGGCATCAGTTATCTCCTCACAAGCCTTGTATTAAACCACTCAATTCATATGGATTTGTTTTATGACACCTTTATGACTTTTTTTTTGGATCTTCAAAGTTGTGGTTATGTGTACTTTGCATAGAGGGACAAAAACCTCTTAGGTTTCACTAAAAATATCTTAATTCGCATTACGAAAATGAACCAACGTTTTCTGTATTGGAATGGCATAAGGAAGAGTAACTGCTGTTATCCCTTCAAATCCCTTGACTTTAAATGGAAATTGTTGCTATCGCTAAATACCCTTATTTTTTATTGTTCTACAGATATTTAAGCAGTTGCAGTAACTGCAATTACTATTAACTGCTTTTCATTAAGCTGTTTCAGAACTCTAAATTCAAGTAAAACACAATTAAGTGGTCGAACCTGCTGAGATATCATCTCAGACAGCTACGTCAATGGTTACGCGCAAGTAAAGGACCTTGAAGATAATGTCCCATATTGCCTTTCATTTTGGATTGGAGAAGAGATTTCAGGGCTGTGGGGATTGAGCAACAAGAAGACCTGAATCATAAGATCAATATTCTTTTGTCTATTTCTGCAGTGAATAAAAAACAATTGGTTATCTTGTGGGCAGCGAAGTGAAATGTATTGCTGTAAGGAAAAGCGAGCGGTACCTCATGGTGACAGTGAAGAAATGAAATGATGTAAACTGACAGTAATTTATAAAGCAATCAATATATACCTTCAGGATAGAGTAGCACAAGAGCCTCCGGTACATCATTTAATCCATTTGGCGGTAGTCTATTGTTTTGGAGTTGCTTAAGTCGATAGACAAAATGATGTCATAAATAAAATTTGATCGACAAGAGAAAGGTTAATCAGCGCTGTGTTATAGACTTTGTTCATGCAACCAAAAACACTGTTGAATGGGCTTGCTATGTACTCTCATACCTTGGTAAAATAGAGCAGTGCTGCACAATAATATCATTCTCAGTTTCATAAATTCACAATGTTCCTTTAATCTCTGTCAGTCCCCAGAGTCTGAATTTATTTATGGACTGTATATTTATTTATAGACTCCTGTCCAGCGTCACCCAATAAACAAGCAAAGAAGAGTGCAACTGCATGACATAACAGCGTTATTTTAATATCACTGAGATACCATTATAGTTTTTAATCTTTTGAATTAGATTTTACTTTTATGTTTTCTGTTTTCACTTTAATTTTAGTTAAAGAGTTAGCTATTTTGCTGGTGATTTATTTTATTTATTTATTTATTTTTTGGTCATTTTGGAGTTTTTTTAAAATAATTTTTTAATTTTTTTTTTTTAAATGTCTGTGTATTTTGATTGTTTTTATTATTTCTTATTTATTAGTCTTAGATTATTTGCCATGATACATGTCTATAATTGTAAGTTTTTTTATTTTTTATTTTAGATAGTATATTATAATAATATATTAATAATCTTAATAAAAATATATTAATAATCTGAATATTTATATAATTATATCGGTAACACTTTACAAGTGTTAGTTTATGTATTAACTAACATAAATGAACAATACATTTATTACACTATTTATTAATCTTTGTAAAACAAAAATATAGTTGTTCATTGTAAGTTCATGTTAGTTCACAGTGCATTAACTAATGTTAACAAGCACAACTTTTGATTTTAATAATGCGTAAATGCTGAAATTAACATTACCTAGGATTAATAGATGGTGTGGAAGTATTGTTTATTCTTATTTCATGTTAACTAATGTAGTTAGCTAATGTTATCTTATTGTATTTTTAAATATGTCTATATAGTTTTATACTTTTTATTATTATTTTATTATTCTAGTTTATATGCCATGTTACATGTCCATAATTGTTATTTTTTTTAATAGTGGAGCTGGATCCAAGATAGCTGAAATTGAAACTAATTACAGATAATACATAATAATAATATATTAATAGTCTAAATATTTATATAATTATGTCATTCTTTACATATCATTAATAGTTATTTTAATGAAACATTGATGTTTATATTTGAATGTATTTGAATGTTATAATGCAGTACCAAATGGTACTAAAAGTAACATTTCAAAATATAAATTAAATGCAAAATAATAATATATTCTGGCCAGGCTCAAGCCTTTAAAATGTATTATTTATATGTAATTAGTGCTGTCAAACAATTAATCACGATTAATTGCATCTAAAATAGAAGTTTTTGTTTACATAATATATGTGTGTCTACTGTGTATATTTATTATGGATATAATTAATACACACACACAGTATGTTTTTTTGAAAATATTTACATATATTTACATGTATATATTTATATTCAAATAATTGATATTATATATAAATATATTTAACATATAAACAACATATTTCTCTTAAAGATGTACATACATGTGTGTGTATTTATATATACATCATAAATTACACAGTACACACACATATATAAACAAAAACTTATTTTGCATGCAATTAATCGTGATTAAACATTTGACAGCACTATTTGTATATTAAATTATGAATTTATAAATAAATTTAATTACTTCAATAATTCATTTAATTTGGCTGGTTGTGGGTTATATAATATTATATAATATAATTTTGTAATATTTATTTACACAATAGCAAGAAAATGGAAGATGGAAAGTGATATTGAGGACATTTCAAAATAAATAAATAATATTTTTAAACATTAAGATTAGACAAAATGAAGAAACATAGCATTTTTCATTTTAGAAGGGTGAAATTATTTTAAAACTGTGAAACTGTGATAAAAGAAAAATAAGATGAATTCCATCTTGTGAGTTTAATATTTTAAGCACTATATTAAAACATGTATAATGGGGACTTGAAAGCGTACTGCATAGTAGTTGAGCAATTTCCAATATGTGACCCTGGACCACAAAACCAGTCTTAAGTAGCACGGGCATAGCCAAAAATAAATTGTATGGGTCAAAATGATCAATTTTTTCTTTTATGCCCAAAATCATTAGGATATTAAGTAGAGATCATCCTCCATCAAGATATTTTGTAAATTTCCTACCATAAATATATCAAAACTTAATTTTTTATTAGTAATATGCATGGCTAAGAACTTCATTTGGACAGTTTAAAGGCGATTTTCTCAGTGTTTGGATTTTTTTTTTGCAACCTCAGATTCCAGATTAGTTGTATCTCGGTCAAATATTGTCTTATCCCAATGGAAAGCCTATGTATTCAGGTTTCAGATGATATATAAATCTCAGTTTCCAAAAATTGACGCTTATGGCTGTTTTTGTGGTCCAGGGTCACATATAATGTTTGTTAGTGGCATTAATAAAAGTTACCCAAATCAAACATGTGATGACCTCACTAAATCAGAGCGATCTCTCCATCCATCCATCCTGTCTATGAATGACAGCTCATCCGAAATGAATTCCATCGTCTGTTACAAAACATGCCAAACTTGAGCTTCGTCAGACTTTGATGGGTTATTACAGAAGCTGTTGCTTGGCAATATCAGCAGCAGCATCGGTGTCCCTAGAGAGCGCGCGAGAATAGAAGCACAGGATGCGCACGCCCAACACACACGAGCGCGGCGCGTTACCGTCCACATCTCACCAAACACTGCTGCCAGTCGCTTTAAAGTTACACTCCGACCGCACACAGGCAATTTATCGCGGGCTACGTTTTATTTACGTGCCATGCTTCAGTTACTAACTCGCTACTGAAATTTGAACCGTTGAAATCAGGCAGTCCAAACCAAGTGGAGCGCCTACAGCGGCACATTTGAGCCTTATGAAGATTGTTGAGGTAAGTGTTGCGTGTGCTAACGGTTTTTTCGTGCTTATTCCTGCAGGAAAGAGTAGAAATAGATCCTCCAGGCGAGAAATTGGAGCTTCAAAGAGGTAAGAAAGTACAAATGTCCGAGTCTGGACTGCAGTGCTGAGGAGAACTGAGTGAGGAGAAGTGGAAACGCGGTCAGTATCGGTAGTTTGGGTGGCAATTACTTATGTTGTTTATCTGTAGGGCAGTAATGTTGTTTCATTCGATGTGTTGTTCAAGTGGAAATGATGAATGTCACTTTAATGAGTTGAACAAGTCGGTTTTCTAAGCATCTGTTGGACTGAAGTCTGACTCAGCCAGTGTCAGCAAGTGAGTGTTTTAAACTGATGCTTGTGTGTTTATTTTTAATTAGTTTAAAGAGACAGGTTGCTTGTGCATGACTTCCTTCTGCACACGAACTCATAAAAGCTCAGTTTTCCCCGTAAAATGAAAGCGAATAGTGACTGAGGCTATCATTCTCACTTAAGTGCAAAGAAAATCGTTGGGAATGACAGAATTGTCAATTTTTGGGTGTACTGTCCCTTTAAGAGAATTTAGTTCGTATTCCATCATGTATTTAAATTCACTTTAGAAAGTTCTTTTGAAAAAAGGGCTTCAGTTTTTTATCGCCGGTCACAGTTGGAAACAAGCGCCATGTGTGCTGTTCTGTCTGTCCGACAGATGCCACATCCATCACTGTGATGTTCATGATATAATTTACACCTTTTCAGAGGGGTGCTTCACTGTCTCATACAGATGGCTTTTGAGGCAGAAAGAGACATTCTCCTTTTTCATTCCGTATAGGACTCTGAAAGAGAAGATTTAAGAGATCTTCACTCTGATTCCTTTGAATTATTTCTCGGCAGGCTATAAATAGGATGGTGACATGCCCCCACCAGCTTCTAGTTAAGAAATAGATGTGCTCAGAGGACAAGACCTTCTAGCACATGTTCTGTGGATGTTTTCCAAACGATAATGATAAACGGAGGAGTGGTTGATATTGAAACCAGGCGCTTCATCTCATGTTTATGTGCACTGTCATAAATCATCCTGAAAAGCTTTCAAAACAATAATTTGATGAAATTAAATTACTGCAGATTTTTTTTAATGCCTTTTGATTTTATTTACCCTTCTTTTCTTCAAAATAAAGAAATTAATTAATTAATAAAAAAAGGTAAATCATTTTTAAATGTAAAATATATTGAAAGGGGCCTTTTTTTTACAGTGTACATTACATTTTAATGTTTTTAAAGAAATCTCTTCTGCTCATCAAGCCTGCCTTTATTTGATCCAAAGTACAGCAAAAACAAGTAACATTTTGATATATTTTTACTATTTAAAATAACTATTTTCTATTTGAATATATTTTAGAATGTAATTTATTCCTGTGATTTCAAAGCTGAATTTTTAGCATCATTACTCATCACATGATCCTTCAGAAATCATTCTAATATTCTGCTCAAAAACATTTATTTATTTATTATTATTATTATTATTATTTTGAAAACAGCTGAGTAGTTTAGGTTTTTAAAAACCTAAAGTTTTTTAGGTTTCTTTGATGAATAGAAAGTTCAGAAGAACAGCATTTATCTGAACTAGAAATCTTTTGTAACATTATAAATGTCTTTGTCATCACTTCTGATCATTTTAAAACATCCTTGCTATATAAAAGTAATAATTTCTATTATTTCTTTCCCAAAAAAAGAAAAAAATTATACCGACTACTGACTCCAAGCTGACTCCATTCATCAAAGAATCCTGAAAAAATGTACTCAACTGTTTTAAATATAGATAATAATAATAATAATAATAAATGTTTCTTGAACAGCAAATCAGCATATTACAATGATTTCTGAAGGATCAAGTGACGGTGAAGACTGGAGTAATGATGCTAAAAATTCAGCTTTGAAATCACAGGAATAAATTTAAAAAGTTATTTTAAATAGTAAAAATATAGCAAAATGTTACTATTTTGCTGTATTTTGGATCAAATAAATGCAGGCTTTGTGAGCAGAAGAGACTTCTTTACAAAACATTAAAATTCTTACTGTTCAAAAACTTTTGACTGGTAGCGTAGTTTTACAAAACACTTAAAAACACCCGTTCCTCTGTTAAAATGTTTGTATTTTAGTCATTTTAGGGCTACAGCATTACATTGTCATGGCAAAAAAGTTGTAAAATTGGATGTGACTACACAAATGTTAGTAAGTAATTGTTTTTTCACATTAAAATAATGTTAGTACAGAGTTCTATACCTTTGAAACAGTCAGTATTTTACCATTTATGCACTGTCTCCGTTTGATTAAGCTTATTTGTACTGCAAGTCACTTTATATGGCACATCTACCAAATGTATGTCTCTTTCTACAGTTTAAAAAGAAATTTAAGTTTAATCTTTAATCTGGGTCATTAACTATTCACCCATGAGTGAATTATGAATGTCAGAGATCTTCTTTTCCCCCACAAGGGGATTGATTTGATCGGCTGCTCGACATTTGGTCATTATCGGATCACTTTGTCTAGTAACGGTTTCTTCTGTGTTTCACCCTGGTGTGTACAGAGGGTTATTTTTGCTGTCACTGCCATAGAAATTGCCTATATTATGGCCTGCTGAATTCTGTGGAAATAATACTTGTGGGACAACTCATGCATTTTTTAGCATTATACTAATGGATGTTTGCTGTTTGCGGAGGCCGCAGAGAGTCGTAACATTTTAAAACAACCACTTAAGAACAGAAATCACTTTGGTTTCTGTTTTGGCTGCACACTTGGTGCGTTTAAGATGATGGAGTCTTAGTTGTTTTCTATCATATATTGTAAATATGTTTGTGATGCATACTTTTGATATTGGACTCTCTTTTGCTGCTTAATGTTTATGTGTAGACCAAACATATTACTAGTAATACTGGTCTGGGATAGTATTTTAGTCTGATGTTGACTTAGGTTCAGTTTGGTGTCGTTGCTTTTGCTTATTAAAGCGAATGACTACAGACTAGAGCTGCACGATTAATCAGAATAAGACAGAAACTGGAACCATTTTTTTATTTTACAGTGAAATATTATGCAAGCCGTGATAGTAATATTTATTATTTTATTTTTACTTCAGTGCAGCCCTGCTACAGACTTAAGTCTGTTACTTTTTATTGTTATTAAATCCTCACAGGGCTCTATGGGCCGGTGCACGTTATTGACTTGTGTAGTACTACAGTAATTGAATGACTTCACAGACATTTCTTTCTATGATGCATGTTGTATTTAAAGTGTACTAGTAACTCAACAATATAATATCAATTTATTTTCTTACAGCGCTGCAGTAATTACTTGACAGCATTTCAGCCCTGCTTGACGGAGTATCACTTTAATGTTTTGTAATAGCTGCAGAGAATCCTAACTGAAATTACCAATTGCACACACACATATTCCCACACTAACGCAAGTCTTCACCAGCTCTTCAGCCCCACACACCTCGCACCCACACAGTATTCCTCTGTGAGCCTCATGACAGAGTCTGCTGTCTGAATGTCAAGGACAAAATCAGAAAGCTCCGAGAGAAGGTAAAAAGACAAGTTCTCACTCTTTATGATTAGTCAGGCCCTGAGAGGATGAGGGGTTTGACATTCAAAAGATCTGCTCGTCACACTGTCTGAATGGAATATAGGCTGGTGACATAGGCGATGAGTGAACCAACTGCAGGGTAAAGCTATGAAGACTATGTGTAGGACTTCCAATGCATATCTTAGATTTTTATTCTTACATAGTTCATTTAATCATGCTTTCCATGAGCAGGGAATAAAACTGGGACTTTCAGGTCCTCGAATTTGATTGGCTGAAAGGTGTGCGATATTCTAGTGATATCGGAACTCCAACCGTTTCACCGTTTGTATCACTCCACTTGCGGTACTTTTCACTGCGAGTGTTATGGTGGATGCCCAAATGCACTATAATTTTATAAATAATAGTGTTTTTGTGTCACAGAATGCAGTGTTCCCCTGCCATTATATTAGCCCCCCCAACAGCACCCCCGCCTCCCTTGAAGGTCAAGTTAATTTTATTTTCTATATAGCGCCAGGTCACACAAACGTCATTTAAGTTTAGCTTTCCTGTAGAACAGGTCTATACCTTGTTCTTTTATTAAACAAATTAAATGGTCTTATGTTATTTATCTTATTTACAAGACGGCATGTAATTTCTGTCTCTACATGGACATGCGTCCACAATTTCTCCTCCGCGAAAATGCGGACGGGATCGCGGAGTCCATTCATAAAAATGGAATTTACTCTATAGCGCAGAATGCCACGGAATTTGTCAATTTTTGGATGAATTCAAAACTGGGTCTGTCACTTAAATCGAATTGCGATATGGACTAATGTCTGTAAGTATTAAAATGAAAAAAGACAGTTTAGATATTAATCCTGCATGTTCCGCCTGGCTCTGTATGTATGAATGGCGGAAACACGGTTTTGTTTACTACACAAATACTGAAGCACACGTGAGGCTCGCGGTGATTTTCGGCTTCTGCGTTTCACTATATGAAGACATGAACACATTAACTTCATCTCCAGAGCTGCTGTGAAAGTCATTTCATGTGAATTTTACCTTTTCATTTGAGAAAACTAGCATCATATCATACTGTATACACACAGAAACTTCACAGCAACCTGTCAAAATAAAAGTAGGGTGTAAAGCAACGTGTAACAGAAATATATTACTATACTATACCATATATTAGTACAGTATAATGTACGTCTTTATATATTTCTATTTCTGGCCAATTTAAATAAAACAATTAAATGATAAAAATAAATATTACAACCAGATTAACGACTTAATTGTAGAAAAAAAATCTACAATTATTATTAAAACTTTTTTTAACAGAATATTCACACAAATTTTCTTCCATGTATTAATTTTAACAGTAAACCTCTGTTTGTTTGGCAAAAAATAAAAGGGTTTCATTTTCATTTGATTAAAAATAAATTAATGTCTAATGCCTTCATTTGATTATCTGAAAAATTAAAACAAACATTTCTGAAAAAAAAGAAAGAAAGAAAGAAAAAGATTGTAGGGCCCTATTGTTCAAAATGTTGAAATTAAGAGTTTTAGACTTTTTTTTTTCCACTGAAATAAATGTTTTTGTTATTATACAGAGAGTAAAGTACCGAAAAAAAGTACTGTTGGGTACTGGCACCCCTGCCCCCACCCCCGAAGCTGTGAATCTAGAGATAACACTGGAATGTAGTTTTTAAAGAGGGAAAGCACTTGTTTAGGCTTCAAATATGCAGTGTGTTAATAAAGACAGCGTCTATTTGAAATTTTGCATTGCCGATGTAAACCCGCAGGGAGCAGTCTTACCTCGGCCAGATCTTCTTGAATTTGCTTCTGGCTCTGATGTCTCTATAGTGGTTAAACATAAGATATAATTTGTTTTGGGTAAATCTAATGGACAGTTTTTGGTCTCATTAATATGTTCTGGAGGAAATAGTTTTGTCAAAATCTCATCACGTTATATTTTATGTAACTTTAATTTCTATGAGTCAGCAGTAAAGACTTTTATATTGAAAGAGACTGTAACAAGGTTGTAAACAAAGACGTTACTTTTACCTTCAACGACACCTTGTAAGATGCACCCAACAAATGCACTGAGCAGCGCAGTAATTGGAAATCACCCTTAACAGATGAAAGGATAGTACAACAAAGATATCGCTTTCCTCAGCAGACATTTATACTAATGTTTTATTGTTAATGTGAGACTGAGCTGAAGAATGAATGCTGTATCAGATGTAGGTAATCACATTCACTCAGTCCATCTCTCTCTACATAATACAGTGAGCTTTTAATACGGTAATACAATAAGCTTCCAATGAAGCAACTCAACCTTCATTACTAGTGCTCAAGTGACATTCGAATTAGTAACGGAGGTTTGGGCTGAGCTGTTAAACTGTCAACTTGGGATCCGTGGTGGAAGGAAGTACACTACCAGTCAAAAATTTTTGAACAGTAAGATTTTTTATGTTTTTTAAAGAAGTATCTTCTGCTTACCAAGCCTGCATTTCTTTGATCCAAAACATAGCAAAAGCAGTATTGTGAAATAGTTTTAGTATTTAAAATAGCTGCTTTCTATTTGAATATATTTTAAAATGTAATTTATTCCTGTGATTAAAGCTACATTTTCAGCATCATTACTCCAGTCTTCAGTGTCACATGATCCTTCAGAAATCATTCTGCTATGGTGATTTGCTGTTCAAATAAACATTTATTATTATTATAATTATTATCATTTTTTAAAAGAGTTGAGTAAATTTTTTTCAGGATTCTTTGATGATCCAAAGATCAGCATTTATCTGAAATAAAAAGCATGGAGCGAGTATAATTTTAGAAATTAATACTTTTATTTAGCAAGGATGCTTTAAATTGATCAAACGTGATGGTAAAGACGTTTATAATGTTACAAAAGATTCCTATTTCAGATAAATGCAGTTCTTCTGAACTGAAGAAACCTGAAAAAAATCTACTCAGCTGTTTTCTATATAATTATAATAATAATGAATGTATTTTGAGCAGCAGTTCAGAATATTAGAATGATTTCTGAAGGATCATGTGACTGGAGTAATGATGCTAAAAATTCAGCTTTGAAATCAAGGAATAAATTACATTTTAAAATATATTCACAGAAAACGGTTATTTTAAATAGTAAAAATATTTCAAAATTTTACTGATTTCAAAATTTAAATCAATGCAGGCTTGGTGAGTAGAAAATACTTCATTGAAAACTTTTGACTGGTAGTGTAGTTCTGCACAAAATAGGGTTTTTAAAGACACTCAGTTGTTGCATCTTATGTGTTTACACACCCATGCCATCAAACTGTTGTATAAACACAATATCACACTCGTAGCCATGCAATATGGCTGTATATCAGCACGGCTGTGATTTTTTTTTTTGTTTTTGGGAACTTCGGAAACCTGTACGAATGGTTTAGCTTGACAAATCAAGTCAACACAACAGTTTGTGTAAAAATTGAGAAAATGGAGATTTTTTACTTGGACTGTAATGCTGTAGAAGGGTCAAGATGATGTTACTTCCATGTGTCCCAGATGTAAGGGGTATTGCAATAAATTATGGATTATGTCTAAATTATGACATTTGAATTGTTGATAAGGCCAGAAACTCTGAAGTGGGACAGACCAAAATCCCCATTTTAGAGGGGAATGTTTTATGTGTTTAGTCAAGTTAAACCAAGTAAATTTTATTTTTATAGTGCTTTACACAATACACGTTGTTTTAAAGCAGCCTGAAACAGTGTGATGTTAATAAAACTACCTACTTTTCATGCAAACCTAATTTCATGTTAGATAACAGTCCTTCGTACAAAGAAATGTGGTATTTGTGTCTCTAATGCATTAAAAAAGTCATAGGATACCAAAGTGTGCGTCATTAGTGGAATGCGGCTAAAATAGATTTCCTGCCATTTAGAACCATACATTCAGGCAGCTGCATATAGCAGTACTCACATTGCTTTTGTTAATTAATGAAGCAACTGAAGATCAAGCATAATGTGATGTTTTCCACTGGCATGGCAACCAACATTAAGAAAGGCAACATCTTGTCTTACTGGCTGCAAAATTCGCAAATTGCTTTTGTTTTCATTTGTAAAATCATTTCAAGTAAGCTTTTCATTTCTCACTAGTTATTAAGGTTTAGATTAGGGGTTAGGAAACGCAGACCAGCAGTTAAACTCATCATAGTCAGGGGACGGAGAGCTTTGGCTGGCATTAAGGAGAGGAAAGATGTGAAAAGTCTGGAGTCTTGTTTAAAGATCATCCCGAGTAAACATCTGTCTTTTGGAGAAGCGTGCCACTGCACAGTAATATTAGTGTGTAATTTATTTCCCTCTAGGGCCAAAGCACCTCATGTGTAAGGGAGGTCAACATATGGTGCTGAGCCGTACGGCGTGTGTGCATCTGCGTGTGTGAGAGAAAGAACTTGAGTTGTTAAAACACAGGCAGTATTACGTTGCGAGCAAGTAGAGTGTATTCGCGTGTGTATCGGATGAGTGCACGAGCGTGTGTCCGCCCCAGTGCAGTGACTGATGTAATTTACACTGTCACAACATGAGGCCGGTCGCAAGATGACAGGGGAGAGAGGGAGAGCAAGGCACGGTGATGACTGACCTGTCAGCACTGATCATTTTGTGTGTCATGTGCAGCTTGGTAAGAGACGAGAACCTGTAGTGCTAGAATTGGACCTGGATGAGAGTTTCCTCTGGGTGATGGTCATGTGGGCTGACCATGATTTGGCTAAGCAGGATGTGTATTTGGATCGACATCAAACAAACATGGTAACTATTAAGGGAACAGTTCACACATAAATGAAAATTTGCCAGAAAATTTGCCAAAAAATTTACTCAATCCAAGATGCAGATGAGTTTGTTTCTTCATCAGAACAGATTAGGAGAAATTTAGCATTCAGGTTCAAATTTTAGGAGCACCTTCTAAACAATATTCAAAAAATCAAAAATTAGCCTTCCCATTACAAGGTGAAATTTGACTCCTTAAAGTGATGTACAGGGGAATTTTGTTTTTACCTTTGTAATAGCATTTTTTTACTTTATTAAAAGTATGTCATCTTTTATGTCAAATTTCTAAAAGACATGTTTTTTTAAGTTTTTTAACATTTGTAATGAAAAAAACAGAATAAGAATAAGTTACCAATCAAATGAAATCAGTATTAACAAAATTAATTTGTACTACAGAGGTGACACAGAAGAACACAAAAGTGGCTTGTAGGTGTATTTTCATGTTTAATGAGGCTCAGAGGTGGTATAAGTGCAATCAAATTCATAAATTCATGTTGAGATTATTGTTTTAAATATAAAAAATTGAATACAGAAATATTAAATGATTTAAATAACTGAAAAGATGAAAAAGATAAAAATGTAACTGATTTAATTACTGAATCATTCATTCATTTGATTCGTTCGAACAGCTGATTCATTCAGGAATAAAGCAAGTGACTGTCTTTATGAATGGGAAATTAAATCATTGACTTACTAGATTCGTCTTAAAACGCATGTTCATTCATAAACGAAACACAGCTGTGTTTGAATGGAGATGCGCAGCGGCTTGATTGTGACTATTGTTTCAGACTATTTTTGACAACAAAATACAGCAAAATCAGTCAGACAATGTAAGTCACTTAATATTAACTTCTTGTTTATTGAACCATTGTATGAAATCAATATCTTATTTACAAACTCCCTTTAAAATCATTAAAAGCTGTCACTCATCTTAGTTCATCGCAATCTCACAAAGTTTCGTTTTAATCAACGAAGCTCTCTACGCTGCACAATGAATCTCTTATTTACACTCTCTCTACACTTGGTTTAAGAAAGGATTGGTGAGATATGTCTGTGATACATTACTCAAAGTAGCATAAACATGTAGAAACCTTTGAAGCATGCAGTAGTTTTCAGCCTTGTTATCACTCTTTTCATTGTTTATCGAGGAAATTTATATTGTGCGATAATTATCGTTAATCAATTGCCCTGCCCTAATAACAACAGTTAAAAACTATTAACACAGGCTCATCTGGGTGACAGCAGTCGGCTCTATTCGCTTGCTAAGTTTTGTGGAAGCTTTGCCTTTAGTTGGCTAATAAAACATTACAACTCAAATCAATATTCTGTGAACAATTATGTAATTATATCATCCTGGTGTCACGGACGCATTCTCTCCTTTTATACAAATGCAGTAAGATAACTAACAAACTAGTATGATTTTAAAACAGTTTAATCTTAAATCAATGTCTTTTATCGCCATAATTATTTATGTGGTGAAATGCTGTCTAGTTTGATCTTGCCACTTGCTAGCAACTGCTTTCTTCACGGAAGCTTTGCGTTTAAGTATTTAAACTCAAATCAATATTTCGTGTCTAATTATTGACTTTTCTGGTAAGTACCCATGTAATAAGCGGGATAATGTACATCCAGCTGGTTGTTAAAATAAAGCCCTTCAGTTTTATACAGCAGTGGTTTTCAAACCAGTCCTGTGACCACTCCCAACACTGCATGTTTTCTGTGTCTCCCTCATCTATGACACCTGATTTAACAATTATCAGCTCATTAGTAGAGACAGCAAGACTTAAAATGGGTGTGTCAGATATGAGAGAACTACACAATGTGTAGTGTTTGGGTTGCTCTCAGGGCTGGTTTGAAAACCACTGTTATACAACATATACAGCATGCTGAATCATTTGGGCTTTATTCTGCGATAACAACCTTAAACTACTTAAATGGGTCATATGATACGATTTCATGTTTTACTTTGTCTTTGAAGTTTTACAAGCTGTTTGTGCATATAAAGTTTCTGTAAAGTTTCAAAAAGTCTTCCCACAGAGATAATGTATTAGACTTCCTATTCATAATCTGCCATAGAGAAATAACAAGAAGAATATTAAAGTGCCGTAAACGGTAAAACAGTTTGCACTACAAACTATTGTGTTCATAATTAAGATAATACATTAAAATAATATGGTAAGACACACCATTTTGCAATATCAAGCAGCAAAATGAGCTGTTTTGTACAGATAAACATAGCTAGATGCGGATGAGACCAGAAGCCAGACACATTAAATTTACAAACGGTCGCTCCCACTCTTATGGCAAAAATACGCAAACAAAGAAGGGGTAACTTTTATTCTCACTGTAGTATTGTTGCAGTCGCCGCCACATTGTGGAGACACTGTGTTTCGTTGCGAAAGCAAAACTATTTCCTGAACCTGGGAGAGTAGCTTACAATGCCAGCTGTGCACACTATAAAGTGGGGCAATTCCAACTTTGCAAGGACAGTCTGTCGCTTCTGACTCACAGCCTGTAAGTACATTTTCATATTTAAAGAATTTGCTACTGATTTCAAACGCGGGTTTTGAGCAGTGTAAAGCAGTGCTTGTTTGTCGCTTCTACGATCACAAATGCAGACATGGTGTTATGTTTGCGTGGTGTGGTGCGACGCAACGTGTAAAAAGACGGTATGAGTCATTACAATCAGTAATTATGTCCTCACTGGATGCAACAAATGCTTCATTTATAATGGGTTTTATTGTTTTTGTCTCATCGCGCCGGGACACGGGATCACAACATTGTAAGTGGCGTAACATTTCTGTTACACGTTTGAGTTATTAGGCCAATCACAACACACTAAATACCTGGCTAATCAGAGCACACCTTGCTTTTCAGAACGATTAGCTTTGTATTCTCACTGTAGTATTGTTGCAGCCGCTACCACATTGTGGAGACGCTGTGTGTTTTGTTTGCGAAAGCGAAACTACTTTGTTTGGCCTTCCAATTGAGTACATAACTAGATATCAGTGCTTAAGTTATATTTACCACACTGTTCCAGAACAGTACAACGCAAATATTCAAGTACGTGCAGCGCATTTTATGGAGGACTGTTTCCTGAACCAGGGAGAGTAGCCTACAATGCCGGCTGTGAACACTATAAAGTGGGGCAATTCCAACTTTGTTGCAAGGACAGTCTGGTGCTTCTGACTCACAGCCTGTAAGTACGTTTTCATATTTACAGAATTTGCTACTGACTATTCAAACGCGAGTTTTGAGCAATGTAGAGTAGGGTTTGTTTTCGCTTCTACAATCACAAATGCAGACATGGTGTTATGTTTGTGTGGCACGATGCGACAACACGTAAAAAGACAGTATGAGTCATTATAATCAGTAATTAGTAAAGGGGCGTAACATTTCCGTCACACGCTTGAGGTATTCTGGTAATAATAATGCACTGAATCTGGCTAATCAGAGCACACCTCACTTTTCAGAACGACGAGCTTTGCAAAAATTGACACCTTTCAGAAAGGCGGGGCAGAAAGGAGCAACAATATGTGCAGTATGTGAAAAAATAGTTTTTACCTAAAACCATGTAAACACATTGCATTACACCAAATACACAAAATAGCAACATCATATGACCCGTTTAATGATGGATTTGTTTCTTACAATCATGCAGATTTTTAATTCACAAGACAATAACTGATGGACTGGATTTGTGTTATTGACTTATTGTGATGTTTTTATCAGCTGTTTGGACTCTCATTGTGACAGCACCCATTCACTCCACTGGTGGGCAAGTAATGTTACATTTCTACAAATCTGAAGAAACCATTTCTTTAACCAACCTTATTTTTAGAGGGATATATTGACTAAAAGTATCATATTGTTCTTGGACCAACAAGAATGTGAAAAAGTCTGGCTTGAAAAAATAATAGTAAGGTTAATGGATAGTAGAAGCGTAAAAGGACCTGAGTGAGAGCAGTGGCAGACAGTAGCATCTGGAGACTTGCATGGGGCCGGTTACTATGGCAGTGATTCTCTTAGGACATTAGTGAATATACACTCAGCAGGTTGCATCTTAGTCAAATTAGACATCATACTTAATTTTATTCAAAGGACTATTAATGATTCATAGTTTGATTAAAACATTTTATTAAGGATGTGATATATGTAGCCTTCAAATGAAGTCAGAATTATTGTATTTGCAAGAAATTGTATTTAGTAATCTGTGTGAAGCAGGGCAGCAAGTCTGTGGTAAATGGTAGTGAATCATTTAAAGGGATAGTTGAAGGACCAGAAAGGAAGTAGGGACATCATTATAATAGTCTATGTGACATCAGTGGTCCATTTGTAATGTTATGAAGCTACGAGAATACTTTTTGTGTGCAAAGAAAATTTCTTCTCTTTCGTATCAGTTTTCGACGCATGTTTTCAAAAAATATGCTCTTGTAATAATGAATTACTAAATAATGAATCCTCAAGGTTCCCACATAATGCATAATTTCTATTGGTGATTCATACCACACAGCACACAGCAATGACTGATCAAGGATGGTCTGCAACTCACGACAAGGCGTTTTGTAATAAACAGATCACCCTAAATCCCAGTTTAACAATCACGTGGTGCAAGTAATTACTGATGGGTGACAGCTATGGATTATAAGATATAGCCTACAACGAATTGTCTGCAAATACAGTGCCAATGCATTTGATTTATGAGACCAAAATGGGTGGGCATAGATTTTTAAAGATGAGATGAGAACGAAATTGAGGAGATTTTTGAGATTCATGCTCTTTTTTTTACAGATTATTCCGTATATCCATGCAGAAAGCAGCTGATGGATGAGGGTCCTGTGTACACATAGGACTGGGTTTAACCTCCCTCTCTGTCCTTCCTTTGATCCCCAAGTAATCACAGCCCTTCCTCCATCATGTTCTAGGAGCGGTTTACTTAATGAAAAAATGCTGTGATCTGTAAATGAAAAGGCTTTGGCGGGTCTCTAATCATTAATCCACGCAGGTTAATATCACACATGCCTGGGAATCAATACAGTTCTTCCCAAGCAGAGGAAGACTGGACAAAAACTTTTTATTCAGGATTTTTTCAGCTAAATGTTCTAAATATCCACATTTTCTCCTGTAAAAGTTCGGTCTCATCCGCATCCAGTTATTTTTAGCTGTACAAAACAGCTTGCTTGGTGCTTGATATTTCAAATAGGTGTCTTACCTACTGTTGTCAATTGTCAATTTATATCATGAAACAGTCATTTTTTGTTATTTTATGTTTGTTATTAATAATAAGAACCTATGCAAGTAACAAACTATAGGACAACTAAAACAAAGACACAGATGAAATAAATTATTTTTCCTAAATTCCATTTTAATTTTTCTAGACTCTATTTTAATGGTTACATTAAAAAACTTATCAAAAAGCATGTCTAATTAATTGAAATCATGAAACTTGCAGAATTTAACAGCAATTTATTAAAAGTTTAACAAAAATTACATGTGTTTAAGGCCCTATGAAATACGTTAAATACGTTTTTGTTTGTGAATCTCTGATTTCCATGAATTTTCTGGATTCTATTTTAATCGTTTCATTACATTTTAATAATCAAAAGCATGTCTAATGAATTTATAAAGGATAATTAGATTTGATAAAGAATTAATTTATTATAGGTTATTTATGTATTTTTCAGAAATACTGTGTTGTGTATTTACAATTTTCTGTTGAATAAATTGTAGTAAATATTTTTTTCTGGTAAATATTCCTTAAACATTGTTTTAATAATATTTTTATTATTAGTAGTAGTACTATCTTTACATTAAGCAATATATTAATATACAGTATTTCTGACTGTCAAGTTAAACCGAACTTTTATTTTGACGGGTTGCTGTGAAGATTTTTAGGGTGACGATAGTTTTCCGCATAAGAAACAGTAAAATTGTCATGAAGTGACTCTTCATTTACTTGTCATCCACACAATTTTTTCTGCTTAAAAACTTAAAAAGTATCTTAAAGTGATAATTAATAAAAAAAATTTAATTGTTAATTATAATTAATTATAATTTGCTTATTTATAATGTTATTTTATAATATCAATAATAATTAATTATTAATCATTATTATTTACAGTCATGATCACAGCCATTATTATTATTAATAGTAGTAGTAGTACTAATAAAAGTGTTATTATGAGAATCTTATGAGAAGATATGAGAATTTTTTTTATGAATAGTTATTTTTGCTTTAAATAAGGTCTTTTATGATACAACATTTTTGATACCATAGAAATGTCATAATTCTTGTCACCTGTGTCAGTGTCACAAAAAAACTAATACTAGCCTAAAAATAAATAAATAAATAAATAAGAATAAGAAACTAATTACAAGCAATAGCACAAAAAAAAAACTACAGTAGAACAAATGTGTTAACATGTAAATGTTAAACAAATCACTTGTTAATATCTTTGCAGAAAGATGCATGAACTACAACTACATCTTATACAAACTTGTCTTATATATATTATATGTTAAGAAATAATACGAGGAAAATGCTTTAAAAAATCTCAAAAGTCAAGGTAATTCACATTCAAAATGACTGAGGTATAACACCAGTAGACTATTATTACCTATAATGTTCTGTAAAAACAATGAACAGCAGTTTCAGCCTGTCACAATGATGCAAACATGAAATATCAGACATACAGTAGTTCTTCACAGGTTTTTTTATTAGATTGCACTGCTTTTCCATGTTTTTTTTTTCATATGTAAACATGGACACGTTTGACTGTTGTTTTTGTGTGTGTGTGTTTTTTTCTAATCTGCCATTGCTATGATTCAGACTGTACATTTAGCCATGCTTGATGATGTTCAAGTTCAACTACTAAATAACTTAAATGCTCATAATTCATTAATCCAAAGGTTTTGACCTCACTGTGTTTTTCCACAGCTTTCAGAAGGATCAGATTGTTAGGATTGCAGCATCTCATGCATGAAACGGCATTATAAAAACGCTGCGCTCAAGTTAAAAGAAGTTCACTCCCATCTTTTTGCATGTTTTTCCTATTTGCCCGCGTCACATCTTTTCAGCACAAAACCGTATTCTGTGTGAAAGGCGCATAGCGATATAAGTGCATCATATGTGAGCGGTTAATCATGTGTGCTGACATACGGTTAGATTGTTTTTTTTTTTTTGCTGTTATCATTGGCAAATTGTCAAAGTGTCTAATTCTAACGTTTGGTAATATTTCTATTCAAAATTCCTTAATTTCGCGATTCCTTAATTTCTAAAAAATAAAATCATGGCAAATTTGAATTAACAAGTTTACAAGAAATTTTCTCTCCTTTATTGTTTGATTAACATGAACGACACACAGCAGGAATATTACTGCTATCACTTTAAGAGCTGCCCGGATCCAATATACTTTTATACGTGTGTTTTCTTTCTCAGCTGTTTGCTTTCACTTAAGACGTAAATTACTGTGTTTACGAGGATACTTGCAAAGACGGGCATTTTGACACATGCAACCGTTCAAGGCCTATAAAGCCACAAAAATAACTCAATATTCAGACAGCCTCTCAGACAGCAGGTGCATATATAGCAAAATGAATTCTCTTTCGCTGCTGATTGCGTTTCAATGACTTAAAATCACTTGTTTTTAAACTGCAAACAAACGTTTTAAAACGTGCAAACAATACGTTTTCATGACTATACGATAGTCCAAAATGTCTTCTGGTACACTGTAAAAACAATTTGTTGAGTCAACATAAAATAATTTGTAACCTGGCTGCCTTAAAATTTTAAGTTCAGTCAACTCAAAAAAAGTTTATTCAACTTGAAATGTTAAATTATACTAAGTGACAACTTAGATATTTGAGTTGAATCAACTTAAAATATTAAGGCAGCTGGGTTACGTACCCATCTGTTAAGTTTAGCAAACACAAATATCAAATAAATGTTGTTACTTAGTACAACTTAACATTTCAAGTTGACTAAACTTATTTTAGTTGACTGAACTTAAAAATTTAAGGCAGCAGGGTAACAAATGATTTTAAGCTGACTCAACAAATTGTGTTTTTTATTTTTTACAGTGTATACTGGTAAACCGCCTACTCCTATTATTAATCATATATCCAGTGTTGGGGGGTAACGCATTACAAGTAACGTGAGGTACGTAATAATATTACTTTTTACAAGTAACTAGTAAAGTAACGCATTACTTTTGAATTTATAAGAAAATATCTGAGTTGCTTTTTCAAATAAGTAACGCCAGTTACTTTTTTCCCCATTTATTGATTGACAAGTCTCCTGTCGGGAAATTGGGAGTAGACATGATGTTACTGTATTCTAGACTAAATGTGAACATTTTATAAGTGAGCATTAATTCATCTCACTTATAAAAAACAGATTCAGTATTCCTCAAAATGAATAAAAACGGTGAAATGCAAACTCAGAATATGACGCAACCCCACAATAATTAAATATGTTAAATAAAACAAATATCCTTTATGTATTTAATACCATTTTATTAACCAGTGTCTTTGCTGCTCACCTTCGATGATGCAATTTAACTATACTAATAAGCAAAAATTATTTAACTAATAATAACCTAACATTTGTGCTTCATTTCTTTTTATAGCTGAAGAGTGATCTCCTGCATAAATGTACTTCTCTTTCACCCTGAGGTGAATTCATTTCACTTTTGGTGTAAAAGGGCTTTTACATTAGCATTGTTTTATATTAAAAACAAAGAAGCAAGCTCTGCCCAGATTTAAAAAGTAACACAAAAGTAACGCAACACATTACTTTCCATAAAAAGTAACTAAGTAATGGAATAAGTAACTTTTTCAGGGATGAGCGCAAAATTGTAATGCATTACTATTAATAACTTTCCCCAACACTGCATATATCTATTTATACATAATACTGATGACCATAAGTTTTATATTAAAGTCATAATTTCTTTTTTTATAGGTTTAATACCCGCTGGTGTACACATACCACTGGTTGGGAATCACTGTCCTAAAACCCTGTATGATTGGAAAGCATGAGCCGTGAGTCATGCATGCCGCAGTATCATTTTTATTCAGTGTGAGAGAATCACTATAATGAGACATCTTTCATTCACTCCAGTAATACCTAAGGAAGTGGGCTGGAGAATATTTCAAGGATAAGCTATCTTCTCCTTTGATGTAACGTATAGAAGATAAATGCGCGAGTGGGCATAAAAGCAGATTTTTGATAGCCAAGTTAATAATGCAAAGGAGTCCCATATCTCATTTATATAAAGATCAATTGATTTCTGTCTGTGCGGCGAGAGTGATTTATTTCACCATTTTGATATGATTAGGGAGGAAAAGTTATTGTAAAATCAAGCCATTTGGGTAAGCGCTTCTGTGGGGATTTTTCACTTTTCATTTACATTCACATTACATTTCAGTCGAAAAGTGTGTGTGTTTTTTATCTAATCTGCTTTTGCTATGATATGACTGTACATTGTCAGACTGTAGCTGAACTACTAAATAACTTAAATGCTCATAATTCATTAAATCAAAGATTTTGACAAAGGTTTTTCCACAGCTTTCAGAAGGATCAGATTGTTAGGAATGATATTAATTACATACAGAAAAACTTTATTTGACACCTTGAGTTGAACTTACTAATCATATAGTTTTGCAAATTTTGTTCAGTCTCTCAGCTTGAATTTCCAATCCTGCAGTGTCAGTTCTCTGAACAAAACTACCTGAGCGCAAAGAACCATCGGCGTGTACTAAAATGATTTTACCTTGGATAGGGAATTATTATTCAAAAAAGCATGTGGAGATAAACGCTGCTTTTTTAATAAGATTACACTGAGATTATGTTGACAAATCAGTGCAATATGGTTGCTGTGCTTGAACGTTGTAAACTGGATCAATGGTTTTAATCATTTCTAATTTAAGAGTACTGATTCAACAGGGTAATAATTGCAAAAGTGAGGTATAATATTCAGAGCAATGATGAATGTGTGTTGGGCAAGGAAGGACGTGAAGTGGGAGTGGGGGGAGTGAGACGGTGGGGAGCTTACAGTGGTATTGATTTGCGAGTATGTCCTCCATCTGTCACTGTAATGAATGTTAATGTGACACTACACAGCGTACAGAAGCTTGGATTGGATACACTAGTGGTTTAAGAGTCAAGGCTCTTTTTAACTTAGCTTTACTAGGGACTAATTTTTTGCAGAACTCAATTTGCAGCTGTAAGCAGTCCGTGTACATCTACACAACCTTGCATCTTTTGTAATTAACAGCTGTTCAGACAAAACTGATGTTGTCTGTTTATGTAAGTACACAGATTTAATTTAAGATGGGTAATTGAGCACAGCTGGTCTTTGCAAGTCTGGGATGTGGTTACAACTTCCAAATTTCCACCAAACTGCAATAAAACAGGATTGAAACAGGCCACTGTGCTGTACCTGAATTGCTATACACAGTTATTAGCATTATCATATGACTTCAGACTTGACAGAACAATCAAAATGAACCCTATTTACTTTGTTTATACATTTTAATGGTTTAATTGCACAAAATTTATTGGTGCATGTTAAGAGAAATGCTTGTTTTGTGATCTTTCATTAGAATGCAATAACTTGCTCTGCCTCTAAAATGAGGTTCCCTTTTCAACTCACTTTATTTAAGAGTTTTCAAACTTTTTGATGTTGTGAACCACCCCCCCCCACCCCCCAAAATGCAAAAAGTGTACTTACATATAAAATATAATTTGGAAAAATATTTAGTTTCTATTGAGAAAACAAAAAATAGTCAACTTGGGTGCTTTTTTAGATTTTTTATTTTATTTTTTTTTTCTCAGAACCTTGAAATGACTTTGGCCTCATGGTAATTAGAATAAAACTTTTTGTAAAGTGACTTTTTTTAAAGAATAACTTTAAAATGATCCAACTATCTAATTTCCATATTTTTGATGGATTCTAATTTTCTTATGAAAATTAGAATCTGACTAATGGGCAAATACAACAGTTGCATAAGAGATTTTGCTTAATAGAAGCAGTAATTATTAAAAAACTGTCAAAGTGAAAAAATGTATCCCTTTTGACCTGGGTTTGAATTAAAAGTATAATCACAAGTGGATGTCAAATGTAAGATCTTAAAAGGCAGGGTAGCATCTGGTGAGAGAGCTGCTTTCATTAGCAGAAGATCCTCTGGCTCTAGTGAGGAGAGCAGCTCTAGATTACATCCACAGGTTTCCTTGTGCTACTCAAAACCTTTTTAAATCCCACTATCATACAGGTCAGGGTTCAGCAGTATCCTGGGACAGGGGTAATGGGGGAAGTGGTCCAATCCAGGGAAAAGCAATCAAGCCTAGATAAAAGGAAAGGGGGCGTCCATGAAGGAGCAGGTGCATGGGGTGTTTTTTTACTCAAAGCTGTTGTTAAAGAAATCTAACCCCCATCACCTCAGCTGTGATTGCCTGCAAAGATGCGACTGTACACATCAAGCTGCAATTTTGGTGTTTTGATGTGGGAAGATGATAAGGCCGCTTTCCATCTGGCAAAAGCTTGATGTTCGGTTTTACAGTGGAAAATGTGGCACTTACATTTAAGTGCTGAATGGAAAATGCTTTCAAGCGAATGAAAATGACTTTGCAAAGCAAATGAAGCTACATTTACAATGCTACAAATAATTTCTGTAATTGCTGGGCTTTGATTTATTCTGATGACACAGGACCAGCTAAAATATTTGTCTCATTTCAAAGATACTCACTACATATTAGTGGTGGGCGATATATTTGCCGAAATTTATTGTGGTTACACTCTCATGTGGTCTCATTGTACGCTTTTTTAAGCATTGTGGTTTAAAAACACGTGATTTTAAGTCATTTCAAGGCATTCCTGTGGAATTTTTTTCTTTCTGTGACTAAGCAACTAATAAAATTTTGGCCGAGGCTTGGTCGACCAAAATTTTATTAGATGCTTAGTCACAGAAAGAAAAAAATTCCACAGGAAGTGGTGTAGTTGCGTAGTCCGTGATGGACAGATCGTTAACGGCTGGTCTATGTGGTAATATAGTACATTGGACAGGACATCCAACCGCTCAAATATCAATTATCAACCTCAAATATGGCTTACAAATATGTAAGTAGTAGCAACTTTACATGGCCGCTCAGTCTAATGTTGACCTAAAAAAATGTGCGCTATTGAAGTGTCTGTGAGGAGTGAGGAGTGTAGAAGCTGAACATTAGCACGCTTACTACATGACAGATGGAGGCACCGATGCAGTCACTTGCTCTTAAAATACTCCGTCATTTTTGGTCATACAGATAAAAGTAATACACTTTTCAAATCTGTAAGGACTCTACGTTTATTCGTGTGCACTTACTTTAAAAATGAATTGTTGTGCTTTTGTAAAATAAAGAAAGCAAACAGGATGCGCTTTTTGCCGTCTCGGTCTCTGAATTTGCGTGCGAAACTTTGTGTATACTTGCCTTACAGACATGAAAAATGTATCTTATAGAGAGTGAAATGTCTACTTTTAAATTAACTAATTCAAATAGAAAACAAATATTCTCATATTATTTAATCCATGTGAAACATGCATACAAGTGCATCCACTACTGCGGAGATGACAAGTCAGTGTCGCCGACTTCCTCTGTTAATTCAAAAACAAAGAAAGCACTAGTTTATCAATAAATTATTAAAATGTTAATGCAGTCTCCTTGCTGTTTTTTTCTGACACATTCATAATTTTTGTATCTTTTTTTTGTGCGCTTGAGTGTTTATTAGGCTATGCAGGCGATTAAAGCCTCATTATTATGATTTATATGGTTTATTAATAAACGTGCAACTATTATTCGACTACTGCTTAAAATGAATGAATATTAGTCGACCAGAAAAATCATTAGTTGAGGGCAGTCCTAATAAACTTATGTTTGTATAGTAATACTGATAAGATAATAAACAGATTTTTTTTACTGAAAATTATAATAATAATATGAATTCTGCTACTAATAACAATATAAACGCACTAAGGATTAATGCGCTGCTGGATTCATGAATATTAATCATATTGAACTGATTTGCTGAAATCAAAACAAGGATGATAATAAATGAGTGCCAGCCAATGAGACCGCCATTTGCGCACTGGTTCCGATACTAATAACCTTAAAAATGCTTAATATCGGTGTCAGTAATCAGCCAGGCCAATTATTACAGATCAAGTAGAACGATAACCAGTATTTTAAACCATTATATATGTGTGGGGTAAAAATGAAAATGCCCACCCCTGCTACATATATATATATGTATAATTACAATATTACTTTTTTAAATGTCCTGTAATTTATATATTCAAAGTTTATTTTAAGACTACAAAAATCAGGGACATGTCCCAAATTGGGTAGCAGGTTTGCAAACCTCATTTAAAATGAATGGAAAATAAAACACCTCATGTAAAATTTAGTTTGACCTCCTGAAGCTGACTTCAGTCATTTTCTGAAGGTTAAGCACCGCCTTTTACTATCTGTTGAAAACGAGTTGCAGTCTATTTGCGAAAAAGTGCCATTTAATGTGGATGTAACGTTATTATGCACAGCCCTATTAATAATGTTAAAAGCAAATTAATTCACATCAGTCTATAATTTCTTCCTCAGTGCACCGGATTTGTTTGGTGTTAAGCTCTGCGAGGCACATTCTATGATGAATGTTTGTAATAAGAATTTATGTTTGTGTGGGTCGGTTGAGTCAGGCAGTCTAATCTCACTAAGTGTAGAGAATACACATGGAACAGGCAGGGCAAGATGTTTCGTGTAGGCTTCAGGTCCCTATAGGCTCGAAGCACATGATTCCTTATGCTGCTCTCACCTGCTGAGAACAGCAAACCTGGCACACACTCGACACACAACCGTGCCTCCCTTTCTCTCTTTCTTATTCTCAGTCTTGCATCCTCTCTTGTGGGAAATGGGACCTTGCAGTCAGCAGAATATTCATCAGATAAATCTGTGAAAACACAACATGCTATTTATATAAATGCATGCGCATTGTAGTACGTGAGATACGGAAATAAAAATTCACAAATGCGGACGGTCCATTGTCCTTTTCAATTTTTAACTGACTAAACTAATAAAAGTTTTCAACAAACACGATTTTCTGAAAATGAGTGCTGCTTGTGCATGCAAAACTTGCTGCCACAGTGCTAGAGTTTTCTGGGTGTTGCACAGAGTTTCAAATGGCACCCTAAAAAATTCTACATCCTGACCCTTGCTGACTAGCTCGTCTTGCAAAAGTAAGTCACGACTGCCTCGGTTGCTAAGGTACTGTGTTTTTTTCTTTGTGTGTGCGTGTGCATGTGTAGGTCCCACCGTCAGGGCCGTGCGTCACAGGCCGTCATGTGGGTAGAGTGTAGGGTGCTGGAGGCCAGCTGTGGAGGTAGAAGAAGGTCCCTACGATCAACGGTCATGAGACTCCCCTGCTCCTTTTGGTTCCTGCTGCTGTTAGGCGCTGGAGGTCTTCTTCTACTGCACCTACAGGACCTCACAGAGACACTCCAGCAACAAAACCAAGGTGACTCAGAGTTTTGCTTTTTCCCTTTTGATTTTTGAGGAAAATCTTCACACTGTTAAAATGTCTTGCCTAGTTGTCAAAATATGTGATAGCCTAAAAAATTAAGGGCTTTTATTCAGGTAAAAAGTAGTGTTTACTTTTGATTTATCTACATTAAAATATTTATTGAGATAAAAGTGGAAAACTTTTAACCAGCAAGAAGTTATCATATATATAAGTCAAGGTGATTTCCCAGTGTACACCACAGTTGTCCTCTACAAGAGCTAATGCTGTGTTTGATTACTGCCATTTTTCGGTTTATTGGAAGTGCTAGCATGTGGTGAAGTGGGTTTTAAAACTCACTGTGTCTTCCCTGCAGAGCCATCAAAAGCTGCTAATATTGTCTGTTTCCATCTTGCGACAGAGGACAATTGTTAGCTGAGCGCGGAAGCTCATGAGAATGATATTATACTGATTGCGAGAGACGCAGGGGAGATATTGCGACGTTGTGTCTCGGAAATGTGGGTCAATGAAAAACTCTTCAGAAGGTCTTAAAGGAAATTTGCCTGTCAACCTCACTGCTCTTTGTTGATGCAGTATTTAACCTTTTCATTTTAAATCAAATTGATTTGATGGGAAACGCATTTATGACTACACATGCTTTTTATTGTAGTGACTCCCACAGGCACACCTTCAAGTTCAGTTTTAATAGAAAAAAAAATCATTGAATACATATAAAACAGGTCTTACAGTAAACCGTTCGTGAGTTGTCCATTCACATTCATCGTCAGTAATTGAACATTTAGGTGAGCCTAGAGTTTAAATGTTTGACACGGCACAAACAATTTACGTAGGACTTTCCTAAATGCAGTGCATTTGTTGCCAAAAACGTAAAGCACTTTAGCGCATTAGAATCTAATTAAAGAAATTACTAACCTGAGATGATTGAATCTTACGTTACTATTGACTGAGGGATTGTGTAAGCAGTCATTGGTGGGGAAGCTAAATAACAGTTCAATAGTGCCCTGAAAAGGGAGTCTATTCAGTTTCATCTCTCCTGTACTGATTGATCTGTCTCTCCATACCCTCTGATCCAACCCGCCCAGTCAATGACAGCTGTCTCTGTGGACTCTAAATCATTGGCAGGGAAACTGCGGTTCAGACTAAGTTTTGGCACAGAGGTATTTCAATCTGTTGAGAGCTTATGGGGGTTTTCCGTTTAATAGAGAATTTATATCTATCTATCTATCTATGCAAAACTTGTTAAATTTATTAAAAATTATAATGGGGTCAGGCAGATACTTGGCAAAATAATAATAATAAAATATATTTTTGATTACTAAATATTAAGAGTTTTTGTTTTTCAAAAAGCCATTTTAAAAATGTGTTTTTGGAAAAGAAATGCATTCAGCAAGGATGCATTAAGTTGATCAGAAGTAACAGTAAAGACATTTATGATTAGGTGTTGACTGATATGTTTTAATACACATCAAGTAGACTGATAACCGATATGTTGAACTGATATATATATGTCTGGTGTAAAAATTTGAATTAATGTCAAAATTAAGAAAAACAAGGGCTCTGACAAAAACTGTCTTTAAATGCTTTTAATGCTATTTAAATGCTATTGTTTTGGCAAATCGGTTTTGAAAATGACCAATACCGATAAACATAAAAATGCTTAATATCATTGTCGATAATCAGCCAGGGTGATAAACAGTCAACCTCTGTTAGGGGTAGGGCTGCACAATTAATCAAATTTCTAATCGTGATTACAATTAACAGATGCCACAATTATGTAATCATTCAAAGGCACAATTTCAAAAAAAAAAAAATCCACTTGCATTATTCTGCTTGCTTAAGGTGTGGGGGTGGGGTTTTTTTTCCTACAGGTTATTTTACATTTTTTCCCCATTGTTTTAATTTTTACTTTTTTATATTTAAAGAACAAACTATATATAAAAAGGTGGCATGCAGTGCTTCAAACAATGGTATAAAGCTATTCAAAACATTAAATGTTAATTGTGATAATCTTAATTAATATTCGCAATTACAATGTCAAGGGTATAATTGACAATTATGATTTTTGTCATAATCGTGCAGCCCTAATTAGGGGTCCACCGCTATGTGTTTTTCAGGGCCAATACCAATTATTACAGATCAAGTAGACTGATAACTGATATTTTGAACTGATATATATATCTGGTGTCAAAATGAAAATTAATGTCAAACTTAAGAATAACAAGGGCTCTGACAAACACTTTCTTTAAATGCTTTTAAATTAAATCGGTTTTAAAAATGACTGATACCGATAACCATAAAAATACTTAATATCGTGTCAACCTCTATTAGGAGGGGCTGATGCCGATTATTACAGATCAAGTAGACCAATAACCAGTATTTTGAACCGATTTAAATGTCTGGGGTAAAAATTTAAATGAATGATTAAGAATATCAAGACAAGAACTTTATTTAAATACTTTTAAATGCTTTTTTTGGTGTTGAAAATGACCAATACTGATAAACATGAAAAATGCTTAATATCGGTGCCAATAATCATACAGGCTGATAAATGGTCGACCCCTGTTATATTATATATTATATATAAGGGCTCTGACAAAAACTTTCTTTAAATGCTTATCTGCAAATCGGTTTTGAAAACGCTTGAAACCCACAACCATAAAAATGTCTGATATGGGCACCGATATTCCGCCTGTCGACCCCTATTTATGATGTTGAAAAAAGATTTCTATTTCAGATAAAATCCTCAAAAATACTTAATTGTATAAATACTCATTTAATTTCACTTGCCACTGCACTCAAGCCAAAATAAATTAATACAATTTTATTTGCATTTTGTATTGTGTCAAGTTAAGGTAACTTTTACCAAAAAGAAACATTTTAAATTTATTTGCATTTGTGTATGACTTTTTTGTCTTTCCCCAGAATAAAATGCATTTTGTAATTTTTGTGTTACTCAAATTATCAGCAGACCCCCTAACAGCCCTCTGGGAGCGCCTGGTTCATGCAGTCTGTCCACAATTTTAACTTGAGACTTGCAGAACTAGAGTTTTGACAGCTGGCTCTTTGTAAACATGATTTTGTTTCCTGGTAGATTAATAAAATCTACTGGGTTTAAGGGATAATTCACCCAAAAATAAAAATGTTGTCAATAATTACTCACCCTCATGTCATTCCAAACCTGTACGAGGTTTGTTTATTTACAGAACACACTTTTTTATTTATATCCTCACTGCCTTTCTGTGCCTTTTAATGTGCTGTGTTGTTGTATGTAGGGTCAGAAAGCTCTTAGATTTCATTAAAAATATCTTAATTTGCGCTCTGAAGATGAACGGGTTTGGAATGACATGAGGGTGAGTAATTAATGACAGAATTTTCATTTTTGGATAAGCTATGCTTTTAAGATTTGGTGGGCATTAGCATGACCCCATTAGTCACCTCTGCTAGTGTAGATACTGTCTAGATACATTATTAAGACCCAAAAAGTATATTTCGAAATTCACGTCCATTCAGAAGAAGCAGTGGATGGACTGTCTATGACTCTGTTAACTTTCAGATGACTCTTCAGTCTTAATGTGTAATACTAGCTTTCATTTCAGAGCAGCAGTTGCAGTCTGTGGTTATTATACACTTGCCAGTACAATGATCTATTGTTTTTATTCAAATACATCAGCACTGATGCATTACACAACACTTTCAGCAATGAGAGGGGTGGTGAGAAAACTAGTGGGGATTTTTGAGTGTCTGTTTGAATGTGGGCCAAGGAAACGAAAGAAATGCAACGGGCCCTGGAGAGGACATATCTCTGTTCATTAAGACTGACTCCCTATGCATGAAAAAGAATGAATTGCATAAGACTTCGGTATTAACTATCCAATTACATCTGTGGATGTTTCAACAATTGTCTAATTTGATGTCTTGCTAAGATGTACAGTTCTCACATTGTTTTTGTAGACTTTGCTGACGTGTTTAACGAGACGTAGAGAAATTAAAATGCAGCCGGTGTTTTCTTACATACAGAATGATGGGGACATGGTGTTTAATGCAGGGAGGAAGCAAACTGTCATTTCCTAAACCCAGACATTTAATGCCATTTTAGGAAGTCCAGTATGAACCTTTTAGCCCTCTCCACAATTATCAGGTCAGTGATGGACACTCCATTATGAGGTAATTACTACAGAGTTACAGCGATACCATTGCAAAGTGCCTGAGCAAGAGTTCTCAGCTACCAAAAAAGGGATGTGATCAGTCACAGGCCAATCAATTGTATTGCTTTCAGACAGTCTTTTGCAGTCAATGGGATTATAAAGGACTACATCATAGCACATGCATTTCCGACCGTTCCCCCGCCTAATTTGATTGCCGTTGAGCTCACTTTGCACACCACTTAAACAAGATCAATACTCGTTTACAGCCCTGCTAGATTTACAAGGCAATTTGGAGCAATTATTCAAGTCAATTTTAACCCCACCTCTGCAGGACATTAACAAACTCCACTTCTCATTTAGGATATCATTATTGTCAATAATTTGATGGGTGCTTAGCCTTTGACCCATAAGCATCAGTCTAAAGTGTGTCATAAGTGAATACCTAATATGTTTTAAAATAATTCACAGGTCTAGTAGTTGTGAGATACATACAGTATACCATTTTCTGTAAGTATTTCTATAATATACAGATTTTTTTTTTTGGAAAAAACCATGACCAGCTATTCTCATAGCTTTATAAAATTATGGTTGAACCACTAATGTCATATGGACTATATTAACAATGTTCTTACTACCTTTCTGGGCCTTGAACAGTCAGAAAACTCTCGGATTTCATCAAAAATGTCTTAAAGGGGTCATCGGATGCCCATTTTCCACAAGTTGATATGATTCTTTAGGGTCTTAATGAAAAGTCTATAATATACTTTGGTTAAAAATTCTCAATTGTAGTGTAAAACAACAGCCTTTTTACCTTGCCAAAATCAGCTTTGCAAAAATCATCCTGTTCTGGTCGAGGCTGCTTTAAATGCAAATGAGCTCTGCTCGCCCCGCCCCTCTCTTCTCTTTGTGGAGTGACGAGCCTGTTTACTTTAGCCGCATTTAGCCGCTAAACTTGCCAACTAGCACGTTATTAGGAAAGGCGATCACAAAGATTCATAAAAAAAACCCTTATACTCACTTCTCCTGTAGGAGAAGCTGGATCACAAATGATTTGCGCGAACATAGATGCATTTATGTAGATCGCGAGGTGCATTCCCTTCACAAACAAATGTAATCCACTGCATCTTCAGCGGCTCAGATGTCAGGAGTAAATGACGACCACTATGTTTATTATTACATCCAGCAACACAACACCTTAATCGCTCAGTCGGAGATATTCTTGTCTAACTTACATCCCTGCTCCGGCATCGAAACAATGGAGGTCAGACTGTTACAGCTGATTTAGGTGGGTCTGAGGTAAGATGCTCATGTCAATCAACTATTGTGGGAGCGGCCTCTGTCGGTGTGACAGCCATCTGAGAATGGCTTGATTTGAAAAAGTGGATATTATTTTTACAGATTAATTAAAAACCACTGCATGGATTTTTATCATTACAGGGTAGATGTGTACATACACTGCCAACACATTAATGTTCAAACTACATGTAAAAGTGAACTTTGCATCCGATGACCCCTTTAATTTGTGTTCCAAAGATGAACAAAGGTCTTACAGGTTTGGAACGACATGAGGGTGAGTAATTAATGACAGAATTTTCATTTTTGGTTGAAGGTTGAAATATCCCTTTCAGCCAAGATGAAACTGTGAGACATATCATGTGACTTGATAGCATTTTCCTCCTTTCTACTTTAGATGTGTGAGGCTGTAGATTACATTCTTTCCCCAAGGTTCAAAACTCAGAGAGGTGAGAGGTGTGTGAAAATCTCCAGCATCACGGATCAACACGCAAACATGTCTCTGCATGGGCCTCTGTCTCACCGGAGTGTCTTAGTTTAATTAGAGTTCATGCAGAGTGGACCACTCCACAGTCAGGTTTTCCTGAGAAGATGAATATATACTTGCATTAGGCTCCTCTGGTGCTTTGAAGCAACTGTCTCTCAGATCTACCCATGCCTCTCATCCTGCTCTTACAATTCTGATAACATGATGAGATTATATCTAGATAAACCTGATTATGAGATTGCAAATCCAATTATGTGTGTATATTTTTAAAATAATTCATAAGTTAATTCAGTGAAAGAGATTGAGGATTGTGAACTTAATTTGTCATTTAAACTGAATTGTAGTACTGGTAGTGAAAAATGATATATGGGCCATTCGACAGAATTGGTATAAACTGCTGTCCCACAAGCAAAAAACACATTTAAAAAGCATTTAAGTATTCTAATCTTAGATGTTTACTAAGATCCTTTTATTATCTATTGAAACCCACAATAATATTTCAAATATCAGTAAGCTTAATATATATTAAATCATCAGTTATTGGGTACTTTTAGTTAGGAGGTGGCCGTCCCTAACCCTAAAATTTCAACTTATGAAAATGATATTGAAATAATTCTTTGCATTTAATTTTATTATTGTTTTACACTTTTTTTGTGAGTTATTCCATAACATTTAGTTATATGTATACCACTGTTCAGAGCTGTGCTAGGTAACCATGTACTGATTTAGCATCTGTGAGCTAGCTTCAAAAGTATCTAAAATTGTCACTACCGAAACAGTCACAACCAAAACATTCGGTGTCATTTCTGTAGTGACATCTTTGTTTTTTTGGGTGTTATTCCATACATTTGTCACTACCGTAACAGTCACAACCAAAGCATTTCATCATTGTTTCGGCAGTGACAAAAGGGAACACATAATCCTTTATTTGGGGGAAATAAACACAATTTTTTTCCAGTTATGCACATTTTTACTATTTTAGTACATTTTAGTATGTGGGCTAAAATTCTGTAATGGGATGTGGTCGCTACCAAAACATTACTGTCACTACCGAAAAACATGGGATGTTTCGTCAAAAATAAAGTGTACTGAATTATCAATTTGGTTCAATGTATACTCAAACTAATGAATCCTTTTGAATTCTGAAGTTGAGGGAGAAAATACGGTCAGAGTTTGACATTAAAAAGTATTTAAATTGTATTATTTTTAGGAAAATAACCAATCGTTTCGCTAGATAAGACCCTTCTTCTTTGGCTGGGATCGTTTACAACCACATTTGGGATCGTTTGACGCCACATTTAAACTGCATTTTGGAAGTTTAAACTCGGGGCACCATATCAGTCCATTATATGGAGAAAAATCCTGAAATGTTTTCCTCAAAAAACTGAATTTCTTTACGACTAAAGAAAGAAAGACATGAACATCTTGGATGACAAGGGGATGAGTACATTATCTGTAAATTGTTGTTCTGGAAGTGGACTTCTCCTTTAACTTTGAAATCAGTGTGATCAACTCCTTGCATTTTACAAAGAAAATTGGATTCAAAATATAACAAATCTCATAAATTAGACTTGAAATATTGTTAAAATTGCAATTATTTTTGATTTACCTCAAAAGACATTTTAATAAAATAGAAAAAATATATTTACAACAAAGATGTAAGCAAAATTGAATAGGTCAGTATAACCCTTCTTGTCAAGTTGTATTACTGTGTTTCGGTAGTGACAAATTTGTGGAGAGGACAAATATTACAAAACCTTATGAAAATACAATATAAGAATTAACTGCACAATTATTAGAAATGTGTACATTGGATATTAATTTGCATGCATGATAAATTTGTGGAAAAAGACATTTTTTCCAAGACGTTCTCAACTCCAATTCTGTAGAATGGCTCATATACATTATACATTATATATACACACACTGACACAAACACAACTTAAAGCTAGTACATTTTCTCAATTCCCTTGTAATTGTCAGATGCGGAAAATTTTTCGTTTTGCACTCTGGCTGACACTTTTGTTAGCTCATTTACCATAGGGATCTGTGGGTCTTTGAGGGCCAAATAGTCCAAGGCCAACCTAGCTGCATCCGTCTCCAAAGAAAATGTTTTTTTTTTCGCTTCACAAACTGCAAGCAAACAATGCTTTCTTTGTCTCAAGAGGTGATGCACTTTTTTCAAGGAGACCTGAAATTCGTACATGTTCTGTATTTATTTATTTCTCAACAAAACAGTCTCGAATCGGCATAAAACCAACTCAATGCATCTCTCCTACATACAACCACAGCCTCTCACTCGTCCTTTTAACCTCAAGAAAAGACTCAATGATGAAGAAATGAGGAAAAGCACAAACCGTGGAAAAGGAAGCAAAGAAAGACTTAATGGTTTTGTGAAGCGTTCTATCAAACCCACTCAAAGCAGTGGGCATGGCGGTCGTCACATTCGAATGATGTTTTTCAGTGTCGAATATACGCAGCTATTTAACATTCTGCCACACTGCTCGTTAAGTTCGCTTAGGCATATAACACGAAGGTCAATTAGTATCGCATTCGCTGTGCACTCACGGTTCTTGTAGGTTGGTAATGTTTAAAAGTGCACATACTGTGCCTCTTGTCCATTTTAATTATGTGACACCTATAACAATATAAGATGGGAGTGATGTTCTGTTCATATAGCACTGAATTAATGGAAGTGAATTACCAGGCAGCTTTGATTAAGGCCACATGCTTTTACCCAGCTTTCACCTGGGTTCATACATAAATTGCAGTGTTAAATCAAATGGGTTCGATACTCAGCAGCAAAAAAAAAAAATGCAATTTCTATCTCTTTATTTATAGAAATCCTGATATTCGACCTCCTCCCGTGGCCCAGCGAGGGTGCTGTGCTGTGTAGGTGCAGCGGTTTGTGGCCGGGGTATTTATAGATGAAAGATGACAGAGAGACTCACGCACTTTCTGTCGGCCAGGCATGACTTGTGGTATCTGAACACAAGGCTATTGCTTTCCATTGAGAGGGGGCAAAACTTTCTCGGCCACTAGTATTTGATCCCTGTTCAAACGCACAGTAGTTGCTCCTCCATGCACCCAGTGCAGAGTCTGTGAAAGCGGAGAGTCCTGACACAATTAGGCCACTGGCTGCTGTCCATACAGCAGGTGTTTCCTTAATTAAGATGAGAAATGAGGGACTACACAGCATACATACATTATTATCCGGCTTTATGACTTACTTTATCTCGATTTAAAGTACCCAGATGTTAGTTATTGTTAGACTTTTGATGAATCCTTGCTGAATAAAAGCATTATGTATATACGTATAAATACACACATATTTTGTAACAATTATATTATTACTATATATAACAATATTTCACACTATTACTGTTTTTGCTGTTTTTTTTAATCAATTAAATGCAGCATTGGTGAGCATATAAGACTTATTAGAACAAAATCATCACTTCCTGATAAACTGCCACTAAATACCACTAAAAAAGTAGGAAAAGCCATTGAATATAATCATTTCCATATATACAGGGCTTTACGCTTGCTTTTCTTTTTACTAACCTTAAAATTTAGAAGCACAGTCAAATTTTTAGGAGCACCTTCTAATCAATAATCAAAAAATCTGATCAAAAATTAGCCATCCCATTACGAGATGATAATTGACTCCTTAAAGTGATTTACAGGGGAATTTTGTTTTTACCTTTGTAATGGCATTTTTCTAACTTTATTAAAAGCATGTCATCTTTTATGTCAATTTTTTTTAAAGGTTATATTTTTAAAACTTTTTAAAATTTCTAATCAAAACAACAGAATAAGAACAAGTAGAATAAGAATAAGTTACCAATCAAATGAAATCAGTATTAACCAAATTAATTTGTACTACAGAGGTGACACAGAAGAACACAAAAGAGGCTTGTAGGTGTATTTTCATGTTTAATGAGGCTCAGAGGTGGTATAAGTGCAATCAAATTCATAAATTCATGTTGAGATTATTGTTTTAAATATAAAATTTTGAATACAGAAATAGTAAATGATTTAAATAACTGAAAAGATACTTTAAAAAGGAAACTAAATCTGCCAGTAGGTGGCAGCAAGTCACTGATTTAATTACTGAATTATATCATTCATTTGATTCGTTTGAATGGCTGATTCATTCAGAAGTAAAGCACATGACTGTCTTTATGAATGGGAAATTGAATCATTGACTCATTGGATTCATTTAAAAACGCACATTCATTCATAAAGGAAACACCGCTGTGTTTGAATGGACATGTGCAACGGCTCGGTTGTGACTTGTTTCCAACTATTTTTGATGACGAAATAGAGCAAAATCAGGCAATAGTGTTATAGTCAGACAATAATATTAACTTCTTGTTTATTTAACTGTTGTATTAAATCAGTACGTCATTTACAAACTCCCTTAAAAATCATTAAATGCTGTCACTCATCTTAGTTCATCGCGATCTCAGAAAGCTCTGTTATAATCAACAAAGCTATCCACACTGCACAATCTCTTATTTACACCCTCTTTACACTTTGTTTATGAAAGGACTGGTGAGATATGTCTGTGATACAATCTCAGCGCAAACATAAATATGCTGATTGGGTCAGTCGCACATGGTGCTTCTAAATATTTTTTCATAGTCACACGCTGTAGTTTCAGTTGCGAATGCGACTGAAATGGTCGCACTATAGAGCCCTGATATAATAAATTACTTGCACTTCAGAGTGAGCAGACGAAACACAATAAATGCGGTCATTGCTTTCGGAGGTGGATGCCTGCTGTTTGGGAATCCAGTTGTGTAAGACAATTCTGGAAAGCAATTATACAGAAATACTTTGACGACAGATTTTGCCTTGAGCTTTCAAAAATGACAAAAACCACCTTTCAGATGCTTTGCAACAAGGTCGTTCCACTGCAAGTTATCCCATTCCATGCACATATTCACATGACTTTATGATGTGCATACACAAATTTAATCAGCAAATACCTTTCCATCTCCCTTTATTGGCATTAATCCAATTAATTGTGGAGGGGGAGGGGGAGCATTTCCATCACTTGTTTCTAATCCGATAATTTAAAATGTGCATAAAAACAACCCATAAGTGTCTCTATATACATTTCTTCAACACCGGTTCAATACGTACCTCGGTTTTTAACCACGGTTTTCGGTTCGGTTAAGTTCTGATATTTTTTCACTTCAGTGTGGGGTTTTTTTGCAACAAATTAACAAAATACTCCCGTAAACCTCTGTACACTGGAAAAAGCGTGGTTTAGTATATGTCTGCTTAATTTTTCTTCTGAGAGAGGTATTATTTTTTCGATTTTTATGCAAAATAGATTGGGTTTCATTCATACTGGACGCCAGAGGGCGCCCTCCTGCAAAAAACCCGCATATGCGTCAAAGAAGTAGCACTAATGACATTCTGTTCCAGCTTCTCTAATATGGGTAAAAGCATCGCTATTGCTGTAACTGATTAAAAACAAGATATAACGTTAAACGTTTTGAATGACGAAATGTAAGGACAATAAACACTCGTCTGCAATAATATATTGGTTTATCTGTGTTCTTCAAGCCATCTCGGGTATTTTCATAAGCCATTGCTAATCGATTTAACGGTTACATAGAATATGAGTATAGAATTTATTGTCTGCCTCATTCTGTGATAAGAATCCACATCAGATCACATAAGGAACTTATTTAAAACACTCGACTGATGTTGTGAAGTAAAAACAAGCTATAATGTTTTTTTATAACTTTTATTTTTATAACTTTTGTTGGACAGCAGGTTTAGAAAGGCTTATCATTGCAGGTCATTAGAATGGAAGATGCTCTGCGTGTGTTGCTTTTTCAAATATAAGCGGGGAAGCGTTTCCTCATTTCAGCACGTGAAATCAGGAGCACACATACAGCAAATTCCGAGAGAAATAAAACAAGGAAGTTATTTAAATGCAAAACCGAAAAACCGCTATTCACAAGCCTGTATTGAACCGTGGATGTCGTACCAAACGGTTTAATATTATATTAAGTATTGTGACATCCCTAGTAATTATGCACCCCACTGTAGGTTTCACGGCAGTTTAAAAGTGAAATGTTCAGAGAGTGGCACTAAAACACACGTTCAATACGTGACAGTGGCACGTTTTTATTCCGTTGGTACAGACACGTTTTGCTATGTTTTTAATTACGGTGCTTGAGGTACCTATTGCGACTGTTCAGAATTCAAATATCCGGGGAGTGTCGCTAAAGGTTAATGCTGTATCATGTTAGAAATATCCCCTACACCAAATCCAACCCAAAACCTACCCGATAGTCTTAACTAATGCAAAAGAGATACAAAAACACCTTTGTTGATGCAGCCTTGCTATTTTAACATTCTTATGCAGATTTGAGCTGTTTTGTTGAACCATAGTTTCACAGTGTTCGTTTTTCATCACGCAGGTGCAACACTGTATCGCGTGAGCTACTGAACAAACTAAATTAGAAAACTCATGCATGTGAAGCTGTATATGTAACGACAATGTTTAAAAGCATCAGTTTTTAAATCGCACAAATGTTATAATTGTTTTAAAGTCATAACATAATATTCTGCAAGTAATTGTTTGAAAATTAGGCTTTATTAATCAAAACTCTGTACCTGTAAATCATACTTTGTGTGAAAAGGAATGCCTCGAGTGTTCATTTCAACTGGAAACTGCAGTGGTTTGTACATATATGTATGCTTTTTCAGTTTTGCAGAAATGTAGAGTCACTTATTTCATGAGTCTATGTTGCATAAAAACAAGGTGATGGAAACATAGCTAGTGTTTTTGAACAAGTTGATTGATTCTATTACTTATTTGTAAGGATAATCACTTGTTTCTTTTCTGATTGAATAACCATTTTTAAATGAATTGGTTGAGTGAATGATTCAATTACTTAACAGTAAAAACTTGTCGCCAACTATTGGTGTCACAGTGTAACAAACTGCAGTTTTTTTGCAATTGCGATATTAAAATGACTATTTCTATGTGACTCGCCAATAAATGCTTGTGGGTATTTATCTTTTTGAGACATTTGTTTTGATAGAAATGACTCTCTCTGGCAATGTAATTTAAAGCTTAGAGCTTCTTCATTATGATTTTGCCTAAATTAACTCACAGCTACCCTCCAAGGCCTGAAATGTGCCGATGCTGTACAAGTGCATCTCAGGCATGTGGATGAAGCATATATATTCATGGTAGGAGAAGCTTCAGGCTTCTATATTAGAGACTAGCTGCATTGCATGTAAATATCAATGTCAGGTGATGAACAAAACACCTGTGTTGACAGTATCTCCTTTCCCATAAGCTTTACCGGACAAAACAACAATCTCTGCAAGGCTTTGATTAAATCAAACCTCCAGGCCATGTGTGAAGCGATAGGGTTGTCTAGCATAAGCTGATTATGTGTTCATCTAAAATACAGCATCAAAACAACAGGTTATTTCAAACGATGCCAAAATTAACACAAAGACATTATGAGCTACATATTTTAAAGGAAGCGTTCATCCAAAAAATAAAAATTCTGTCATCATTTATTCACACTCATGTCGTTCCAAACCTGTATGACTTTCTGCTTCAATAGAACACACAAGGAGGAATTTGCCAAGTTGCCAATAACAATAAACAGAATGCAAATGCACCATAAAAGTAGTCCATACAAGTCATACAGCGTAGTCTTTTTCTCACACTATCATTTTAGAGTATACAAATCCTTCAGTAAAGGAACCAGTATGGTTCAGCGGGTTAACGGGGTCAGGGAGCTCATAATGGACAGGAGGAAGGCACTCGGCTGTAAGTCTTTTATCTGATCTGTCTTGGGGATTCTGCATCATCAGAACAGGAAGCATCGCTCAACACGTAGTTCAGGCAGAGTTCAGGGGCACGGGCATTTTTCTCTTGGAGATGGCTTCGGTGTGAACTCTAAATTGGTTCTTTGATCTTTAAAGACAGCAGAACTCAGCACTAACAGGATCAAACATGTAGTAATTTTGTTGAACATATGTTTTAAGGTTTTTATACTTTTATGGACATTTTTATGAACATGCTGTCATATACACATAAAAAAAATTGTCACGGTTGTGGCACAATTTGTGTGACCAGACGTTATCTTTGCTGAAATCGCCTTTTAAACATTTAAAATTAAGCACCTGTCACTTTTTTATTAGCCCAAATACACCCATTTATTAAAGGATTAGTTCCAGAATTAAAATTTCCTGATAATCTACTCACCCAAATGTCATCCAAGATGTTATTGTCTTTCTTTCTTCAGTCGAAAAGAAATGAAGGTTTTTGAGGAAAACATTCCAGGATTTTTTTTTTTCATATAGTGGACTTCAATGAGGATCAACGGGTTGAAGGTCCAAATTACAGTTTCAGTGCAACTTCAAAGGGCTCTACATGATCTCAACCGAAGAATAGGAGACTTATCTAGCAAAAGATCTGTCATTTTCTAAAAAAATAAAACTTTATATACTTTTTAACCACAAATGCTCGTCTTGCACTCTCGCGCATTACATAGTCAAGATGGAAAAGTCACATATGACGTACACTGTGAAAAATAAATAGTTTAGAAAACTAAAAGTAAGGCAGCTTGATGCAGTATGACTTTTGAGTTCTCTCAACAATAGTTAGTTTTTCTCAGTAAAGATACTTTGTTTAGCCAACAAAAATTTGTTCATGCAATGCTGATTGTCTTATTTTGCTAATAGAAAAATTGCTATCTCAGCAACTGAAACAACAATTACTGTCGTTGAGGTAATTTATTTTTTCATGTATCATTTTTTTATTTCCAAATGACAAACAGTGAATTGTTATATAAACCTTAATGGATAACTTAGTTTAATGTGTAGACAACATTGTCTTCGTTTGTAAAACATCTTACAAGACTAAGATTTCCAGCAAACAAATATAAGTGGTTGAACTCTAGGCCTCAAAACTAGACACACAAACCTCAAGCACGGGTGCAATCAACAAATGTTAAAAAGATGAGCTCTTTACATCACAATGCAACAAATAACTAACAATAATGACAAACCAGCAACAAAAAGTTTAAATTAAGTCAGCAAACAGCAAAACAATAATCATATAACAGTAACTGCAAATTATTCATTCTGCAATGCACGCTGGGAACTCACAAAGCCTTTACATTTCAACAATATGAAATTCTTCAGACAACTGTGTAGTTGGGACAGCATTTGGGGCAATTTTGTTGGTCTGACAAGGGTTTTTATGTCGTTTCAAGAAAAGAGCATTTTTTTAGTATTTGAGACTCAAAATATTTCGTAAACTGGAAAATATGCATATGCAAAAGCCAACTTGATGCAGTAAGGCTTTTGAGTTCTCTCAACAATAGTTTTTTAAACACGTTATTTATCCAACATAAATTTGTTTGTTCATGCAATGCTGATTGTCTTATTTTGCTAACAGAAAAAGTCTTGTCACAGCCCCTGAAATAACAATTACTGTCGTTGTCGTTGAGGTAATTTATTGTTTTCTGTTTCCTGGATGAAAAAAAAATGTATAAAAAGTCACCACATCAGTTTTATGTTTTTTTTTTTTTTTATGAATGCCAAACAGTGAATTGCTATAGAAATATTAAATGATAAGTAATTCTAATATGTAGACAACATTGTCTTTGTAAAATATCTTACAAGACTAAGATATCCAAGAAACAGATATGTGGTTACACATAATCTAGGCCTCAAAACTACACACCTCAAGAACGGTGGCAATCAAGAAATATTAAAAAGATGAGCTGTCTACATCATAGTACAACAATTAACTAACAATAATGACAACAACAACAAAAAAGTTTAATGAAGTCATCAAACAGCAAAACAATAATTCTATAACAGTAACTGCATAATTTATTCATGCTGCAATGCATGCTAGGAACTCACAAAGCCTTAACATTTCAACAATATGAAAATATTTGTTCAGACAACTGTGTTTGACTAGGTCTGACAAGGGTTTTTATGTAGTTTTAAGAAAATAGCATTTTTTAGTATTTGAGACTCAAAATGTTTTGTAAACTGGAAAATATGCAGTTCTGTTTCTTACAGTGTAGATGGAAGTACTGCCCCAGTGTTTACAAAGTGAACATGCAAAGAAAGTCAAACGCACTTTACAAAAAAAGGTAAAACAACAATGTCGGATGATTTTAAAGTTGGAGAAAAAATGAGATTGAGTTTTTCGCCCTACACTAACTTTTTGAACCGGAGTACACAGATCTAGAACTAACCGAGTGTGACCTTTCCAACCTGATTACGTAATGCTTGAAGTCGCAGATGTGCATTGCAGTGCTAGTGCAAGATGAGCATTTGTGGTTAAAAAGTATATAAATTGTTATTTATTTTAGAAAATGACTCATCATTTTGCTAGATAAGACCCTTGTTCCTCGGGTGGGATCGTGTAGAGCCCTTTGAAGCTGCGTTGAAACTGCAGTTTGGACCTTCAACCCGTTGATCACCATTGATGTCCACTATTTGGAGAAAAATCCTGGAATGTTTTCCTCAAAAACCTTCAGTTCTTTTCGACTGAAGAAAGAAAGACATGAACGTCTTGGTTGATATGGGGGTGAGTAAATTATGAGGAAATCTTTATTCTGGAAGTTAACTATTTGTATTAAATGTGTATGTTTTTGCTTAAAAGAAAGGCATTGCTACTTACTCTAGTGAGTCTGTACTAAAACAGTGTAGACAGCATGTGCAATAATGTGCGAAATTGGTAAATTTCCCCTGTCAGTGTGTGATCTTTGGTTTTCTGTCGCTGACAACTCTTTGAAAATTCAACATGTATTCTAAACGTGTGAAATCCTGTCATATTGTCCCCTACCATTAATTAATTTGTTGCATGCAGACTCGCTTAAGACTCAGCAGCCAGAAATAAATGTCAGCTAAATGTCATATTTTAAATTACTGTGGATAAATGGATCCAGCAGAAGAGTGTTGCAGTCAATGATTTCACTAATTAAATTGAAGAAGAAAAAAGATATGGATGCTCTCATTTGATGGTAAACACGTGACCACTACATATTTCCCCCCCACATCATTATTGAGCCTTCTGACTCTCTAAAGACTATAATTTTTCAAATAAGACTGTAAACTTTCAAACAGTCGTGACAATTTGGCGTCATTTCTCACTAACTAATGGTCGTTACTCTAATTAGATGAAAGAAGCATCCCTGTGCATCACTTGTCTTGTCTCACTAAATGAAAGGAAATTATTTTAAAAAGCAAAGGACTGTGTCATATTTTGAAAAGATGTTTGAAGATGCCTCTAAATGACTGTCTTTTCTAGTTTAAACTCTTAAAATAGCTCTGGAAGGTCATGATTTTTTCTTCTTTTATTTATGCCAGAATTATTGGAGCTATAAAGCAATAGCCTGGTCTGAATTTCATTGTTAGCCCAGCTAGAATTACAATTCAGCTGCAGTAGAAAGACTCATAAAAGTGATATATCAACCATTTAATCTGTAATCATGTCATTTTATAGATATGCATTACAGTAAAAAGATTCATAAAGCAGTCAAGTCTCTGTCTGCTTAACTGAATTACAACATAACAGTCGCATTTCATACTTTTGCCAATATTTTAGCATTTGTTTTGTTTTTTTAAAGGATTAGTTCACTTCCTAAATAATAAACTCACCTCCATGTCATCCAAGATGCTCAGGTCTTTCTTTCTTGAGTCGAAAAGAATGAAGGTTTTTGAGGAAAACATTCCTGGAGTTTTCTCCATATAGTGGACTTCAATGGGGATCAGCAGGATAAAGGTTCAAATTGCAGTTTCAGTGCAGCTTCAAAGGGCTCTACACATGTTTTGACAATGTAATAAGAAAAATATGTGTAATATTCTATGCAATCTTGCTTCTCAAGTCAATAATGTTGTTTAGTTTTAGTCTAGTTGTTGAAAATAAGATTTTTTTATACAGTGGGAAGAGAATAATGCATCTTTTTGTCAAATAAGGAAACATATATTAAACAGAGGCTGCTGTGTCAGTTTCATATAGTGTATGTTCAATCATTTTGTCTCTGTCTTTGTTTGTCCACATGCATCAGAGCGTATATTTGTGTTTGTCCATGCGCAAGTGCATTTGTGTTTGTGTCTTCGCGTGTCTGAGTCTATCCCCCTGTGTTCAGAGCCGCACAGTCCATCTCCCCGCGAGAAGTTTGTGCACTGAAGCTGTTTACAGATTCCTAGCAGACGGTGATGTGATGTACAGCAATGAGGCGTCACCGGGTAAAATTGATAAATGGATATGGGTGGGTGACCATAATGGCAACAGTAAGAAATTGGATACTTGGCATTTCCAGATTTAATTTACTGTAGGCCCAGTGTTAGAGTGGTATGCCACAACCCACTTTCTTGTGACAAGCACTTAATTATTTTCACCCATCCAAGTGTAGACCCTGTTTCAGCCGTGGCTGGGAAAACAGCTGCCCCACAATGGAGCTGGAGATTGCTGGGTTAGATGAATATCACTGCTTTATTCAGACTAGAGAGATGAAAAATCATGCTTCTGATGTAACTGTCCAGAAGAACTCTAAATCATATATACATGTATTATTTTTTAAATTAGATTTTTTTTGTTCTTTTAATTCAAATTACTGTATGATGTCACAGACTCAGGATTTCATAATATTGCATATGTAATAATTTGATGTAACAATCAGCTTGCGCTGTGACTATCATATGAATGATTCGTCCTTTCAGTCCCCTTGAGTCCAGCAGGATGTGTTCAGCCTTCTTCCATCCTCTTTTCTCTCTATCCCTTTACTGGGAATTCATTGTCGTTCATTCCCTTAGGATTTCTAATCCTTGTGTGGGCGACATGTGCTCTGAATTTCAGCTGAGATCTGCTCAAGGCCTCCGGTTACAGAGGCGACAGTCAGAGGTCAAGCCATTTCTGAAATCGGTGGCATCCCTATTTCATTTCCAATCATAGTGACCAGTGTGTCAGTTCAACAAAAGTCAGGTTCAGATGACTTCAGCCTGTCGTACGATATCAAATGGCCAGTAGTCAACTATAGCCTGAACCGTTTGAATGGGTGCCGTCAGAATGAGAGACCAAACAGCTGATGAAAACATAGCAGTAATCCACAAGTAATCCACATGACTCCAGTCAACCAATTAAAGGGTTTGTTTACCCAAATTATTCACCCTGATGTCGTTCCAAACCCATAAGCCCTTCAGTCATCTTCAGAACACAAATGAAGGTATTTTTGAGGAAATCCGAGAGCTTTCTGACCCTGCATAGACTACAATACAACTGACACGTTCAAGGCCCAGAAAGGTAGTAAGAACATTGTTTAAATAGTCCATGTGACATCAGTGGTTCAGCTGTAATTTTATGAAGCTACAAGAATACTGATGTCACATGGAGTATTTTAACAATGTCTGTACTACCTTTCTGGGCCTTGAACGTGTCAGTTGCGTTGCTGTTTAAATATGAATCTGTCATAACCCAGCAGATAATCAGCTAGTGATGTGAAAGAATAATGATAAGTCTTACAAAATGACACTTAGGATGCGCTTTAAAAAAATCTCTAAGTTGGTGTTAAACAGTTTTTAACTTGGGTAACTTCAGATGACTTCATCCTGTCTTACGATATCACAGGACAACATCAAATAACAGCCAGTAGTCAACTATAGCCTGAACTGTTTAAATGGGTGCCGTCAGAATGAGAGTCCAAACAACTGATATAAACATAACAGTAATCCACAAGAAATCCACACAACTCCAGTCAATCAATTAAAGGGATAGCAGACCCAAAAATGAAAATTCTGTCGTTAATTACTCACCCTAATGTTCCAAACCCATAAGACCTTTGTTCATTTTCAGAACACAAATGTATTTTTGAGAAAATCTAAGAGCTTTCTGACCCTGCATAGAAAACAACACAACAACACATTTAAGACCCAGAAAGGTAGTAAGTACATCAGTGGATACTGATGTCAACATGGACTATTTTAACAATGTCTTTAACACCTTTCTGGGCCTTAAATGTGTCAGTTGCATTGCTCTTAGATTTCATCAAAAATATCTTTATTTGTGTTCCGAAGATGAACAAAGTCTTATGGGTTTGGAATGACATGAGGGTGAGTAATTAATAACAGAATTTTCATTTTTGTGTGAACTATCCCTTTAACATCTTGCGAAGTGATAATCTTTATTTTTGTAGACATGAAGAAATCCACCATTAAGACATTTAACTTAGTAAACTGTCACTTCTGGCCTAAATAGTCTATAATAACCATAATAACGTTTCTTCCAGTGAAAAAGTCCACTGTTGTCCTCTCACATCAAAATCCATCAACATATTTGTTTAGAACTGTTTTGGATGGTTTCATCAATAAACAGTGCTTGATGTCTGCGAATCTCATGATTTGGACAAGATGATTTTTTTCACTGGAGAAAGCAATATTATTGATAGACGACTGGTATTTTAGCTGGAAGCAACAGTTTGGAGTTAAAAACAAACTCATTAACATCTTGGCTGGCCTGAGGGTGAGCACATTTTCAGCAAATTTTCATTTTTGGGTAAATTATTCCTTTAAAAATGACTTATGAACACTTTTAATGAGGTAGAAAATAATAATCTGTCATAACCCAGCAGATAATCAACCAGTGATGTGAAAGAATAACGACAAGACTTACAATAAAACACCTGGGATGTGCTTTAAAAAAATCTCTAGGTTGGTGTTAAATAACTTGGGTAACTTGAAAACTTGAATAAATTTGAATACGATTTGTATGCAATAGTGTACCTTCTATGATGCGAAAGTATGTGCCCCATCTGAATTTCTGCCTTTGTGGACATTGGTAACATCATATGAGGTTAGGTTTGTTTTTATGCTGATTGTATTAGTATATTGATACAATCTGGTCATAAAATTACCACAAAATGTTGGTGCCTCTTTCATCAAAACAATAAGGGTTGGTGAATAGCTGAATAAATAAGCTTTCCATTGATGTATTGTTTGTTAGGATAGGACAATATTTGGCCGAGATAGAACTATTTGCAAATCTGGAATCTGAGGGTGAAAAAAAAATCAAAATTTTGAGAAAATCGCCCTTAAAGTTGTCCAAATTAAGTTCTTAGCAATGCATATTACTAATCAAAAATAACGTTTTGATACATTTACAGCAGGAAATTTACAAAATATCTTCATGGAACATGGTCTTTACTTAATATACTAATGATTTTTGACTTAAAAGAAAAAACGTAATTTTGACCCATACAATGTATTTTTGACAATTGCTACAAATAAATCTGTGCTACTTACGACTGGTTTTGTGGTCCAGGGTCACATATAACTTTATTTAATAAATTAATGAAAGATGTGTCAATTGTGTGTCAAATGTGTCAAATTTAAATACAATTTGTATGCAATACAAATTTGAAACTTCTATGCTTCAAAAGTATTTGCCCCCATCTGAATTTCTACATTTGTGCACATTTTTAACATCATATAAGGTCAGGTTTGTTTTTATGTTGATTGTTTTAGTATATTGATACAATCTGTTAATGAAATGGTCACAAAATGTTCTTTGAATGCTTCTTTCATTGCTTTTCAGTTTTTAAAAAGGTCTCAATTATGCAAAAGGTGTGAACGGGGCACTGGGTGTTATATAACATTCTTTAATAAATTAATGAAGGATGTGTCATGCATCACTTTTATGTATTTATAGCTTTAGTTTGAAGATCTTCCAGCATTCAGTGTGAAAATTGGCAAAATTACAAAAAAATCAGATGGGGGCAAATACACACCTACCATTTTGATACCTTTTGGGTCATAATCTTTATTTTCTGTAACATATCAAACTGTCATAGCCTAGTGCACAACATCCAGCATATGTAAAATTACGTACAGTATAGATCCTGTCAGTTAAATATGCTGTTTACAGCTTGCACACACCCTGACAGTGACATTACTGACTTCTCCTAAACTCTAAAAATGAGGTTAATTTGATCGGTTAAAATGGGCTGCTCATTTCTAAAATACTTAACACATAAACCATTTTTACTAATATCATAAATTCACACTTCAAGCTGAAGGCCTAACACACACACATGTACCACGGGGGTGTTTTATGAGTTGGTGTCACAGGACTGATGTCTGATTTATGAAGAGTGTCTCTGTGAGGACAACAGTAGGCAGATCATTAGTGTTGGGTTACGACTTTATCTCTCATTTTTCTGTAATACTGATAATGTTCGACATCCAGCATCTCTCTTTCTGTCTAAAATATTTAGTATTCATCTGAAGGTGCAGATTATTCCCAATTATTACCTTTCCTGGTATGATTTCTCAGTTCTCAGATCCCGAACTGTTTTGTCTTAAAGTCTGAATACAGTTCTCTTTAAGAACAGAAATAAAAATATGGATTGATTTTGACCTCGGTTTCCTGCAGCTGCACATTTTGATATTTAGGAAGGACATTTAGGCAGATATATTTTCAGCCCTGCAGTTAGTACACATCATGAAGTCTTCGAAATGATAAAGATACATAAAGTGTCGTCTAAAACCAAATTTAATATGACCGGTCAGCAGTTGGTAGCAGTGTTGTCAGCAAAGTTCTGCTTAAATGCACAGATTGAATTACGCCCCGCTGAATAGGTCTGTTACAGCCGAACTAAAGGCTTCATTTACTGCATAAGGATCTCACTCTATTGCGTTTCTTCCCAGTGAGTATTCATTTTTTTTTGGTGCCGTAATCTAATACCCCATTTGGATCAATCTTGCAAGGTCTTAATTAACTGTAAAAACCATAAATGAATAAGTACCCAAGCTGGACTGACCTTGCACTGAACCGGTTTGTGATGTTGAATCATTCTTCTGTTGAAAAACAGGCAAATGTTAAAATATAATATTATGTCTGTCAGCTGATTAAAAATGATATGCTGATTAGTTAATTAAATTAATCAAATATGTTAATATTTGCTGATTAAAAAATACAGATGAAGATATTGTAAAACAATACATAAGGTAACAGATACAGTTGAAGTCAAAAGTTTACATACACCTTGCAGAATCTGCAAAATGTTAATTGTTTTACCAAAATAAGAGGGATCATACAAAATGCAAGTTACTTTTAATTTAGTACTGACTTGAATAAGATATTTCACATAAAAGACATTTACGTATAGTCCACAAGAGAAAATAATAGTTGAATTTGTAAAAATGAGCAGTTAAACTGCCCACTGTTCTTTAGAAAAATCCTTCAAGTCCCACAAATTCTTTGGTTTTTCAGCATTTTTGAGTATTTGAACCCTTTCCAGCAATGACTGTATGATTTTGAGGTCCATCTTTTCACAGTAAGAACAACTCATATGCATAACTCATATATAAGGGACTCATATGCAACTATTACAGAAGGTTCAAACGCTCACTGATGCTTCAGAAGGAAACACAATGCATTAAGAGCCGGGGGGTGAAAACTTTTGGAATTTGAAGATCGGTCAATTTTACTTATTTTGTCTTCTGTGAAACACATAAGTATCTTCTGAAGGGCAGTACTAAATTAAAAAAAATAAAAAATTATATTTAGGCAAAATAAGAAAAATGTAGGGTACAACAGGGCTAAAGGCGTCCCCTAAGAAAAAATGTGCTTTTCACTGTGCCCGAAGAATATGACTGCAGAAAAATATATACGTTTGTATTGAACATTTATGGAGCAACATATTTTGTATGAAGATAAATCATACAAGTTGTGTATTTTGTTAAAAAATCTCATAAATGTATGAGGTGGCAAGGGGGGCCTTTTACTCCACAGATGGGGTATTTCGATTCTGCAATGTGTATGTAAACTTTAGACTTTAAGTAAAGCATTGAAAATTGTTTTGTATCGTTTTGTAGTCCATACCATATATTTCATAGTTAAAAGAGAAGTCGACTTCCAAAACAACAATTCACAAATAATTTACTCACCCCCTTGTCATCCAAGATGTTCCTCTCTTTCTGTCTTCAGTCGTAAAGAAATTATGGTTTTTGAGGAAAACATTTCAGGATTTTTCTCCATATAATGGACTTCATTGGTGCCCTGATTTTGAACTTCCAAAATGCAGTTTAAATGCAGTACAAAAGCTCATGTAGCACAGGCTCTGGGATGCGCGTTCACGATGCTATGTACTATTGAATCGTGTCAAAAGGTCATGTGAAATGTAGGCAGAACTACAGACCCAGTGTTTACAAAGCGAACGTGCAAAGACTAAGTGCAAGTAAGTCAAACGCTGTTTACAAACAAAAAGGTACAACGATGTCGGACGATTCTGAAGTTGTAGGAGAAAATAAGATGGAGTTTTTCGCCATACTCTACATTTTTGAGCCGAAATACACAAACAGTAAACTTAGACATGATTCGTAGTAGTGATGGGAAGTTTGGATCATTTTACCGACTTGGACCTTTGAGTCTCGTTCAGCAAAATGAACGAATCTTTTTTCGAGTCATTTCGTTCATTTTAGCAAAATATAATTAAAATGTTACGTATTGCTTCCCTAACACATCTACTGCTTACACAAACGTTGATCACACTACAAACAAGACAAAACTATAATGCTGTAAGAAACAGAAAAGATTAATTTATTGTTTACCTGAGTCTTTAGTATATGATTAGCTCACCTCACCTCGTATCTGACAAGTTTTCGGGTTTGAGTCGTTCGTTCATCATGTGACAGACCCATAATATGAACGAACAACTCGAAAAACCCAAAGACTTGAAACAGGTGAACTAATTCCAGTACAGAACCTAATAGGATGTTGCACATGCGCGACTGAACAAATCACTCACCGAGACGACTCGTTCTTCCCGAGTCACATTAAAGATTCGTTCAGAATGAGAGAATTGTTCAAGAACAACGCATTACTAATTTGTAGCATCGTGGATTCGCATCCCAGAGCCTGTGCTACACAAGCTTTTGTGCTTAAAAAGTATACAAATTTTTATTTTTCGAAAAAAAAATGACTGATCGTTTCGCTAGATAAGACCCTTTTTCCTTGGCTGGGATCATTTAGAGCCCTTTGAAGCTGCATTTAAACTACATTTTGGAAGTTCAAAATCGGGGCACCAATTAAGTCCATTATATAGAGAAAAATCCTGAAATGCTTTCCTCAAAAATCATAATTTTTTAACGACTGAAGACAGAAAGACATGAACATCTTGGATGACAAGGGGGTGAGTAAATTATTTTGTAAATGGTTGCTCTGGAAGTGGCCTTCTCTTTTAATCAAAAAGACAAATAATTTGACTTTACACATTGTTACATGTCTGTCACTTCAAAAGGATTTTGCAGTGTTAATGTTTCCCAGTAGTGTCCAAAGGACAGTAACAGATGCAACGGTTTGTTTTTCAGACAAGTGTGTTTGACAGGAGATTTTTCAGGTCTACATTATTTCGGTCTTGTGTTTTGGGAAAACAAGAACTTTGGACCCTTGATATTCAGCTCGCTGTGAATCACGGCATACATCCTCAGCAGACCATGCTACACAATAATCCTCGTGTCTCTGCATGCAGCAATATCCTGTGCAATATCATTACAAGAGAGAGAAGGAAGTTGCTTAAGATTTCATTTTACTGGAATGACATTTATTGGGAAGGCAAAGGTTTTTGGCTTTAATATAGAATAGCTTTGCAATGCTGCAGCCCAGATTTCACTGTTTCCTTATGAAACGCCTCAAGGTCAAAGGAAACCAGTTCATTTCTGAGCCATGGAAATGTTCAATTCTTTCACCCTGGCCAAGAGTAGTCTTTAGTCTCATCTTATTTGTGGCGCAATGTGGATTTCAATCATGGAATAATCCATTTTCATTACTTATTAAAATTGATCCATGCAAACAAAAGGTGGTGCGGAGATGTCGTCCTCTGGGAACAATTTTAGCTCTCAAGCCTCATAAAATCAAAAGCTAGGGGTTATATGTGGAGGTTGATTTGTATTGGATTTTACCATCCACTATCCATTCAGCATCTAAATGAAAATGTAATCATCAACCATTTGCCTAAATGTAAAAAAATGTTATTTGTTACATTTTTAACCTACAGCTTTTCTGTTGGAGAGGTGGATTTATTTTGCGCACAGATCTTGGTCGGGGTCATGGTTTGGGTGTTGGTCTAAGAGGACACCAGCAGAATTCATGTTGTGTTTTCAGTGTGGCTCCTCCTTTATCTGACTCCATTATGAATTATACATGCTGTATGTGTTCTAGATGCAGATAACAAATACATGCAAGTCACCAAGAGAATGTACACAATAGAAAATGATGAGGATGCCATTTTGTATCTTGTGGTATCATTAGTGTAAATAAAAATTGGTATTTTATGGGAAAAATAATAAGAGGAAGGATACGGCCTATAACCCTACAGCTGTTGTTCGTAAACAAATTTGAGTGTAAATAATGCACAGCCTGGTAAATAAAATATTTCTGTGAGTGAGCTTCTCACTGTAGTCAACCTATAGGAAAGAAACAAAGAAGACAAATGGTCAGGAAAGGTCATGGGGAGGGCTGAAGGGGATAAAACAGCATTAATGAGAACTGTAAGGTGAGTCAGAGACAGATTCAGTGTCATGAAGGATACAATCAACTTTCAGTTTTGTTAGCCTGTTAAAGATTGGAAAACTACAGGTTTGTCATTGTTCTCTGATGGTTTTTGACTGGCATCCTTGTGGCTTCCTAAAAAGTAGTTCACAATGAAATTTTAAGTTCTGTTCCATACTTGTATGAATTTCTTTCATGGAGCACATAAAGCAATTTGTTAAGATGTCTTTTTCCACACAATGGGGAGAGATGCTGTCAACCTTGGAAAAATTACATAAGGCACCATACAAGTATCATAACATTTAGCTTGCGCTGTATGCCAAGTGTTCTGAAGCCAAATGATAACTAAAGGCTGAAATTCACTACACAACTTTTAAAATCAGAACAGATTTTAAAACACTGGGTGTCATACACTTACCGACTTTGCAAGTAATCACAAATAAAAAACTGGCCATTAAACACTAAACGACTGAGTTAATTCCAGTCACAATAAACTCACACATAAGAGTGTGTCTTGTTGCTAGGAGATGCTTGACAAATAAAAACAATATGTGTTCTAAAATCGGCTGAAAATATCAAGGCTGCGTCCGAAAGCTCTAAAATGTTGCCTTCGGGGGCAGCATTACAAGCCAGGAAGGTATCAAGGCAAGTCCGAATCCAAATTCTACTTCACTTTCTGTCTCCGGAGGTACATTCTTCTGATGGAATTTTGAAGGCAGCATAGATGTATCCTTCGCTGCCTTCGATTTCCCACAATCCTGTGCGTGAGTGCGTGTGAGATTTTGACCATGATATATTTTATGAATAGTAATAGTGTAGAAACATGATAAATAATATTGTTTGTAATAATAGTATTTTATAAAAATGTTAAAAGGGTTCAAATGAGTAGTAAATAAGATTAATATTTACAATATACTACCAATAATAACAAATGACCTGTTCTGCAATAATACTTGCAACAGTGCTTTTATTTTTTTAAGCAAAAAATGCCATTCTCTGCCATCTTTTCTGACACACAGACCTTCAATGACATTGAGGTCTTTATGCATTATTAAATCATTTATGCATAACTGTTTAAGATTGTTTTTTTACAAAATGTACAACCTATCAACAACTTCACGTTCTGCTGCCTCTGAAGTCTGTCCGAAACTGTTTCTAGAGTTGCCTTCACAGCCTTCGAAGTCACTGCCTGATAGGGCAGCGAGGCAGCAAGTCAGCTGACTAGACTTTCGGAGACAGCCCAAATGTGTTTGATCACCTCCGACTGGATAGATTCCAAAGTCCCTTTAAGGCAAGTCATTTCACTCGGCAGCCATATTGTTTCTTATGCTCCAATAGCGTTAAAAAATAGTACTAAATAAAAAATGACATGCATTTTGCATGATCCCTCTTATTTTGGCAAAATAATTCACATTTTGCAGATTCTGCAAGGTGTATAAAAACTTTTGACCTCAACTGTAAGTATTAAGTTTTTTTTTTAAAAATCATTGCTGACCCAAAACTTTTGAACAATAGTGCTAATGTATCAAATTGAGAGTTTGCGATTCAAAATCAAATCAGAAAATTTGATCCCCACCCCTTAATTTTATAAATGTAAATATGTAAATATGTATTAAAGTACACAATAGCTTGAAGTGGACTGAAAGACAGTGCCAATGTCAAGACAAACTCCCAGTGCTCAGGTCCGGAGGTGTGTAAGTTAGTTAAGTCGGTAGCTGACAGCACGAGGTGAAGGAAGGTGGGACATGAATGTTAATCAAGCTAATGAAGTTCTGGAGAGAGCGCAGGCTCATGCCGAGAGAGCCAGATATCACACGCACACACAGCACAGCGGCTAACAACAGACGGCTGTGCCACCAGGGGGCCTGCTGGTACACAACGGGAGTAAACAAGTAAACAGCTTACAATAAATGAGTCTCTTTACACATTTCCAAAATGTCCGGGTTAGTCAAGGACAACAGCTTCGATGAAAAGAGTACGTATATTGAAGAAGTAGGCTATTTGTAAATAAACGTGCGTGTGTGTGTGCGTGCCACCACGGGACGATAATTGGATGTAGAGTCGGCAGCGTGTTCATCAGATGGCAGAAGGACACTTGACTGGAAATGGGCCGGATTTGAGCAGGAAATGGCCAGACACAAATTGCAAACTACATTCTTAACAACCATATCCATCAGGTCATCCATCCTTATAGCCATCTAACCGTTCCTCCGTCCAATCAATCACAAAATCTATCACCCCATCACTCACTAAATCCCTCCATCTCATTGCGATTTGCTCATTTTCCCTCCCTCTCATGCAGTTCATTCATTCGCCCCCTTCTTTATGGTGGCAGCAAGATGTGTTTACTCTTTCTGTGAGTGCCAGGTATAAATATTGATGTGTGGACGGTCCAATTGAATGTCATGGTCCGTTCAGATAGTGAGAGAAAGAGAGAGAGACATTGTTGTGATCCTTTATGCACTTTAGAGTTCCATAAACGATCAACTTGAAGTGTCCGTTCCAGACACTCACCTGAAGAGTTTTCAGACTGACATCAATGACGCTACATATTCAAAAAGAAACTCACGGAAGTATTAAAGGGATAGTTCACCCAAAAATGAAAATTAACCCATAATTTACTCACCCTCAAGCCATCTCAGGTGTAAATGACTTTCTTCTTTCAGACAAATACAGTCAGAGTTATATTTAAAAATCTCCTGGCTTTTTCAAGCTTTATAATGGCAGTGAATGGGTGTTCAGATTTTGAAGCAAAACAAAGTGCATCCATCCATCATAAAAAGTACTCACACAGCTCAATGAGGTTAATAAAGTAGTATAAAATATCCATATTTAAAACTTCATGAACCATTATCTCTAGCTTCCACTAACTGTCGTACACGTGTTCACGAGAAAGTGGTATTTCAACGGATGATGTAGGTAGAAATGCACCAATTGCATATTTCTTGGCCGATTCATGACAGTTATGGTATGTTGAAAAACTCCCATCTCATGTTCTCCCTCAACTTCAAAATCGTCCTACATTGCTGTTTTACCTTTTTTGTTAAGGGTGTTTGATCTTTGCATGTTCACTTTGCAAAAACTGGGTCGGAACTTCTTGCGATGTAGGATGATTTTGAAATTATTTTTGTAGTTGAGGGAGAAAATATGATTGGAGTTTTTCGACATACCCTAACTGTCTTGAACCAGAATACACAGAGTTCAGATTGAGATGAAAAAGTATTTAAATTGTATTTTTTTAATGAAAATAACCAATCGTTTCACTAGATACGTGGATCATATGCGCAAGACCACAAAACGTATCACACCCATTTGACTTCTACACAAAACAGCTATATTTTATAGCGATATGGATGAGATTGTGGCTGTCATACGTTGTCAAATGCGGCTTTACCGAGCTGAGAACTAAACACAATTGGCTATTTAAAAAAGAGGGCGTGTCTGCTTGATATGTCCCGCCCTGTTTTCTTGTTTCAGTTGAAATGACATCACCACATAGAATAACGCTGCATGTTTCAAAGCACTTCAGTGGACCTTTAAAGAGCTCTATTGAAATAGAGAGTATAAAGTTTTGAACCTGCGACATTAAAAGTGATACCTTTCTAGGATGTTATTACTAACTTCTTGATTCATATTCCTGCAGCCAGGCAACAAATACTGCCAAAGCCAGGTAAAATTCTTCCACTCAGAGTTTTAAAGCTGTTTGAAAGACACAGATACAACCTTATACACCCACTCCCTGTCTTGCAAATACATCTTAACATGCATACAAACTCATACACGGACACATACCTGCAGCCTTTTTTCTTTCTTATAAACACATCTTGTCTTGATACCTGATATAAGCTGTTTTCTCGCCATATTTTTTGCTTATATAGACAGTTGAAACTGAGCATCCCATATGGCCTCGAGTTGAGCTTGTACTTCAAGGTGAATTTAACTCATCTCTAATGCACCAATTGGTTTACTTGCTATCATTTACGGCAATACACTGAAGTCTTCCTGATTTAGTTGTTGCTGGAGCCTAACAAGGTTAGACAGGCATACAAATCAGTTGTGTGAAAATGATGGGTGATTTTCACAGTGCATTAAGTCTCATGTAGAGGACTAATATTAGGAAAGCACATATAATAGGTCACATACTGTACGGTGTGCAAGTGAAGAAGTTGACAGCTGCGTACTGTACTGCTAAATTTAGCCTCATTATTGGTCTCAGTGGTTGGACACATGATACCTCGCTGCCCTCCAACTGCTAAACAGTCCAGTGTATTAGTATCTAGACAGTAAGGTAGATAATGATAAAATATCATAGTGACATTTTGTTGGAGTTTTTATTTTGTGGATTGTTTACTTCCAGGGACTAACTGATCCGTGTTAACCAGCCAAACCTTGACCTCCTTGACTGCTATTTGAACGTAAACCGCATTTCTCTGTCTCTGTCAAATAAGTAACATCTCATCCTGCCGGTGACTGTTGCCATGTTTATGACATATTGATTTGATTTTGTGGAAAGCTGCACTGTGGTAAACAAAGAGCTCCTGCATTAGATGTGACAGGAACTTTGCTTGCTTTTGTTGTTCTCTGCCTCTTCAGATGTCTGTCATATAACTTTATGTATATGGCTGCACTCAAGCATCAGGGAAGGAGCATCTTAATGCATATCAATAGCATGTGGTATAAAGGAACCCAACAAGAGAGTATTTTGTTTCATATGATGTTTAACTGCTTCTAGTGTGGGGAAATGTGATCTTTAAAAATAATGTTTTGAAAATAAAGTTATTGCACTTTTTCTAATAAAAATATCTCATTATGTTTCATTTTACAAGTACAAATTTTACGAGTTCTTATGGTTAATTAAACTATTAAAAATAGTTTTATTCATTGAAATAAAAGTGAAATAGGACAGGCAGTGATCTATATATAAATATGAAAAAAATAAATGAAAATTAGAAAAGCTGCAATAAGTAAGTTTTAGTTAAATAAATTTTAGTTTAGCTAAAATTACTGAAAAATAAACCGAAATTAAATGATATATATAAAAAGGTGAAATGGGATACAAAGTAATCTATATGTAAATATGAAAAAAATTAATGAAAATTAGAAAGGTTGCAAATTTTTGTTAAATTAATTTTAGTTTAGCTAAAATTACTGAAAAATAAACTGAAATAAATAACGGAATATATTTATATATATATATATATATATATATATATATATATAAACACTAATAAAAATTTATTATTAATGAATTCATAAAAAGCACATAAAATCAATAAAACTACTAATAAAATAGACTGGAAATACAAAAATAAAAACTAATTTCAAAAATGTGCACATGCTATATAAATAATAATACATACAATATATATATATATATATATATATATATAGAAATTAAATGAAAATTAGAAATGTTGCAAATAAATAAGTTTTAGATAAATTCATTTTAGTTTAGCTAAAATTACTGAAAAATAAACTGAAATAAAAAACGATATATATGTAACACTAATAAAAATTATTTATTCATAACAACACATAAAATCACTAATATATATATATATATAATCACTAAAATAATATATAAATTATAAATATAATAATATATAAATAGTACATAACAACTGGTTTCACATTACTTTTGCATTAAAGTATTTGAATATATTTTTATAATTTATATAATATATAAAAATTTATTTAAAAGCTAATAAACTAATAAAAATTACAAAATTACAAAAGCACCTAAAAATACTAAAACTACAATTAAAATAAATAAATAAAAATATATTAAAAAAAATAGTACATTCTATATAAATAATAATAATACATACATAAATAAATGATATATAAATAATATTTACATATATAAAACATGGTGGCTCATTTGTAAGACTACATTTTTACTTTGTCATATGACTATATAACATATTTTGATCTAATAAAATATCCTTGTAATTTTGTGATATATTTATTAATTTTAGTCTGGTTAGTTTAAACTAAAGTAAAATCGAAAACTAAATAAACTAAATAAAATACACTGTAAAAAATTATATTACCAAAAAGTTATGACAACATGTGTTTTTTCATTTCTTTAACTCATCAAAATAAGTTAAGCAATTTTCAAATTTATTTTGTCTTAAAGTTGTACAAGGTTCAAATCATTTTGAAGCCAGTTTAATGTATTTTAAGTTGAAAAGAAAAAGTTGATTGTACGTAAAAAATGTAGAAACTAGTTTTTTACAGTGTAACATCTAATTTTAGTTACGGAAAACAACATTTTAACTTACAAGAATAGTGCAAATGACACCAAATTTCTAGATTCTCTTAGAAAGAATACCCCTCTACATATTACTTCCAAAAAGTCACTTGTTTACTTTATAGGTAGCGTGTTAGAACAATAGAACAACCCTCTATATTCAGTTTCTTTTATAAAACTCTAACTTTGGTAAGGACATGCGTGTACTGGAGTGTTGTAGAAGATCAGACGGCGATGGGACCAGTGAGAGTCCCTCGTTCCGTGTTCCTGCTCTCTTCCCGGGATTTGAGTTATTCATAAGCTGTGAAGTCATCGGGAGCGAGGCTGTCTGCAGTGCTCCATTACTGCCAGCTCCCACCGTGCAGCAGCGTCGCTCTCCTGCTTCGCCTCACGTCGTTTAGGTCGGCCGTCTCTGACGAGACTCTGATCTAATAGACCTGAGTGATCTGCCGGTGGCAGCAGGAGGGAGACGCGCGGCGGCAAAGACATTAGCTGTTTACAGGGATCGTCTGTTATCTTTCACACAATCTCTCCTGCCTTTGCCTTTCCTCCCTGTCTCACCTCCTCCCACTCAAGTGAGAGATCTTGCAGACCCATAGAGCGTGAGAGAATTGCTTGCAGTTGGGTCAACGCGCAAGTCTGTGCATCCGTGCGAGCGCATACTATCTTTTCATCTTATCTTTTCATTCTCTGCTGCTTGATATTCATATAACTTTACAATAGAAATCTGAGACCTCTGAATTGTAGCGAGTTCATTTGTAAGTGCGCAATAAGCTGTGCCACTGTTTACTTTAGTTAAATGAGGTGTCTGCAATCAATGTGACTTTTCAAAGAAAATTTAACTATATTTAACTATATATAAAACGGATTTTGATCACTTTTTGTTGCACATAATTTGCATTTTTATAAAACAACCCAGGAAATGGTTTCATTTTGAGAATGTCTTTATGTATTAAAACAATTTCCAGCATTTTGTTGTAGTATTTGTACAATTAATAGCATTTGTAATGGTAAAAGCTCACTGTCACTATTACTACAGCTTACCCCGACCCACATCATTTTTAGAAAAATGGTTTGTTTAATAATTCATGACTGATTTTTAGCCAAATAATTTACATGGGTTTATACATGGGTGATTCATGATATTTTTAGACTTGAATAATGTTTTATTTTTATATTCAGTGTGGAGAATGTACTTTGCCGTGCAGAAAAAATAAAAAAAGCATAAAAACGTTTCTTATGTGCATCTCTTAATTATAGGCATGAATGGGTCCCTGGTTACATGACAAATTATGCACAGTTTGCTAGATTAAAGGAGCAATGGTATGTGGTGATCTTTATGCTAGTGTACACTATAACGTACCTCAGCACACAGTATTGCGGCCAGATTAAGCGTAATGCATTATGACACAAATTGTGCTGGATAAAACAGGCTCACCAGAAGGATTCTATGAATTTATGAATAAAAGAAAAGAAACACCATGAATATTTTGCAAATTCTCTTTGAAATTCATACTCTCGGTTATCTATGGGAAACTACGACCTACAGTGTACGGTGACCTTATTACAGGGAACTTCCACATTAGATTAGATGTAGGTTTATGCACTGTATTGTTTTCCTGAACTTTATGAAGACAAGTATGACTCTAAGTTTTGTTTGTTATAGTTCTATACACTAAAAAGATTTTATTTGCATTTACTATGCATTCAAATGTAGGGAAATATATGATGGCTTTTGATGAATCAGTCAAAAACTTATAATTAAGAAAAGTTTTTGGACTTTCACAGCCCATTTTACTTCTGTAATATCATAGATTTCCAAGTGCAATAGAATATCAAACAGGACAAATGCAGGTCAGGACTTGATTTTAGCCGTCAGGAATTGATCGATTTTTAATTACGTAGTCAATATCAAAGTCAAATATAGCTGCAAGCAGTGATTGCCGGGGTTCAAGAGCTTTGAGGTGTTTAAGCAGATAGAAAAAGACATTATGTGTTATTTAGCAAGCCTGTAAATACCTAAATCGATGATAAAACACATTTTTGGCAAATACAGGTTATGTACCATAGAAATATGTTTTTAACATTTATGACTGTTATAGAGCCTCCTATGGTCTGATCTCCGTAAAGCTTTATATACTTGTTAAGAATCATCTGTTGCATATGCTGACCTAGTTTCATGAAGTTTTGAGTTTTCGTTTAGGATTTATAGGCTTTTGGAGTATTTTTGGACGCCCCTTTTTTGAATGACCTCATTATAGCTACCCAAAGGGTAAAGTTGATTTTTTATTTTTTTTGGATAATTATTGATCTAGAGATTTGAGAGAATTGTGCTGCAGTGCTTATATTGAGGCTAAGGGAAAAACCTAGGATTAGTTCGCAAAAGTAGGTTTTTTACATAATTGAGAACATTTAATGAATGATTTGATTGATTGCAGTGACTCTTGACTCAGTCACTCTTCACTCTTCTTCATTGGAAGAGAGTGAAGGTGCATCATCCATCTTTTTTTACAGTGTATGTTATAGAGGTGTAACACCTGTAAGCGCCCTATAGACCTCTTGAACATGCCCACCGAGTTTAGATCGGATCATTCTCTGTTAACCTTGTATCACCTTCATTGGCCGATGGCTCCATGTTTTTTGAGATACGCGAACATCATCATAGATGCTTGTGGCACGTTGGACAAAGACATGGCATACCAATTTTGAAGTCGATCGGACTAACGGGTGCATAGTTATAGCGGTTTTTATGGGATCAAGAAAGGTCCTCGAGCTGGGATTCGAACTCGGGACACTTGTAGCGCAGCAGCGCTGTATGTCGGCGCGCTGCCCACAAGGCTATCTGCGCCAATATCTTTTTGAGAATTATTGATAGTCACTCTCCAAGGAATCTAGGCAACTAGGTTAGGACTAGTTCATAAAATCCAAAAAACCTGAAAAATCCAACCAAGAAAGTGTGACAATTGAATCCAAAGCATAACACTTCAGTCTGTGACTAACAATTTAGGAGTTATGAGTAATTTCGTACTTAAATGACATTGTGAACAGTCTGAGTACTACCATCCCTCCAAGTTTTAAGTCTCTACTACAAAAAACATGCCCATCATTAGCCAGTGAAATTTGAGCATCAATTAGACAAGGTTAACGGATGCTGATCAGAATGAAAGTTGGTGGTCATGTTCGACTCATGGCTCAAAACAAATTTTGAAAGAAATCGTCCACTCGGTGGCACCAAAACGTTTTACGCCTCTGTAATCACATTTCACGCATTGCACAATATTTATATAATCTGATAGATCTCCTCATACTGAGCAACTTTGCCTCAAGCGCCACTGCTGTCAATCAAATAATTCATTAAAATGTTCTCAATATGTAAAAACCTTTCTCTGGACTCTCTAGATAAATAATTGTTTAAAAAAAGCCAAGGTAATACTTTTTGTGTGCACAGAAAAAAACATAACGACTTTATTCAACAGTTTCTTCAAAAGGATTTCATCAAAAATATCTTTAATTTGTGTTCTTAATATGAACAAAGCTCTTACAGCTTTGGAATGAGATGAGGGTGAGTAATTAATGACAGAATTTTCATTTTTGGGTGAACTATCCCTTTAACATTATAGTTGGAAAAGTTTGTTCAGATTGTTGAAATATTCTTCACACTCCTGGTTATTTTCAGTTTTGATTTAATGTTTGAACAGAACAGATTACAGTAGAAAAAGCCTTCCTCAGAAAACAGGCATCTCCCCAACTCCTTCTCCTGGCCTGTAAATAACCTGCTGTAGCTCTCAAACCCGTGTCAGAGCGGTGCCTGCAATGAATCCATCAACCAAAAGTGTCATGGCTTTGGCATCTAATCGATGCTAGTCTCTGCCCTTCCATAGGTCAGTGTCAAAGCATTGAGACGTCTCTGCCAAGGCTGCAGAGTCTGATTCAGTATGACTCAGGCCATCTTCCAGTTTCGTTCCCCATTACGAAGACATAGTCTTCGTACTTTAGATTTTTTTTCCCACGGTGAATACTAACGAATATGTTTCTGAAAGTCTCTGGACACAGTTCTGTTCATACACAATAACCTTTGATGTCAAGATGATGTTTGTCAGGCTGCTGGGAGACCATCTGGAGCTGCTGCAAGCAGTGGCACATAAACATTAGCAGTCGACCACAGGAGTCAACCTCCCTCCGTCCACCCGCCCTTTCTCTTCATTCTGTCTATGTAAGAGGTGGAAAACATGAGCAAGGACACTACTTCACCGAGCCATATGCTTCTTTATTTCAGCACATTAGGGCAAACTGAGGCTTCTCATTGGTTGCGTTTTCAATGCAAGCAGCTCAGTGAAAATTCCTGAACCCAAAAGTTCACTTTCATGGTACACGGGTTGTAAAAATGTATAAGACTTAAATGCCATCTTAACGTTCCCTCTCTTTCTTTTCCTTCAGGTGCAAAGGTCATATTCTACCAAGCACAGGCCATAAGAAAGGTAAGCCTATTTGTCTGAATGATCACAGGGTGCTTACATAAGTGCTTCATGGCGTATGCTACCGCCGCTGGAATTATTGTGTGCTGGCACCACTTTGTGGCTGCCATTGGAGAGACAAGTCTTAAAAATCACAGCTTTACCATCTATTTATGGAAGCCATAAACACTGACATATTTTAAACATGGCCTGTACTTTACATCTTCTGGCCCTTTGGACTTTTAGAAATTAAACTCGCACTAGTTATTTAATTTACAGTGATTTGCCTTTTTTAATTTGTCTGCTAACATTTTCCAGTAGTGAATTGTAAATGAAAGTGAAAGAAATAGTTCACCCAAAAATAAAAATTACGCCATGATTTACTCACCCTCAAGCCATTCTAGGTGTATATGACTTTCTTCTTTTAGACGAATATAATCAGAGTTATATAAAAAAATCTCCTGGCTCTTCCAAGCTTTATAATGGCAGTGAATGGGTGTTGAGATTTCAAAGCCCAAAAAACTGCATCAATCCATCATAGAAAGTGCTCCACATGGCTCTGGGGTGTTACTAAAGGCCTTCTGAAGTGAATTGTTTCTCATGTGACTAGCATATTCTCACAGGAGTTTACACTACATGTACATCCTACGTCACCCACTGGAACACCGCTCTCTTGTGAACGTGTACGACAGTGAGAGCTAGAGATTATGGTTTATAAAGTTTTAAATATGTGTCAAAATGCATGTCCAGGAACGCAGTAGAATATCTGGTCTACTTTCTCAGGTTTGGCTCCAGTATATATTGCTTAAGTGAAAAAAAGAATAATAGGCCATATGCCTAACAATAAATATAACGAGTGTCGACCAAAGAGTTTTTAGCCAGATGCAAAAAATGTCAGGCGCAATTGAGAACGCTTTGGTGGTACAGCGTTTTTCCAGCTGAGGTGCTGAGTTAGGATATCCACGGCAGCAACATAGTACTAGCATTTCATTTTTAAGAATTTTACTAAATATAAAAAGCACTAACCAGTATTTACTTATCCTTTATTTACGGCTGGGTAAATAGTGACAGTGACGAGCGCTGTGTTTTACAATTATCAACTCAGCTATAAAAAAAATAAATAAATAAAAAAGAGGGCAAGGGCAAATGAACTTGTATTTACTATGCCAGTGCATCAAAATTCAGTGGCATCAGATTGCTAAAAAAGAACACAGAACATTTTACGCACCATTTACACGTGGTAGGGAGCAGGTGTACATTTCTTTCGTACCAACTAACATTTTGTACATACGAAAATTTTCATGAATTCAGAAGTTTATGTCAGAACGGCTTTACGAACGGTTTACACACAAATTCGTTCTGCTCGTGTTTCATGAATGAGGCCCATTGTGAGGAAATGACTTTTTTTACTTTGGAATAAAATGGTAATAAATAAAGCTGGTATTTATGTATACTAAATACACACAACAACTGTATATATTATTTTTACACTTTCTGCAAAAAACTATAGGACGGTCAAAATTTTTACTTAACCCTTTAAAGGAGAAGTCCACTTCCAGAACTACAATTCACAAATAATTTACTCACCCCCTTGTCATTCAAGACGTTCATGTCTTTCTGTCTTCAGTCGTTAAGAAATTATGGTTTTTCAAGAAAACATTTCAGGATTTTTCTCCATATAATGGACTTCATTGGTGCCCTGATTTTGAACTTCCAAAATGTAGTTTAAATGCAGCTTCAAAGGGCTCTAAACGATCCCATCCGAGGAAGAAGGGTCTTATCTAGCGAAACGATCAGTCATTTTTTCCAGAAAATAAAAAACTGAATACTTTTTAAGCACAAAAGCTCATGTAGTACAGGCTCTGGGATGCGCATTTACATACTATTGAATCATGTCGAAAGGTCACATGGAACATAGGTGGAACTACAGACCCAGTGTTTACAAAGCAAACACTCAAAGACTAAGGAAGTGCAAGAAAGTCAAACGCTGTTTACAAACAAAAAGGTACAACGATTGTGAAGTTGTAGGAATAAATAAGATGGAGTTTTTCACCATACTCTACCTTTTTGAGCCTGAGTACACAGACGATGAACTTAGACTTGATTCGTAGCGTCATGAACACGTATCCCAGAGCCTGTTCTACACAAGCTTTTGTGCTTAAAAAGTATTCAAATTTGTATTTTTCGAAAAAAAAACAAAAACTGATTGTTTTGCTAGGTAAGACCCTTCTTCCTTGGCTGGCATTTAAACTGCATTTTGGAAGTTCAAAATCAGGGCACCAATCAAGTCCATCATATGAAGAAAAATCCTGAAATGCTTTCCTCAAAAACCATAATTTCTTTATGACTGGAGACAGAAAGACATGAACATCTTGGATGACAAGGGGGTGAGTAAATTATTTGTAAATTGTTGTTCTGGAAGTGGACTTCTCCTTTAACTGTCACTCCCATTTTTGAACATAAATGTGAAAATGCACTATCCAAACTTTTTGTACCAAATTTTTATAATTCATAAATGCAAAACATTTTGTAATATGATTTTGATGTACATTTTCCATGGTAATGCAATGTCTTATTTTAAAATGGTCTTCAAACGATGAATTTTGAGATTTTAAGTTTTCAATTGGTATGTCATTTCTTATGATTTCTAAAGTGTGATAGGCAAAAAAGCAACAAGAAAATGTAGATTTTAGAGGTGCACTCTTGTCAATAATTAATCTATTACTTTTCCTACATCATTTGTAACACAAAACAGTGGAAAAATATCTATTTAGGAGTCTTAGACCTTTACAACGATATATAGTTTGTCATGATTAAATTAGGATTTATTTATAATATGGTGAAGTAAACTTAGACATCCCACTGAGGGGACGGTGACAGTTAAAGGGTTAAAGTGATTTGAGTCGTTTTCATCCAATAAATATTAAATGCTTTATTATTATTTCACACTTTGTTTAGATTATACGTTTTAAGTGAATATTAAATACTTTTAAAATAATGTCTGTGTCTGAGACAAGGGCAAAGCAAAAATCTATTTGAAAAGAAGCAAATAAGTAAATGGATAAATAATTCAAGTCAGTTTAAATAGGATACAAATATAACAAATATAATATAACAAAAGAAAAAAGCAACTTTTAATAAAAAGCAACACATCACATAAAAAGAATGAAACTTTAGCATCTTTTAAAAAACAGTACTTATTATGAGAGCAATTAATACTTTAAAATAATATACTTAAGTGCAAACGTAAAGGCACAATATGTACGATTTTTGTATTAAAATATCCAAAAACCACTAGAACAGTGTTATATATTTTGCTGACATGTGTACTTACATTATCCCAAATGTTTCGAAAAATGTTTAAATCTAGAGAAGTAAGCAATTTTAACTAGTGTAACGGACCGTGTCATTGCGTCGCCTGTCAATGACGTCATACACCCTTGATTTTCCAGTTTTATTTTGTAAAAAACATGGAAACCCTAAAAACACTTTAATATGTTATGCATTTCATTAGACAGGTGACGGACGCACAGAGAACTTTCAACACACTCAAATGTATCTAGTATGATAAAACAGCTGTTTTACCTCACATACGCATAACCGGAAGAAGCAGAAGCGCTCGACTTTGGCATAATAAAAGCTCCGCTGCTTTTGAGCCATGTATCATGCTTGTCCCTCATTAGCAATCGCTTCAGCGTCCCAATTTCGCTTCCACGACTTTTACATTAGCTCATCCATGAACATTATTTCTGCCCGAGTCCCGACGGATTGTATCGGCTGTGGGGATGAAGATAACAACTCCCATGATTCCACGCTCACTCACTCACGCCGTTATAAACCTACGCCTTTGTTTCGTTGTTTGTTTCGAATATGCACCTTCTAGCAGCGAAAACTTACATATTGTGCCTTTAATGTAATGTTTTTGAACACTTAAATGTGTTCATTGAAATTGAAAGATAATGTACTACAGTTTAAATATATATTAAATGTTTTTAGTAAAAAATTGTTTTTAACAAAAATATACATTAATGTCATTTCTTTCTACATTTGTAATGAAGTTGAATTCTAAAAATTATAATCAAGTACTGCATGTGCTTTAATATGTTAGTTAAAAATAAAAAAACAATTACTGCTTTAAAACACGAAAAAGATTATTAAAACAATGATTTAAATGTTATTTAAAGAGGAAGTCTACTTCCAGAACAACAATTTACAAATAATGTACTCACCCCCTTGTCATCCAAGATGTTCATGTCTTTGTTTCTTCAGTCGTAAAGAAATTATGTTATTATGAGTACATTATCTGTAAATTGTTGTTCTGGAAGTGGACTTCTCCTTTAAAGAAAAACGTTTAATTTGACATTATTACAAAGTGTACTTTTAAAAAGTGCACTTAAGTGTGTTACGAAACATAAGGAATGTTTTTATCACCCTGTTTTCATGCACATTTTAAAAGTATCACATCAGAAACTATGGGACGGCATAACCTGACTAACCAGAACAATCTCGTTGCACAGCATTTCGTATGTTGTTATGGCCATTCTTAAAAGCCTGAGCAAAGTTTGTCATCAAAGTATTTCTGGATAATTGCCGACTGCGTTCCCAAACAGCAGGCATCCACTTCCATATGCTCGCTCTGATTATTGTTGCTGACGGTACTCTTATTCTCTGAATTACAGGAACCGTGTCTTTATTGTCCAGACAATGACAAACACTCTGATCCAGCAGAAGACAACTTTCCTAGACCTGCACAACCAGTGCAGCTTCCAGTCTTCCCATGGGTCCAGCGTTCCTCTGTAATCAACCCCAGAGACATGGCTGCTGCACATGTCACAAAGAGCCACCGTAAACTCCTCCTTAAGAGCGGCCCGCTTGTCCAGCAGCTCAACGCTGACCCTCCTGGCCAGATCAAAGAGAACCCGCAGCGACTGACTCAGGTGCAGCAGTCCCGTCAGAGGCTGATGAGGGAAGTCTGTGCCAAATACACAAGCGGAAGCACCAAACAAACCATAACCCGCATGCACGTGTCCCGTATCTATGTGGAGGACAAGCACAAACTCCTCTACTGTGAGGTGCCCAAGGCGGGCTGCTCTAACTGGAAGAGGGTGCTTATGGTGCTTCAAGGTCTCGCTTCTTCCACTGGAGAGATCCAGCATGACGAGGTGCATTATGGGAATCATCTCAAGCGTCTGGACTCGTTCGGTCAAAAGGGCATCATTCGTCGTCTGAAGACCTACACCAAAGTCCTCTTCCTGAGGGAACCTTTTGAAAGGCTAGTGTCTGCTTTTCGGGACAAGTTCGAGAGTCCAAACTCATACTACCACCCAGTGTTCGGGAAGCCCATCATCTCAAAATACCGCAGCAATGCGACACAGCACGCCTTGCGCACGGGAGCAGGCGTGACCTTCAAGGAATTCATCCAGTATCTCTTAGATGTGCATCGGCCGGTTGGCATGGACATCCACTGGGAGCCTGTAGGACATCTTTGCAGCCCATGCCTGCTAGACTATGATTTCATTGGGAAATTTGAGACTCTGGAGGAAGAAGCCAATTTCCTTTTGAGAAGTATCGGCGCTCCTAGCAATTTAACATTCCCTAGTTTTAAAGACAGGAACCCTAATGCAGAAAGGACATCTTTGGGTATCACAAGGAGATATTTTGCACAACTAAATGTGACGGAGAGACAAAGAGCGTATGACTTTTACTACATGGACTATTTGATGTTCAACTACTCCAAACCGTTTAAAGATTTATACTGAGGTTTTTACTGGCCTGATGTTCACATTTTGTCCTAGTGAGGTTATTTTATTACTTTAAAATGTCGTTGTTTATTTGTTAACAAATTGCGATGTGAAATAATAATCACACTCTATATTTATCTCTGCAGGCTGGTCCTTGCGTTTATCTTGTTATTTATGAAACATATTCAATTCTATTCAGTAAGAAACCCCTTAATGGGATAAAAAATGAAAAATTGGACATAATTTACTCACTCTTCAGGTTGTTCCAAGTCTGTGAGAAGTTAATAGGCTCCAAAACAATGGTGGAAAAAATAAAAGATATTTTTCAGAATATCTTCTTTTGTGTTCCACAAGTTTGTAATGACACAAAGGTGAGTAAATGATGTCAGAATGTTCATTTTGGGTGAACTGTCCCTTTGTTGTGTGTGTGTTATGTTTTCTCAGACTGCCTAGAATGATTAGACTGTACTAAGAGTGTCTAAAATTTAGAATAATGTTATTTATTAGTGTTGAAGGAGAGTGATTTTAGCACAGGTCCAAGCTATGAGTATGACTTTACTCAATATAACATCACAAAACATTTTCAACAACAAGACTGTTGCTTGATTCAGTGTGGTACATCTGGTAATGGTAAAATCTGATTTTTGTGAATGTATAAAAAAATATTTGTCCACAGTATGTCATGTTTTAGAGCATGACCTACTACACCCTTGCCTTACTTTCACATTTCTCATATTATGACGTTTTCTGTATATCAATAAATGTAAACAGTATTTTAATGTTAGTTAGATGTCATCTCTGCATTATTACTGTATCTGTCTATCTTGTTGTACCAAAATTCCAGTCATTTCTAGGTCTTAGTCACTAGTAGACGTGTACAGGAAACTCATCACATCCTCACATCTTTTGCCCTTTGTTTGAAGGTTAGTTACATATTTTTTGTTTGTTATCAAATGTATTTTTTATTGTGGAAGCCGCTAGTGATAAGTAACCAGAAGAATAACAAAGTGAAGTAAACGATAAAGCTATTTACCTGATAAACCAGTGTGTTCATGATTATAATAAATTAAAAATATGATAACAAACGTTAGATGTCAGTTTTACATACATTGTAAGTCATAAACATCTTAAAGACATCTAATAGACATGTATTTGACATCTGATAGGAAACATCCAACAGATGTACTGCAGATGAGCAAACATTCTAAAAAACTATGTCTTGCTGGTGTAAATGCAGACATCAAATAGACGTCTCTGTGATGTGCATGTGCTATCAGGGCGATGACGGAAGCCTAGCACATTGAAGATAAAAATTACCACACCTTCTCTTACCTTAAAAATAAAGTAGAATATTACAACAAGGTACTCAGGAATACTTACCTCTGATTAGTCAGTGGCGCATTTCGGCAGTCTGAAGTTTCCTAATAGACCAATTTGGAGTAGACGTCACAATTATGTCACTTGCAGCTGCACGCGCATTGTGGTGGCAGAAAATCACTGGCAACAAGTGGAGTGAAATGGGAAAAATCCAGAGACTAAGAAATAAAACGTATTGTTGTGCCTTTAGATGTCAAAATCGGAATACAAATCATTTTTATATAATACTGTCGTCAAAAATGTCATTTGAAGCTAAACGCAGACTTTTAAACATGGCAAAATCATCACTGTTTGCGAACACTGAATTGGTCTATGGACCCTTCGCAAAACCCCGCCCTCCTAAGTTACTGTTGCTATGTCTGACAAACAATGCCGCTCCCACACTACACGTCATGTTCTCACACAGTGAAAAATAGACCAATTTGAAGTAGACGTCACAGTTACGTCACTTGTAGCTGCATGCATAGTGGTTGCAGAAAAACACTGGTAACATAGAGGTAAACGGGTAAAATCCATGGAATGAGAGAATTTTTTTTTTTGCCTTTTGATGTCAAAATTGGAATGCAAATAATTTTTATAGAATGTTTTATAGAATGAAGCTAAACACAGATGTTTACATGGATGGATGAAAACTGCTTTGATTACTTTTAAAGAATACATTTGATTAAAACAATCCTTGATAGCACACGTACATCTCAGAGACGTCTATTTGACGTCTGCATTTACGTCTGCAAAACGTATTTTTTACGTAGTTTGCTCATCTGCAATACGTCTATTGGACGCTTCCTGTCAGATGTCAAATAAACGTCTATTAGATGTCTTTAAAATGTTTATGGGTTAGAATGTATGTAACACTGACATCTTACAGACGTTTGTACGCAGCAGATGCTTTCCAGATCAAGAGATCTTTAACAGGCATCTTGCAGATGTACGTGTGCTATCTGGGATAGGTCTACATGATATACATAATAACCCATACATTCTAAACCATAAACATCTTAAAGACATCTAATAGACGTCTATTTGACATCTGATAGGAAACGTCCAATAGATGTATTGCAAATGAGCAAACTACGTAAAAAATACGTCTTGCAGATGTAAATGCAGACATCAAATAGACGTCTCTGAGATGAACGTGTGCTATCAGGGAATACATAATATACATATTAATTATATAATAAGGGACGTATTGTATTAGCCCTACAGTTACAGCATGAAATATTATTTAAACCTATTACTATTAACATGTTTACATTACCATTTATTTATTTTATCTCACAATTCTGACTTTTTTTCTGGCAAATACAATTTATATCACCTAATTCTAACTTTATTTAACTAAAAAATGGTGAGTTTGTCAATTCTGAGGGGAAAAAAAGCCAGAAGTGTGGGATATAAACTCCTATTCTGAGCTGAGGGGAAAAGAGAGAATGACAAGTTGTTTTTCTTTATTTATAATTGTGAGATATAATCTCAGAATTGCAAGATTAAAGTCAGAATTTTGAAATCTAAAATCTAATTGTTTTATTCTTTTATTCCATGGCTCCATAGATTGCCACTTGAAAACCGTATTTTCTGTCACCAGATAGGCTCCGCCCACAAAAAAAAAACCGTCCCTGTTTCAGATCTTTAAGACTATCCCACTATCTAACGTAAATTTCGTTAAATAACAGTGCTTATGGCTGGGTGACAGGCTCTTGTTATATGCTGAGAACATTTTGAAAATGACATTGAATCAATATAATCTATAATCTTCTTAAATGGGGTTTTCTGCAACCATGATGCGCGTACATCCCGAATGTTTACATCTCGGAGCAAAGAGGGAACTGACAACACGCAGACAGACAAGACAGAGCAGGTTACTTCTGGTATGCAACAATGTCTCAGCTTTAAAATATTGTAATTTTTTCAAGAAATTCAAACAATAAATAGCTGTATTGCCTTACTAGATCTATCGACATGTGAACCAATAGTATTTTCTTCTGTACTTTTAGCACAGGGGGAAAAACATGAATAAACACCAGAACCTATTTTATGTCAACCCCAAAATACACACAGTTTTTCAAATTAAGTCCATCAACGTTAATCTACTCTCCTGTCTGATTTGTTTGTCGGACAAAACGGCGGATTCGGCGATATGATTGGTCAGATCGCCTGTCAAGCTGTTTGCAAAGGATCAATTCACCTTATTGTGTATTTTATGAGTCTGGTTTCCAGGCTCCATTTTTAGCTGTTAACAGCTGTTTTGCTGCTTAATATTGCAAATTGGTGTGTCTTGCCATATTATTTTAAAGCATTATCTTAAATATGAACACACTGGTTTGTAGTGTAAACAGCTGTACCGTTTACTGCACTTTCTTATACTTCTTGTTATATCCCTATGGCGGATAATGAACCGGAAGTCTTGCCCATAGGCTTACTTCCGCGTTGAAGAATAAAGTGGATATAAAATACCTGAAACGAAGCTACTTTCAGGTCTTATCCCTTCGCGGACTCGCGCTCTCTTGTTTCATACCAACGCAACTGGCGCCATCTTGCGTCTCAACTGTAGTGGAAATGACCTTAGAGGACGTAAGTATTAATATTACTGTAATATTATTGCAGTGTTCGCCTTGTTGCTAGGCTGATTGTTATGTGTCTTGTAATGGATTATTGTGTGTGTGTGTGCATCAAGATAATATGAAGATTATTAAATGATTTCAGATGTTATATATAATGTTATTTTTGCTACTTTACCCCGGTATTGGAAACAAAAGCAGCAATTGCAGCAGTCAAAACTGGTGTTGATCTTTACATCTTGTCCTCCCACTCCAATAAGTCCTCTGGTGCCTGGAGCAACTGCGGCTTTTTTAGCTCCACCCCCTCGTTACCCCCTCCTTATCTCACAGGGCCTGGGGCTTTGACATCCTGTTCTCTCTCACAATCTACAGACTCAAAGGGCACATCAAATCAGCTACCATTTGTCACGTGGAAGACAGAACAAAGAAAATCCTCATTTTTCTTTCTTCAGCACCAAAATCATATTTAAAAAGGAGGGGGGGTTGGAGAAAAATTAGTCTCTCCGTATGATTGGGTTTCGGAATGGAAGGAGCTGGAGGCAAGAGAATAAGCTCTGAACTAACTTTTAGAAATTAAGTTATTACAAAAAGACTCTGGAAAATCTAATTACCACAAGAAGTGTAGACAAAATGCAACAGCATCAAAAATGTTAAAAGTTGTTTCAGGTGAAGAAGGTGAGATGTTTGACGTTGCAAGTCATCTCCAGCAGATGGCGCTGTGGTGTAATGAGGGACACGGGCATTGGCTGAACACATCTTTCAAAAGGAAATATGTAGATTTATTTATACATATATGAATGTTGTACAGTGGCTCATGACTCCATATGTGAAATAATTCATCATACCAGAAACGCATATACATAAAAAATAATCGGCTACATAATTTAAATAATATCATTCAAATTTTAACACTATAATTTAAATACTATTAGTGGTTATGAATTAACAATGTTAGTATGAATGTTAATAAAGTCCTACGGATCACTGAGACGAAATGAGTTCGTGTGAACTGTGAAAGTTTGCTATTGATTACCAGGACGCGTTTGTTTTTCTGTCTTCCCGCTGTTTTATTTGACTCGCTCGACTGTAAGACCAGGGATAATAAGTGTTACTCAGATATATAGTTTGTTGGCATGATGCACATCACTGGGATAACCATTACTCCCCTCATCTCTCTGTAAATTAAGGAAATGAAGTGCAGGCGCTCCAGGCAACATTCTAAGCTATTTAAATCTTTAAATTTACATCTTCCTCCAGCGTCAAGTAATTGAACTAACTCCGGGCTTGTTCCTTTAATTGAACAAAAATATCTTGTCTTCCTGCTGCTCGTCTGATGTGGGAAACTAATTTCAGCCAAAGGCGAGAAAAATTCGGTTGTTAAGTCCAAATAGTTTGCAACATATTCCTGTATACAAACAGATTTACTCTGCTGTGTTTTCACTCGAGAATGTGGGCTATTATGTCGAAGGTGATAACATTAGCTCTGTGCCAAAAGATTACCGAAGGTAATTGGAAAATAAATTTTAAAATTCACATTTTTTGACTAGAAAACGAAAGGATCTAGCATGTTTCCCCTTCGCACGACTAAAAACAGAACCGCAATGTTGCTGTTCAATTATTTATTTATGGAATTCATAATTTGTGACCCTGAACCGCAAAACCGGTCAGTTTTTTGAAATTTAGATTTAAACATCATCTGAAAGATGAATAAGCTTTTGTAAGGATAGGACAATATTTGGCCGAGGTACAACTATTTGAAACTGAATCTGAAAATACTGAGAAAATCGCCTTTAAAGTTGTCCAAGTTCTTAGCAATGCATATTACTAATCAAAAATTAAGTTTTGATATGTTTACGGTAGGAAATGTACAAAATATCTTCATGGAACATTATATCCTAATGATTTTTGGCCTAAAAGAAAAATCGATAATTAGACCCGTACAATGTATTTTTGGCTATTTCTACAAATATACCCGTGATACTTAAGATTGGTTTTGTGGTCCAGGGTCACATTTGTTCTCTGTTCGTAGGTTGTTTGAATCCCCAGCACGTTTTAAAAGCGTTTTTAGGTCATGGGGTGTTTTGTAACGTTTCATTGAAATGTACAAATCACATTATTTCATCATTTACCTTTGGTTTGGTTTGTTTTCGTCGTAATACGTTATACTGACGTTTGAAAGCATCTTATCCTTTCAGACCGTTACTGATACGTTTTGTTTTGTTACATTATTTTTAGCCTGTTTTTTACTTTACCTAAGTGGAACTAAAAAGAAACGTTTTGGAAATGTTGTAAAAACGTCTTTTTATTGGCTGCTTTTCGTTTGGTCACTGGTTGGCGCCAGATGTCAAGGTACAGAGCATTTTAAGCAGAACGGGAACAGTGTTACAATGGTCTAAAACTGTCAGGAATCCTTTTTGTACAAATGTTTTAAGCACAATGAGCCTGTCTTCCACCTGAAAGCTGTGTGCCATCAAGGCAGACATCTCTATCTAGCCGCGCGCAAAAAATTGAAATGGCGCGTTTGGCTCGAGGCGGTTGTGTGGGCGCCTTTTGCAGAGGCACAATGCATATCGATATACGTCATTTAGTTTTCATGGCCAGCAGAACATTATTAGAACGCTGAGAGAAACATATTAAACCAAATTAAGAAGATAAATTCTTTTGAAGCCCGTAAGAATGTCTGGAAAAGAAACGTTGATAAAGAAACCGGGGGAAAGAAATCAAAATGTACAAATCGCCGTTTAAAACAAAAGATTGTTTCTCTTTTGCTCGGTGAAGGTTAATCAAAGACGTGCACACAGGTAACCTAGTAAACCGTTATCCTCGCTCACGCACATATCTTTGTTCAGCGGCGAATAAATGACGATAAATGCGATTAAACCGCATATATACGTATACTTCCAAATGTGAATAGCAAGATCAAATGTTGTTCTTGTAACTCGCCCCAGCTCAGGCAGGGTTGAGCTAATTGTAGCCTAATCCTGCCCCGGGGCGTTTGGAGAGCCTTGAGCAAGAATTCTTGTTCAGCTGTCCTCTGTTATTCGGGCTGGAACGCTGTGCCTTCAACGCACTCTCACGCTTCAACAAAAAAGGAGCAAGAAAGAAAAAAAGCGAGGCTAAGACACGCCACGATCGATCTCATGTTTTAAAGAGGGCTGAAGATACATTTACAGCTATGTCTTCCAAGGTAAGGACGCAGCCTTGACTGACTCCCCTGTGTAGCTTTTGTGGAAAGTGTCTATAGCAAGTCTATGGTCTTGTGTTTTAAGCGAGTTTTTAAAGCCACAGCGACCTATATAGCGCTGCGTTAGATTTCGCTTGGATTCCGAACGGAATTGTCGCCGGATTCTGTACGAGGAGCTCTTGGAGTATTATTACGAAAAAGTTCTTTCTAAAGGACGAGCAACCTTCATCAGAGACTATCTGCTAGAATCCTCCTCAGATTGCGTCGGACATCCTAAAATGTTTGAAACGGTACGCTTGGATTCTGTCAAATTCTCGAATGTTTCTCTAGCGCATCTTTGCATTCTCGTTCTCAGTGTGTCGTGCTTTTGCAGTTTTAGATCAGGGAGGGCTGATTTGAGTATACAATGAGAGGTCAGAGCTCTACTGTATGCCCATTGCGTACAGGAAGTGCGGTACACAGAGTTGTAGGGCTATTTTACGCACTCCAGGGACCTGGCGCAGTTTTTGACATCACAAACTATTATTTCTGACTTTGATGTTTGAGCTGCTCTTTGATGGTATCTCATTTTGCTCTCACACTCTTAACGTTTGCTTCCGATCTAGTATGTGTGTGTATATATATATATATATATATAAAAATCTAATGCAGGCCTATAAAATTAACGAACGTAAAGTACACCACGATTTCGAGGCGGACATCACTCAAACTAATGATAACTTGCACTTAGTAATTGAGTGAGATGTTGATTTAGACCGCTTTGACGGATTCACTGTTCATTAAGTGGAGAATTAGTCAGACTGATTCTAAGTTATGAGTCTTTTTGAGTGATTCATTTAAAGAACCGAGTCATTTGTTCGTTATGGGACGGCCACACTGGTAGTTGCATGTTTGCTTTTCGCATTTCACAAGTTTATATTTTCTTTATTATTTAGCGTTACTCGGTGTTTTAATTCCATAAAATGTAACTCATAAACTTCGGTCAAATATTATGTTTTTTTTAGCCGTGGCGCTGTAGATTCGATGTCTGATTTTTTTAATATTGTGAAAAGTGGGGCAGTTCTGCCCAGGCCAGAAATCCCATCAGTCAAAAGTTTTTGAACAGTAAGATTTTTAATGTTTTTTTTTTTAAAGAAGCCTCTTCTGCTCACCAAGCGTGCATTTATTTGATTCAAAGTACTGCAAAACAGTAAAATTTGTAAATATTTACAAATTTCTATTTGAATATTTTTTAAAATGTAATTTATCCCTATGATTTCATTGCTGATTTAGCATCACTACTCCAGTCACATGATCCTTCAGAAATCATTCTAATATTCTGATTTGCTGCTCAAAAACATTTATTATTATTATTATTATGTTGAAAACAGCGGAGTATAATTTTTTCAGGTTTCTTTGATGAATAATAGAAATCTTTTGTAACATTACAGATGTTTTTATCATCACTTTTGATCAATTTAAAGCAACCTTACTAAATAAAAGTATTAATTCCTATAATTTCTTTCCCCCCAATATAAAAAAAAAAAAACATAAATATACTGACTCCAAGCTTTTGAATGGTATTATGTATAATGTTATAAAAGCTTTTTATTTCGGATAAATGCTGATCTTTGGATCTTTCTATTCATCAAAGAATCCTGAAAAAATGTACTGTTTTAAATACTGATAACAATAAAAAATGTTAAACAGCAAATCAGCGTATTAGAATGATTTCTCAAGGATCATGTGACTGGAGTAATGATGCTAAAATTCAGCTTTGAAATCACAGGAATAAATTACATTTTAAAATTAAAATTTTTTATATTCAAATAGATAACAGTTATTTTAAATCGTAAAAATATTTCAGAATTTTACTGTTTTGCTGTACTTCGTTAAAAAACATTAAAATCTTACTGTTCAAAAACTTTTGACTAATAGTGTATGTGTGTATATATGCTAATATTGTAAAACTGTAGCTAAACCAGTGACCAGTTGTACTTTTGAGATTTCATTTTAATTCTAACAGCTAAGATACATCATCTATACAGGACTATGTAAGTCTCTGATGTCAACCACGGACACACATTGCTCCAGGCATTGTGCCTCTGGAAATGGGACTTTAACCATCTGTTTAGGCGGAATTGTTCGTTACTCCAAACAAAGGTCGATTCATGCCACAGTAGCACAGTAGCATCATGGTCCCTATGGTTTAAATGTAAGAGTTCAAATATTTAAACGTAGCATTATTTAGAACCCTCAGCACTAATTGAAACATTATGAGCAGCATCATTATAATTTTATATTTGACCTTGTGGGAGTAAAAGTCTTATTTACCCTCATTTTTGGCTTAAATGTTGATTCATTTGTGCTCAGAAACTTTTAAAGAGGCGAAAAGCTGTTGGTGAAGAGGTGTTTTGCGTCTCACACATTCGCCCAATATCTTTAATTAGGAGTTTACACTTTTTCCCTCTCTTTCCCCGGAGGTAGACACCTACAGTACTAGGATCCATCCCTCTCTCTCTCTCTTGCTCTCCTTCTCTCTCTCTCCCTTTCGTGCTCGCTAATAAGCATCACTCCATTTCTCCCCTCCGGTTCTATGAAAAAAGGAGGGGGAAAAAAAGCGGCAGGCAAATTTTCTTAATTAGACTTGTGGTGCTAATTCTTAAGGTAAAAACGCAATTTAAGGGAAGATGTAAAAGTGATCTCCCGCCTGCTTGCAGGCCAGAATCGCACCTTAGATCTCGGAGATTGAAGGGGAGAGGGGAACCAGGAGCTGTTTATTTGATACTCTGCTGTTTGTACAGGAGGGAAGGAGCATGTCTCGGCTGTCTTTGACCCGGTCCCCAGTGTCTCCTCTGGCCGCTCAGGGAATCCCACTGCCGGCTCAGCTGACTAAAGCCAACGCTCCAGTCCACATTGACGTAGGCGGGCACATGTACACCAGCAGTCTGGCCACCCTCACCAAATACCCAGACTCCAGGTAAGACGCTGACTGTTTTTGGGGTTTACTGTGACTGATGTTGATGTAAAACTGTCGTGTTAAGTTAGGTTCGTCATTTTTGCCTCCTTAACAGTTGTTAAGTGACTTAAAGCTCAGTTTTTTGTGATCGAAAGCCACTTGTAGAGTCAAGCAATTCCTACCTGCTGCATCCATCCCGACCGTAATCTACAGATGTTTGCGGATAAAGGTAAAGGGACACCACCTGTTAGAAACGTGTGTGTGCAAGATGGGAAAAGAGTGTGAGAGCTTCGCCACATCTGTTCAGGTTAACAGAGAGCGTGGCTCGCTCTGATTTATTAATGGATATGGAGCGAGAGAGCAACGGGAAGGAGGGAGGAAAGGAAAATGGGGGGAGGGTGAAAAGCAGGCAGCATTTTAATTGCTTTTTGGAGGAAAAAAAAAAAGAGAGGCTGAGATGAAAAACTAAGATTGCCTAAAGCTATATGGTGAAATTCTAACTGGGGGAACGGCAAGACCATATGAGAAAAGGACCACCCGAGGCACAAAAGGGGGAATTGGTTTTCTTATTAAGTGTTTTGCATCGGTTTCCAGAATGAGGGAGAGAGAAAGAAAGAACGGAAGAATGAAATAGGATGAGAGAATGAAATAAGAACATTTCGCAAAGATAAAGTCGATTTATCCGAAGAGCAGAAATAGCTGCTTGATGCTTGACCCCATTCCGGCAATTAAATCAGGTTAAATAATCAACTTGTACGTTCTCCGTTAAACTTATTTCAAGTGTAAATTTGAAGAGAAAGCGGAATATCTTTTACCCTATGATATGAGTAAAATCATTTTCAATGTAGTGTAGTGCTTGCACAAAACTTAACATTAAACAAAATACTTTTTTTTCCTCCAGAATCAGTCGCCTGTTCAACGGCACAGAACCCATTGTTTTGGACAGTCTGAAGCAGCATTATTTTATCGACAGAGATGGAGAGATATTCCGGTATATCCTCAGCTACCTGAGGACCAGCAAACTGCTTCTTCCTGACGACTTCAAGGTAACGTGCGCATACCCAGGTCAAAACTTTCATTTAGTTCCCCTTTTAGCATCACGTCAATAGCCTTGAGCTGAAACATGCTGAAAGGACCCAGACAGAACCGCACGGCGGTTTTATTCCATTTCCATGTGTTTGGAATTATCTTAAGCCTCATGTCTCAAATATTCCTGGATGCTTGGTGAAGACTACGATTATCAATTTCCAAGGTTCGTCATGTGTCTTTCCATCATTTTGAACAGATTTATCTATCTTTTTTGGGGGGAGGTGTCCTGCAAAGTTTCTGTAGTCTTTGGCAAAATTGGCTCATCTTGAGGTGAAGCTTCACAAACAAGCAATTGAATTTTTGTGGTATGACGTTTTTCATTTGAAAAAACTTTGGCAAAGATGGCAGACAGGAAGTTCTTGGCAATTCTTTGCAAAACTTTCCTCACTGGCCAAGTACGTTTATAGCAAAAAAAAAAAAATGTAGAATGGGAAAAAGTCTAAGGAAATATAGATTCAAAGTAGTTTGAAGTACAATTTTAGATTCAAACATATTGTGAGTCTTGGTCATTTCTTTGCATATTGGTACAAAACTTTCCAACTTGGCCTGCGAATGTCAAGTAGATTTATCGCACAATAAAATAAAAAAATAAATAAAATAACATAAAATAAAACAAACCCCTAAAAGGTTAAAATTAGCAAACATTTATAGCAAAATTAAATAAAATCAAATAAACCCTGAAGTCTAAGGTTTATTTTGCAAACATTTATAGCAAAATAAAATAAAATAAAAAAACAAAACCATAAAGTTTGAGGTTTAAATTCACACACATTTATAGCAAAATAAAATAAAATAATAAATCAAAATCCTAAAGTCTGAGGTTTAAATTTGCAGACATTTATAGCAAAACAAAACAAAACCCTAAAGTCTGTGGTTTAAAATAAAGTAATAAAACAAAACCCTAAAGTCCAAGGTTTAAATTTGTAAACATTTATAGCAAAATAAAATAAAAATAAAATAAAATAAAATAAAATAAACCCTAAAGTCTAAGGTTTAAATTTGCAAACATTTATAGCAAAACAAAACAAAACGCTATAGTCTGTGGTTTAAAATAAAATAACAAAACAAAACCATAAAGTCTAAGGTTTAAATTTGTAAACATTTATAGCGATATAAAATAAAACCTACAGTCTGAGATTTAAAATTGAAAATATTTATAGCAAAACAAAAGTCTTGGTCATTTCTTTGCATATTGTATTTATTTATTTATAGCACAATAAATAAATAAATACATAAATAAATTAAAAAAAAAAAAACGTAAAATAAAACAAAACGCCAAAGTCTGAGGTTTAAATTCACAAACATTTATAACAAATCAAATAAAATCAAATAAACCCTAAAGTCTAAGGTTTAAATTTGTAAACATTTATAGCAAACCCTAAAGTCTCTGGTTTAAAATAAAATAAGAAAAACAAACCCTAAAGTCTAAGGTTTAAATTTGTAAACATGTATAGCAAAACCCTAAAGTCTGCAGTTTAAAATAAAATAATAAAACAAACCCTAAAGTCTAAGGTTTAAATTTGTAAACATTTATAGCAAAATAAAATAAAATAAAACCTAAAGTCTGAGGTTTAAAATTGCAAACATTTATAGCAAAACAAACAAACAAACAAAAAAAACCTTAAGTCTGAGGTTTAAATTCACAAACATTTATAACAAAATAAAATAAAATAAAATAAACCCTAAAATCTAAGGTTTAAATTTGGAAACATTTATAGCAAAATCAAATCAAATCAAATCAAATTAAATGATACACCATAAAGTCTAAGGTTTAAATTCGCAAACACTTATAGCAAAATAAAATAAAATAAAATAATACATTAAAAAAAAATAAATAAATAAAAAAGAACCCTAAAGTGAAGTATATATTCGGACACAAAATAGTGTGAAGTACAATTTCAAATTTCAAACATACTGTGAGTCTTGCTCATGTCTTTGCATATTTGCACAAAACTTTCCAACTTGGCCTAAGAATGCCTAGTACATTTAAAGTAAAATAAAATAAACCCTAAAGTCTAAGGTTTAAATTCGCAAACATTTATAGTAAAATAAAATAAAATAAAAGCAAGATTAAAAAGAACCCTAGAGTCTAAGGTTACGTTTAAAGTTGAACTCAAAATAGTGTGAAATGCAATTTCTGACTTCAAGCACACATAGCTATGAATGTATCCTTCAATGCCAGCAGATTAGTTGGTGAAGTATTATGGCCGCCTCAGTCAAAAATCAGATGGGTAAAGGTATTTGTGTCAATGGGATTAATTAGGGTGAGACTAGTCATTTGCGCCTGAGGCTCGTGGCTAGCTTTCCTCCACAGTGCGAGACCGTTTGATAACACAACATAAAATATGTAGCTGCACAGAGGCACATCATTACATCCCATTATGCTTAACTTTTCACACTTGGCCGTCAAAACGCACCATGCCCTGACCTGCGAGAGCAGGAAATCTCAGTGACTACATGAGCTGGTTACCTAAAGAACCTAAAGAACCGCTGAATAGATTCAGATGAAGCCGTACATGTTGTCAGATGGAGCAGCACTTCCTGTGAGAGGTGATGGGATACGTTTGGTCTCCTCCCAGATGTCTGTGAATTGATTATACTCAACTTATTGGCTTAATTGACAACATTTTTGTTCTTCTGGACAAGCTGAAAAGCGTGCAGCGCATCCAGTTTCATTTGTCCATATGGATGTGGCCTAAAGACTAAATTGGCTCGTCTGTGGGCCGTTGCTTTTACATTCTCTTTCCCAAAAGTGAGTCACAGAAGGAGCCCTGTTAAAACATACCCAGCCTTCGCTGCAGACCTGGGAAAGAAGCGCAGCTTGTTTTTCTTTGAATTAGCAAGAGCCCGAAGGCCTAAAGTCTCTGTATCCATGTTGTCAGCACCAGTATGGGCTAAAGAAAGGAACATAGGGAATAAAGAGGGAGAGAAAGAAGAGAGGCTGAGGGAGGGGTGCGGGTAAGAAAACAACTCCTTTTCTTGTGGTAATTGTAAAAGAGCGTTGTGTCTGAGATGGTCGGTGCTATTGTTCTCCATGGCGTAGCCTGCAGTGGAATGAGTAGTCTTACAGGGTGGGGATGAAGAGCCGGCAGGGTCGAGATCACAGCTATCTCTCACGGCCACCGAGGAAATAGGCCACCAGGCGCACAACCGAAGAATGCTATCGGAGTTTCGAGCAGAAATGGCTTTCAGCCCTCGTGTTTGGGGTCTGAGAGACCCCAAGGCCCTTTTAATATCTCCGAAAACATTAACATTGAAGTATCAGGTTAACGCTTCGTGACTTTTCCTAATCTAATGACGACTGGCACAATTTGAGCTCGATAACATCCATCAAACATCCTGCATGAAAAATTTACCTCACTGTTTTGGTCTGAGACCCCAGGTATATTTCACATAATTTGAAACATTTTCAGAAAATCTTTCTTTTTTTTGCCCTGAAAAGTGTTTTCTGTAATAAAAGCAAACAATATACTAGTATTTTATATATATTTTAATTTAAAGCTTTATATCATTAGACTTTAAATAGGCCAGAGGAACTCATTAAAAGAATTGATGTATTATTTGTATATATAATATTTCATCCTCATATAATTTTAATTTCATTTTATTTTTTAATATATTTTTTAATATATGTATTTTGAATTTTCATGTTTTTTGTCATTTTTAGTAGTTAGAAAAATGTGTGTATATGTCTATGTATCTATATCTATATATATATCTGTCTATATATATATAATGCCAATATTGTCTATTGTTTTTATAGTGCTTATTTTAGTTTATTTAGTTTAGCTATAGTCATTTAGCGAAATGTTGACTTTTCATATATATTTGAAAATTTATGTATTTGTTTTTATGTTTATTTTTTCTTTATTTTAGTTGATTTACTTTTAGTTATTCTAGTACCTAAAGCTAATGTAAATGAGAAAGAGAAATGTTGAATTTTTCTAGCCAGTTGAAATTTTTTTTATTTTAAATTGATTTTAGTTTTACTTTAGTTAACAATAATACATATATAAGTTGAATTCAGGTAAGGTGGGAGACGTTTTGGCATGAGTCCAAGTTAACCTGAATTAATATAATTTGTATTATTGTATTGTTTTAAAATGTATAAACATAAAGTAAATATCAACATATATATATATATATATATATATATATATATAATAAAATAATAAATAAATAAAAAGAAATAATAAAAATAATTATATATATATATATATATATATATATATATATATTATTATTATTATTATTTCTTTATTTTAGATTATTTACTTTTAGTCATTTTATTACCTCAAATGAAAATGAGAAAAGTTACATTTTTCTAGCTGATTTTTTCCCAAGTAACAGAATTTTTTTTTTTTTTTTAAGGTTTTAGTTTTACTTTAGTTAACAATAATACATATATAGGTTGAATTCAGGTAAGGTGGGACACTTTTTGGCATTGATATGACTCGGAACAATGTCCCAGTTAACCTGAAATCATTTAATTTGTACTGTTTTATGGTTTTAAAATGTATAAATATTAACAGAACGTGAGGGCTTAATATTTAAATGTTTTTATTTCAATTACACCTGTAATACTGGTAAAAGTAAAGGTAAGTACATTTTGAATTGCTAAATAAAATAATATATTGCTAAATGCAATATATTGAGCAAATATATATATATATATTGCATATACTTCACACACACTGAATTTATGTATGTATATATTATTATATATTATATATGGGAATGAAAAGATTATATATGCAAATAATACCTTAATTCTTTTAATAAGTTCCTCTGACCTATTTAAAGCACAATACACATTACACAAAAATTTTGGTTTATCATTCATTTTCTTCAAAATATGCCCATACCACCATGTTTACGTTTTCATTTTTGGAGTGATTGTAATGGCAGGACTGAGGCGTGTTGCCATCTGGTTTAGTGGTGAATGAAAGGCGAGTGTAAGTGGGGTAAATGTGCTGGAGGGTAAAGGACGCCCCAGGCAGAGGCAGCAATCTGTGCTGTCCGACCAGAGAGTCTGTGAGTGAGGGGAGAGCCGGGGGGCTTAACCCCCCCCCCTCGCCCTGGTCCTGGCTAAAGACGGGTCAGATGGGCAAAATTGCTCCATGTGTTGGTCTGGGTTCATGCTAAATGCTAAACGACATGTGCTTTGAAACATACAACATTTTCTGATATTATTAGTCCATCATGTTTTTCCTCGTGGAAAATTTAAATCTAAAAATATCTTTAAAATAACTCAGTAGTCAATTTTTTGTTTCTGTTCTTTCACTCAGTGGTTCACTCGGTTTGGCCATTTGTTCATTTGTATGACCGTTTGTTCGCTTATTTGGTAGTTTGTTTGCTCATTCGTTTGCTCAATTGGTGGTTTGTTTGTTTGCTTGTTAGTTCACTCTAGTTCGACCATTCACAGTTCGACCATTTCAGTCACATTTGTTACTAAAAACTACTGCACGCAACTACGAAAAATTTTCAGGAGCACCAGTGTGACTCATCCGATCAACATATTTGTGTTTTGCGCTGAGAGGAGCTTTTGCAATGTTGAGTAACGTGTCACAGACATATCTCACCAATCCTTTCATAAACAAAGTGTAGACAGGGTGTAAATATGAGATTGATTGTGCAGTGTAGAGAGCTTCGTTGATTATAATGGAATATTGTGAGATCGCAATGAATTAAGATGAGTGAAAGCTTTTAACGATAATTGAGGAAGTTTGTAAATGTGATATTGATTTAATATAACAGTTCAATAAACAAGAAGTTAATATTAAGTGGCTTACATTGTCTGACTAAAACACTATTGCCTGATTTTGCTCCATTTCATCGACGAAAATAGTCTAAAACAAAGCCACAGCTAAGCCACTGCGCATCTCCATCAAACACAGCGGTGTTTCATTCATGAAATGAATTTTAAATAATTCTATCAATCTAGTCAATGAATCAATTACACATTCATAAAGACAGTCACTTGCTTTATTCCTGAATGAATCAGCTGTTCAAACGAATCGAATGAATGATCCAGTAATAAAATCAGCGGCTTGCCGCCACCTACTGGCAGTTTTAATTTCATTTTAAAGTATATTTTAAGTTACTTAAATCATTTAATATTTCTATATTCAAATTTTTATATTTAAAACAATCTCAACATGAATTTATGAATTTGCACTCATGCCACCTCTAAGCCTCATTAAACGTCATTAAACGTTTGTAAATTCATTCACGTGTTTCTGCATTTTTATCTGTTCATTTGATCATTTGCTGGATGGGTTGTTTGTTTCTTTCGTTCTTTCTTTAGGTGCATACATTCACTTCCATGTGTTGTTCCCACAGGAGTTCCAGCTGCTGTATGAGGAGGCTCGGTATTACCAGCTGACGCCCATGGTGAAAGAGCTGGAGCGCTGGAAACAGGACCGGGAGCAGCGGCGGACGGCTCAGCCCTGCGAGTGCCTGGTGGTGCGGGTGACCCCTGACCTGGGCGAGAGGATTGCCATCAGTGGGGACAAGGCTCTCATAGAGGAGATTTTCCCAGAGACAGGGGATGTCATGTGCAATTCAGTCAACGCCGGCTGGAACCAGGACCCAACCCACGTTATTCGCTTTCCGCTGAATGGCTACTGCAGGCTCAACTCTGTGCAGGTACAACACTGTCATTAAGTAATACTAAATACTGACTAAATACTAACTAAACTGACTAAATACTAAATACTAAATCACTGACTAATACAAAGGTTGGGGGTTGGTAAGATTTTTGAATATTTTTGAAAAAGTCTCTTATGCTCACTAAGACTGGATTGTCAATATTGTAAATATTTTCCATAGCCAATACTCGAAAATTTTTGTCTTAATTTCCCATTCTCTTTATGCCATGTCATAAATAGTAGACAATGAAGTACTATAGAATCGTATTAGCTCCCATACATTTTTTTTAGATAATTATGGGCTGTTATTCAAAGCATAAATCATATGTTATGTCCACCCTGTCATGGACATATATTATTATTACATACGTTTTCATTGCAATATTAAGATGCAAAAGATATTTTCACCAAAAGGTATAATATCCCTTTCCTAAACAGGGTTATTTGTTTGCTTTCAAAATATAAATACATAAAAGATTTCATGTAAATCATGTGTTTTTAAAGAAACGTATACAATTTGCACATGTATTTTTTCTTATTTGGAGAAAACTGTGATATTTGGGTTCAGTTTTTTTGTTAGCATGTTATTGCCCCCACATCTAGCTATTGAAAACACTTGATTATACAGATATGATTGAATTATTATTTAAAATATTATTTTAAAATATCAAGATGATAGAGTGGACCAGCACATGTCGGGGTGGACACAAAAAGCAGAACAAATATGACAATGAAACATTTATTCAACTTCGAAAAAATAATATAATAATAATAAATAATATAATTAGATTCTCAATCACTTTGATATCCCCCCCCATTTATTTTAGTTTTTAACAATATTAGCAACAAATGAATGCTATGTCCACCCTGTGTATGTCCAACCTTTTGAGCTTCAGTTAGCATATTAGCTTAGAAAAAACTGTGGCTAGCTAAATAGTCTGGTTGCTGAAGAGAATTTGGTATATTTAAACTTACATTTTTTTGAAAATACTGTATTTGAATCACTTCCGGTATATTTTATGCCGACAGGGTGGACATGTTAAGCTTTAGCAAAGCAAGTAAGCTAAATTATACGAAGAACATTTGTCAGTTTAAAAGTCACCAACTTACTCACTTCAGCCGTTGAAATTCCCGCCAAAAATGTCCAGATGTCACTAAAGGGGATGGCATTTTCTTAAAGGGGCGGATTCCCTAATACAACAGGGTGGACAACCATTCAAGGGACATGGACAAACTCTTTTTTTTGTTTTTATTACCAAATGGTCAATACACTCAAATTGAGTAATCTCTTATTTAACAAAATATTAATAGGAGAACAAAATTTTTACATTTTATGATTTGACTAATTTTATGATTTCTGCTCTCATTCAAATTTAATGAGCAGTGCATGGGACATAGCAAAATAACATGCATCCTCCTACACAAAACTTAAAAATATCTAGAAAATGTATTTAAAGAGCCAAATAATGCTTTTGTTATGAACTTAAAAACTTAATATAACACACTCTTTCATAGTCATTTTTATGTTATCATGGCAAATTAGTTATGTACATGACACCAAAAAGCACCCTACATTGATATTGACCCAGTAAAAATAGTAGTTATTAAATATTACGATATTGAAGAACTATTTTATTTATAATATTTGACGCTAGACGGTCAGTCACTTCTTTTGCCACATTAATAAGCTTATTATAAAGCATATGACGAACTTTAAACTTTTGGACTTTGGTAGAGCTTTGGTTGATTGATATTGGGTGCTGTGCTGATGTGTCTTGGAGGCAGCTTGACTGCTGCCTGCCAACCAGAAGACTTGTGAGAGGGTGCAAGATGTAGTAGGCAGGTGTGGATGAAGGTGTGGCTCCACAGCTGCAGAGGTGCAGTTATGCCCCATGTCATCTTCTCACATACTCCACGATTTGGCTGTTCGAAAGGTGCTAAAACAGACACGCATCCTGGCGTACACATACCGACACATGCGGTACGTTTTTATAATGTCCGGTACTTTGAAACCTGGAGGCGATGCTAATGTGCCGAATATGTAGTCATGAAACCGAGAGGAGAATAGAGGGAAATGATATGCATAATTTATTTTTAACTCGTCCTTAAGACAAATCTCTCCGTTTGAAAAAGTGCTCCAACATTTCTGTGCCTGAAGCATTTTAAACACACATGCTACATTTTTAATACTGTACTTTGGTTTCTTTGAACAACCTAAACTGGTTTACGCTACTTTTTTACACACGCCTAATTGACTTACTGTATAACTAATTAGTGTGTCTGATAACACAGTTTTTTTTCACTTTTGCGCAGTTAAGTGACTGAATCATGCGGGTGGATTTTTTTAAACGCGTCTTTGTCACACATCTCGGGTGTTTGCGAAAACCCACCTATGAAATATGAGAAGATAGATCAGAAGGGAATGACAGAGGACGAGAGATATGGAAAAAGACAGAGTGAGAGAGCCAGTTTGTTGCCAAGAAATTGTAGCCGTTTACTGTAAGAAAGTTAGTAAGTGATGCAACCATCAGCGCAGCGAGTGTAATGTCAAAATCATAAGCCTTCAGATATCAATGTCTGAATACTTGAGAGGTTGTGACACTCTATATATGCTCATTCTGCCTGTGTTTTATTAAACGAATGGATTAAATACAAATTAAAGGTATACTCAGATTTAAGACATTTTACAGTGAAAGGCAGTGGGGTCCAACACCCCAAGTTTTCATGAGGGTGAGTAGATGATGATATAAATGTAATTTTTTTCGATGGACTATCCCTAAGACATTTTCAGAATCCACTGGAAAAGTTCAGAACAAACTTCAAAGTCGAACGATTTGTGTATTAAAACTCGCTTCTGTAACACTGATGCAACCGAAGCCTTAATGTTGATATATGTTCTCGAAAAGATGCTTCAAAACGCAATCTTTCTTTGTGCACGGTAGGCCCTTGAATCATCCGCTGATGTCTTTCATACCTCATCTGTGTGTAAGTCGTAAGAAGTGTTCATTTCCTCTACAAGTTTCTCGGCAGCCTCAACTTCCAAAGTGAGGATAAGGGTGGACATTTTTTCTCAGGCCCTGTGCAGTTCAACTGATTCCTTCGTCTTCGTTTTCTCTCTCTCTCCTTTTTTTTGCAGAGGGACTTTTATCTGGCTCTGTAGCCCCGAGCCAGAACTTTCATTTTCATGTGAAGCACACTTGAAAGAAGTGCAGGAGTAAGTGAATACTCAAGGCTGCATGTATTGAATTTCAAAAAAATCTACAAGCACTCCAACAGATAAAACATTTCGTTGGCTTTTTGCGGCGGCGGGAATGACAGCGACAGCGGCCGCCCAGAGACGGCTCTCGGTGAGGGATCTCTGACAGTAGCCGAGATTGTGTGTATTGGGTTTGTAATGAAAGAGCCGGGCGGCTTCAGTGTGGGCTGTCAGTGGGGGAGCCTATTCTCATTTGACTCCGCATCAAACCCCTGTAAACAGCCCAGGGGATGTCTGCTCGCTCCTTCTCATCCCGGGTGGATGGTCTGGAGTGAGAAACGTCTGAGGGTAATGCGAGCGTGAAGTTGTTGATAGCACTGTTACTGAGATTGCACATTTTAAATGCGTCTTGATGCAACTATGTGAAGTGCTGATAGAGTGGCATAAATAGTTTACTTGGGGAAAAAAAAAAAAAAACTCATACTGAGTTTCTCATATTCAACAGAGAACTTGAACTCAATATGCAGACAAAAATTCCCCTGGTTTTTCTTAGGTCTTAGAGAGAGTGTTGCAGGTGTCGTCTTAAAGGAGAAGTCCACTTCCAGAACAAAAATTTACAGATAATGTACTCCTGTTCATGTTCATGTCTTTCTTCAGACATAAAGAAATTATGGTTTTTGAGGAAAACATTCCAGGATTTTTCTCCATATAAAACGGACTGATATGGTGCCCCGAGTTTGAACTTCCAAAATGCAGTTTAAATGCGGCTTCAAACGATCCCAAGTGTGGTTGTAAACAATCCCAGCCGAGGAAGAAGGGTCTTATCTATCGAAACGATCGGTTATTTTATACTTTTTAATCTCAAATGCTTGTCTTGTCTTGCTCTGCCTGAACTCTGTGTATTCTGGTTTAAGACAGTTAGGGTATGTGGAAAAACTCCAATCGTATTTTCTACCCTAACTGTCATGAACCGGAAAAAAACAGAGTTCAGGCAGAGTAAGACAAGACGAGCGTTTGACATTAAAAAGTATAGAAATTGTATTATTTTTATGAAAATAACTGATCGTTTCGCTAGATAAGACCCTTCTTTTTGCCGCATTTAAACTGCATTTTGGAAGTTCAAAATTGGGGCATCATATCAATCCATTATATGGTGAAAAATGCTAAAATGTTTTCCTCAAAAAACAATTTCTGAAGAAAGAAAGACATGAACATCTTGGATGACAAGGGGGTGAGTACATTATCAGTAAATCTTCGTTCTGAAAGTGGACTTCTCCTTTGATGCAATTATCGGAAATGCTGATGAAGTCGCATAAATCGGAGTTTGTTTTACGGAAAGTTAATCTTAAAAGAACTCTCCTGGTTTCTCTTAGGTCCTACAGAAATGGTGGCAGAAAGGGTTGCCATCTTGATGCAATTATGTGAGGCATAAATTGTTTACTCCAAAAACTCATACTGAGTTTCTCAGATTGAACAAAGAACTTCTTAAGATACTAACAGTGAAGCTCCAGAAAGTTTCAGGATGGCATTTGTCTTGATGCAACTGACAGAGCAGCAGTTGAAAAGAAATTAACGTTTTTGAGAAAAACATTTTTCTCCATATAGTGGACTTCAATGGGGATCAGCAGGTTGAAGGTCCAAATTGCAGTTTCAATGCAGCTTCAAAGGGCTCTACATGATCCCACATGAGCAAAAAGCTTCTTTAATGCTTGTCTTGCATTAGCTCTGCAATGCACGTCTACAACTTTACGCAAGTTCTTCGTTTGTGTACTTCGGTTCAGAAAGGTAGTGTAGGGTGAAAAACTAATTTTTCCTTTCAACTTCAGAACCATCCGACATCATTATTTTACCTTTTTTTTTGTAAAGGACGTTTGACTTTCTTTACGTTCATCAATACTTCCACCTGCGTCGTGCATGACCTTTTCAACATGATTACGTAATGCGTGAAGCCGTGGACGCAGGACTAGTGCAAGATGAGCATTTGTGGGTAAAAAGTATCAAAATGTTTATTTTTTTGTCAAAAATTACCAATATTTTAGCTAGATACAACCATTATTCCTCGGCTGAGATTGTGAAACTGCAATTTGGACCTTCAACCTGTTGACCCCCATTGAAGTCCACTATATGGAGAAAAATCCTGGAATGTTTTCCTCAAAAATCTTCATTTCTTTTCGACTGAAGAAAGAAAGACATGGACATCTTGGATGCCATGGGGGTGAGTAAATTATCAGGAATTTTTAGTTCTGAAGTGAACTAATCATTTAATTTAACATTACCTCAGAATACTAAAAAACTCCACTGGTTTCTCTTAGGTCCTAGAGAGACAGTTGCAGGTGTTGAAGGAGTAGCATAAATTGGAGTTAATTCTATGGAAACTTCATCTTAAAATTTTTAAAAAGAAAAAAAAAAACCTCTCCTGGTTTCTTTTAGGAAAATGTTCCTAAAAGTTCTTGTTTTTGTTCCTAAAACTTGTTCTTGTTCCTAAAAGTTCAATGTTCTTCAACATTGAATTTGTCTTGATGCAACTCTGAAGCTCTGATAGGAGTTTACTTTATATTTAAGAGAGAACTTGAGCTGAAAATACTGACAATAAATTCCCCTGGTTTCTCATAGGTACTAGAAAGACTGTTGCAAAAGGTGTCGTCTTGACGCAGTTATGTGAGGTGCTGATATGAGTAGCATAAATATGAGTTTACTTTATTTCATGAAAAGCTTCATCACACAGCACTAAAAAACTACCCTGGTTTCATCTAGGTCCTGGGGAGACTGTTGCAAATGGTTCAGTCTGGTGCAGTCTTGATTCTTACATGTGAAGTGCTGATATGCTTACATAAATAGGAGTTTAGTTAATTTTTTTTTTTTTTTTTAATGGGAAACTTCATCTTAAAATATAGAGACACTTTTACTAAAAGGATTCAGAATTGCATCTGTCTTGATTCAACTATATCAATTGCTTATAGAGCGGCATACATTTAAAAAACTCATACTATCCCTGGTTTCTCCTTGGTCCTGTAGGGACTGTTTCAGAAGGATTCGGTATGGTGGTGTCTTGTCACAATTAGGTGAGGTACTGATAAAGTACTACAAACCGAAAACTACAGAGGTTCTTGTATTTGTGTGGAAAACTTCTCAAAATACTCAAAAAACGGCCCTGGTTTCTCTTAGGTCCTGGAGAGACTGTTGGTACACAGGATTCGTACAGATACTGTAAAATTAAATTCCAGAACTTACAAGGACTTTTCAAGCTATTGAAGCTATTTTTTTTATTTTAAAGGACTTCAGAGATCTCACTTACGTTTCAAAAAAAAGAGAAATGGATAAATGAAAATATACTATTAAAACGGCACTAATTAAAAAAAAATTACTAAAGTATACTACACTTTTACTATATTAAATCTATCGTTACTTTTCTTAGGGGATTTGTATTTGTGTATACTTTCTTTTTTCATTGTTTTGTTTTTGTAACTGTACTGCCTTAATGCTTTGATGTTTTCTACTGTTTAAGAAAAAAAAATCAGAAAAAAGATTCACAAAATCTCTCCAAAATCCTGATATGAAACAAATGAGTTGTGAACCCGCACTGAAGTCCCGATCTGAATCAAATGATTCACAATTCACACAACGAAGATTCGTTCTAAAGCAAAAGATTTGTGAACCGGCTACGAAGTTCCGACCTAAATGAAATGATTCATGATCCACGCTCCAATCTGAATAATGATTCGCGAACCATCATTTCAGATCAGGACTCGGAGCGGGGATCGTGAATCATCTGACTTAGATCGGAACTTCAAATCTCGTTTCACAAATCATTTGATTTGAATCATTTAATTCGCAAAATGATTCACAAATCTTTTTCAATCTAAATAAAATGATTCACGATATGCAAAGTTCCAATCGAAATCGTTATGATTTGTGAAACGCGATCCGATTGAAGCGCTTCGAAACAGTGACACAATGGTTTCACTGATTGGGTACTTTCTTTTTTCTTCCTTTTATTTTTGTAACTGTACTGTCTTAATGGTTTGATGTTTTCTACGGTTTAAGAAAAAAATCAGAAAAAAAAGATATACGAAATCCTTCCAAAATCCTGATATGAAACAAATAATTTGCAAACCCGCACCGAAGTCCCGATCTGAATCAAATGATTCGCAATCCACACAACGAAGATCCGATCCTTAGCAAAAGATTTGTGAACCGGCTCCGAAGTTCTGATCTGAATCAAATGATTCACAATCCGCGCTTCAATCTGAATAATGATTCACGAACCATCATTTCAGATCAGGACTCAGAGCGCGGCTCGTGAATCATTTGACTTGGAACTTCAAATCGAGTTTCATGAATCATTTGGTTTGAATCATTCAATTCGCGAAATGATTCACGAATCTGTTCCGATTCAACTAAAATGATTCACGATAAACGATACAAATGATTCGTGAAACACATTCCAATTGAAGCGCTTCGAAACAGTGACGCAATGGTTTCACTGATTCGGAGTTTCGAAAAACTTCACCCATCACTACGTACTTTTTAAAAATTGTTACAAGCGATGTTGAAAATCGAAAACGAATGACACTTTTAATTTGATCTGGTTTTTACTGGAGAATCGCTTGAAATGAATGATCGAAGTCACGAGTTTGAATCAATCAGAGCAGTTCCAGTGTGAATGACTCAATTGATTCGATTCATCTGTTTTTCTTTTCACATCTTTAGCCATGTTTACATGACACTGTCAGTACTACTGCTTGTTTAGCTCAACTGTTTTCTGACATTACCTGAAATAAGCAAAAAAGGTGTTTTGAATTGCGTGAAAAGATGTGCTTATTGACTTAATTAAAAACTTATTTCATGTCTTTCAATAATTCAAGCACTTTTCAAGTACCTCTTCAGGAATATTGCCATTTTCAAGCACTTTGTCCAGACTTCAAGCACTTTGTACGAACCCTGTGAGTTTTCTCATAATTAAAAAAAATACTAAAAATGTCCCTGGTTTCTCCTAGGTTCTGGAGAGACTGTTTCAGAAAGGCTTCAGCATGGTGGCGTCGTGCGGCGGGGGCGTGGACTCCTCCCAATTCAGCGAATACATCCTGAGTCGGGAAGACAGACGGTGTCAGACCAGCCACACGCCCATCAGGATAAAACAGGAGCCTCTGGACTAGCCGGCTCTTGCGCCAACCACGAACACCTCAGTCTGCTTTGGAAAGAAAAAAAAAAAAAACGCCAGCGGACAAATAGAAGACTTAATTTGCAAGAAGAGTTACTTCAACTCTTCGGACTCCAAGAGGACTGAAATCTTAGTAAATGTACGAGTAATTTCATCAATGACCCCAAATGTGTTTCAAAAGATGCTTTAGAAAACCCAAGGATGGTTTTTCAAGCTACTGACCTCCAGATGAACTTTTTTTGGTCGAGTCATGAAAAACTAATTCACCGATCTATATTTCCATAACATAAGTAAAGTGCGTAAAAGAGAGGAACTCTACGAGGAAGTTGCGTTCGTGGTGAGCGCACCTTCCGGCTAGAACGCTTTCAAATGATGCAGCGGTCTGATCTCCGAGCTCCCGGGCGAAATTAACCACAAAATACAAAGTCTGTCCTCTGATCCATTTTTAATCTAGATATCTAATGTTCTCATTTTCCAGTCTCATCTATGTAAATCAGTTCTTTTATGACCTACAGGTTTATTGCTGTTGTCTCGCTACATGAAGGATACGAGAGCAGTTCTCAGAAGTCATTTGCTTGTAAGTGCGGTCTGGAGTTGGCCGCGTAGACGTTTTGACTTCAGGCTACGTGGCGGCTAAAGCGAACGGTCTGGTAATGCATTCGGCGCTGGGCAGAGAGGCTTTTTGTTTGAGCATGTCTAAAGGGAAACCTGGACTCGTGTGGGAGAGCTTTTCTGATGGCACCGCTTTCTTTCGGGTGCCGGTTTGCTTCAAAACTAGCCGCTTCGCAACATTCATTATACGTAATTGCTTCGAGTAAATGTAGATACAGTGCCCTGTGTGTCCAAAACAACATCTTGTTTGATGAAGGCACCATTTGAAAAAATGAGATTAGTCAGATTGTTAATGAACGCGGCGGCACTTTCAGGGGGCCGGATGAGAGGAGAGGAATTACTGTACCCCTTAAGGCCTGGAGACGGAGGGGCGACGGGTCAGACTTCTCTCCAGGAGTTAAGGTCACTTTCCCACAATCTCTTTTACTCACTCTCCCTTAGCAAAACAACGCAATCAGAGCCACTCGTAGAGAGATTAAACTTGAAAGGTTAACTTGGTGGCTGGTAAACAGACTGAATTGCGGATACGTTACGCTAAGTGTTGTCTTAACTGGCCAGCGTTTCTTGATTTGTTTGTACATAAAGGCTTTGCAGGTCCCCCCTGAATCTCGCTGCTCTGCAACTGGTTTTTGGTTTTAAGGACCAGAACATTATCGGAGAAGCCGCGTCGGACGTTCCGTAAATCTTAATTTAAATACTGCTCTAATGGATGTTGTGTCAAGATGTATATTGCAGTACGGTCCAAATGTATATTATTTAAATAAAACATTTTTTTGTAATGGATTATTATTGATATGAAACATAGTGGTATGTCAGGCATGTGTTTATTTGAATTGTCACATTCTTTTTGTAATCGGTGTTGATAAACGAACTTTTAATAAATCGTTGGAGTTCTTTCCCTATTTTAAACCACTGGCAGCATGTGAATGTGTCGGAAAAATTTGTGATGTGAACGTATTTCGATGACTTGATTTTATCAGTTGGTTGTTGACTGGATGAAGGCGGATCTGAATGCGAACTCGCAGCCTGTTGTGAGAAAGGGGTGGAGTTTCAGACTAAATGATTGGAGAAGTATAAAACTCAGCAAAGAAAAGTCTGTCGCTTAAACATAGGACGCTATAGGGCGGAATCCAGTCATAAAAAAGGAATTTGCTATATAACATGGAATTTGCCCAAATTTGGATGAATAAATCAAAAGTAGGTCAGTACACTTAAATCAAAACGCAGATACGGACTAGTGTCTGTGAATATTAAGCTGCAAAAATACTGTTTAAAAAATATAAATCCTGCATGTTCTGTGTTTCAGTGTTTTCAAGCCTCTGTCGCCTCGATATACAAGTACATGAACACAAAAACAATCCATAGAATAGCATTTTGCCGTGTCTTTTGAGAAAAACTATCGCCATATCAAATACAAACAGAGACTTAAAGGTCTTCACAGCAACCCGTCAAAATAAAAGTTTGGTTTAACTTGAAGAAACTGTGACAGAAATATATTACTTGATGTAGTGATAGTACTACTTCTGCTAAAATAATTATTATTAGAATATATTAGAATTTATACCAGAATTATTTACCAGAAAAATCTAAACGCACAACACGGTATTTTGAAAATAAAAATATTTATTTTAATCAAATCAATTATTTAGAGATGGTTTTTATTATAAAATCTAATGAAATTATAAAAAATGGAATCGAGAAAATTAATAGAAAACTCAATTTGATAAAAATAGAACTTAATTTGAGAGAAAAAAAAAAAGGATTTCATAGGGCATTAAAAACGTAACTATTATTAAATTGGTGTTAAATTTAATGTTTTTAATTCATTCGAAATGCTTTTTGATTAATATTTAAATTTAACCAATTTTAGAGTCTAAAAAATTTGAAATCTGAAAAAAAAAAAAAAAAAAAAAATAATAATCCAAAAAAATGTAAATGGAAAAAACTGAATTTGGGGGAAAAAATAAAATACAATGGAATTTGGGAATAAATAAAATGGATTTCATAGGGGCCTAAACATAAGAATGATATTTTAATTAAAAATGATTTTTTTTTAACACAAAACATGCATGGATAAACAGTTCACTATAAGACCGAAATATTTTTTAATTTTTTTAACAAAATGTCAAACTGCAAAAAAAAGGATGTTTTTAATCAGAGAATGACAGAATCATAAAATGTGGGCGGTAAATACCAGAACATAGGCAAAATTGAGGAAGTAAGGTGTATTATAATTAACGTTAATCAATGGCTTAGGTGGCCTAATTGAAAAAAACAATATGAAAACAAAGTTATTGTTATTGCATTTTGCTGAAAGTTTTTTATAAATCACGCACAAAGTTGTTTCCATGTTTGACATATCATGAAAAGTGCTATAATTGGGTTCCCAGTGCATCTACCAACCCAGAAAACGTAAAAAGGACAACCCATCAACTTCCCCCCCCCCCATCTCTTATTATAATATTACCGCCCCTTAATCTGCACATTTTCACCCACGGCGCCACCATTTTGAGATTTCTTTCCCAGTTGTTTACCTTCACAGACATAACCAACTTTCTTCTTTGTGTGCTTTTTTAACAACTTGTGTGTATTTGACCATTTAAGCACAATAAGACATGAAAGAGAACTTAGTTTAGTACTCACATGCTGTGTGACAGACGCTTTCTGAGTGCGTGCTCCGAACAGAGTATGTGAGCGGAGTGGAGTGGTGTGATTTTTAATGGAGTGAGGAGCGGAAATTTTAAAAGTCGGAGCGTTGTGGTTTTTACTCGCTCCAAGAACGCTCCGCTACCGCTCCATCACCAGTACAATTCATGACAACGACCCATAATATAACTGCATATATAGCAAGAATTCACGTGTTAAACATAGCCTGTTTAGCTAGCTTGATGGAGATGGATCACTCAAATTAGAAAGAATGTGAAAACTAGGATGACGGCAATGGACATGAGCAGAAAATTATAGTTGTCAATGAATTAGTTTGTTCTTTCAAGATACTGAATATTTTCAAGTGAAAGCGTGATGTAATAATGCATTCAAACAAATATAAACTTACTGTGGTACTTCATCTGTATATCCGATTTCAAATGAGAAGAAATCTATAAGAAATGCAGCGATCTGTACGTAAAATAACTGAGGAAACGTATTGTTATTATTATTATTTTTTTAATCACAAACATTTGCACTGCAAAAAGCAGCAATTATACCTTTTAATGCTGACTGACAACCATGTTAGCTTGGCATGAGGAAAAAATTCGCGTACTAGTGTTAAAACTATACTTTCGTTTTATTTCTGTTACTTTCTTCTTTTAATATACGTTATGAACAGAACTGTGGTATTTCAAACGTACTGCTATAGTTTAGACGCGGAGCGAAGGCGGAGCGGTGTTTCTTGTATCAGTGAGCGAGGAGTGGAGCGGGAGCGGAGCGGTTATAAAATGCACGGAGGGGAAATTGTTGTCGCTCCACTCCGCTCACATACTCTGGCTCCGAATGTGTGCACTCAGAAGACCCTCTATCAGAAGTTTAAACTAATATGGCTTTAAAGGAGTCATGAACTGCCTTTGTTTTATTATTTTTGTACTGTTCTCTGAGGTCCACTTATAATGTTATCAAGATTTTTACATGAAAAAACAATTTGAACGTAATAGGCTATTTTCTGTCCTGTTTTAACCCCCCTCATCAGAACGCTCTGTTGGAATGGGCGTGGCAGATTGTGAACTCGAAAGTAAACGGCCACTGCTCTGATTGGCTAATATTGTACATTCACTTCTCATAGACGGACGCCGCTGTGATTTAGGGTTAAAACACAAATAACATAGTACATATCAAATGACCTGTACGAAGAGACAAAGCAATAGTGACCACATAATTAAAACAGTTACTCACACTTTTGTTGCGACATCACTGTCGGATCCAATATAGGCGGCACAGCATCGGCCTTTAGTTTCAATCTTTTTGAAAATCCCACGTCGAATTGTGCCGCTCCGGTTACTGACGTAACCTCGGTTCCCTGAGATAAGGGAACGAGCGTTGAGTCACTAACACTGTGGGTAACTATAAACGAATCCGCCGTAAAATGAAGTAAACAAAGGACTGAGTTCTTACTGATGCAATCATCACCCCTTTAAAAAGCATTATTTCAGCACAATAGACATGATAATCAAAACAGATTTTTTTAACAGAGTATCTGATGTAATAGAGCTGTAAGGGCACTGCCCTATTCAGGAAAAGGGGGCGGGAAGCAGCAGCTCATTTGCATTTAAAGAGACATGCACGACAACAGCGCAATTCTGCTTCCAGTCAAAATAGACATTTTCAAAATGATATAATAAAAGATCTGTGGGGTATTTTAAACTGAAATTTCACAGACACATTCTGGGGAGACATGAGACTTGTAAAAAGGGGAATGATAGGTCTCCTTTAAATTACTGCATTAACTATAGGCCAAATTTTAGGATGTAAGGCACATTATGATAAACATTAACCAATGGCCTAAGTGGCCTAACTGATGTCAGTGCCCAAAAAAGTAAATGCATTTTGATGAAAAATTACAATTTTGACTCCATGTTTGACATTGGGTGTGTTTAACAAACTTGTGTGTATTTGACAGTTTAAGTGCAATAAGACATAAAAGAGAACTTAGTTTAGTACTCACATGTTGTGTGACTGACTTTCTGTGCTGATAAACTGATATGGCTTTAAAATACATGATTTCAGAGTGACAGACAATCAAAACCAAACAGATGTTTTTTGGCAGAGTAACAAACTTGTACGTATTTGACAGTTTAAGCACATCAGACACGATTTCAGCGTGATACACATGATAATCAAAATCAAACATGATTTTTGGCAGAGTATCCGAGTTACAAGCAGCTCATTTGCATTTAAAGAGACATGCACAAAAACAGCTGGTTTCTGCTTCCAGTCAAAATAAACATTTTCAAAATGATATAATAAATGACCTGTGGGGTCTTTGGAGCTGAAACATCAGGTACATTCTGGGGACACCTGAGACTTATATATTATGTCTTGTAAAAAGGCGCATGATAGGTCTCCTTTAAATTACTGCATTAACTATAGGCCAAATTTTAGGATTTAATGCATTTTATGATTAATTAACCAATGGCCTAAGTGGCCTAATTGATGTCAGCCATAAAAAAAAAAAAAATATTGCATTTTGATGAAAGATTAGAATTTTGACTCCATGTTTGACATTGTGTATTTTTAACAAACTTGTGCGTATTTGACAGTTTAAGCGCAATAAGACATGAAAGAGAACGATTTCAGACACATGATTTCAACGCGATACAGATGATAATCAAAATCAAACGTTTTTTGGCAGAGTATCCGAGTTACGAGTAGTAAAGGCGCAGCTCTATTGTGGAAAAGTGGGTGGGGAGCAGCAGCTCATTTGCATTTAAAAAGACATGCACAAAAACAGCTCGTTTCTGCTTCCAGTCAAAATAGACTTTTTCAAAATGATATAATAAATGACCTGTGGGGACTTTGGAGCTGAAACATCAGGCACATTCTGGGGACACCTGAGACTTCTATATTATGTCTTGTAAAAAGGGGCATGATATGTCTCCTTTAAATTACTGCTTTAACTATAGGCCAGTATTTTAGGATTTAATGCATATTATGATTGTTAACCAATGGCCTAAGTGGCCTAACCGATGTCAGCTTAAAAAAAAAAAAAAAGTTACTGCATTTTGATGAAAGATTAGAATTTTGACTCCATGTTTGACACTGTGTATTTTTAACAAACTTGTGTGTATTTGACAGTTTAAGCGCAATAAGACATGAACGAGAACTTGATTTCAGACACATGATTTCAGCGTGATACACATGATAATCAAAATCAAAGGTTTTTTGGCAAAGTATCCGAGTTACGAGCAGTAAAGGTGCAGCTCTATTCCAGTCAAAATAGACATTTTCAAAATGATAAAATAAATGATCTGTGGGGCATTTGGAGGCGAATCTTCACAGACACATTCTGGGGACTTATATTACATCTTGTAATTATGTGCACTTCAGTGTAAACCACATCAAAGAAAGTCTTGGGAGAAGTATAATTAGGAACTTTATTCTTTTACAAAAGTACAAATTTAATAGAGATGAGCACTTTTTTCCAAACCAACCAAACATTCAAAAATTGTTAAATTTAGCAAAAATAGAAATTCTAATAGATATGTTTTTTAGACAAAAGACAATCCCTTGATCAACAATACTGTTTGTCCAAATGCCAGCACAAACAATACGAATTAAAACCAATCTGAGAGATGGAAAAAAGACTTTGCCTCAGATCTCAAAGGAATCATTGCACACGACATGAACGCTGACCGTCTCCCAACATACATCTGTACAACGGCAAAATGCAAATGTCAAACACGTGATTTCCTCTCCTACTGCATGTCATAAAGGGCAGTATACAAATATTCAGTATTTCAGACATAAAATAATGCCCAATGACAGATACTAAATTGATAGTGAAGTTGAATATCAAACACAAAATACATGATCCAAAATGCAACATTACTATTTTAAAATCATTACTGCAGTCTGTCAAAACCACCCCATATTTTGAACGTACGTATTAAAAAAAAAAGGGTCATTTCTGCACAAATAAGTTACGAGAGATCCTGCTCTAGAATCGTTGGTGAAGCGATGCATATTAGTATTAGCATATTAGATAATTCCATGCCGTGGATTTGATTAAAAACAATGGTGCCCCAGGAGGGCCACATAAGGCACCATTTCACAGTATACTTGACACAGACACTAGTGAAACCGTACACACCTATAACCCCGCACTGAGTGTGCGAGACAAACCTGTCACTGAATTTCAAAAGACCATCCAATAGGATGAAAGACAGTCAGTGTTTTACAACACAGAGTTTCTTCATTTTGCATAAATCAGTAACAAAAAAACGAAAAACCAAAAAACATCCACACGGATCCTCGGAGACTTAAAGATGCGCTACTTATAAGTTACTAAAAAATACTCCCGCCTCGTTAGACCTCTAAAACCAGGAACTTTGCATTCACATTTCCAGTGTCTCTATTGCAAATGAGGCTTTCGGTTAAAAACAAGTTCAGCCGCTATTTATATAAAACCAGTCTCAATCTCTATCCTGAAACGTAAAACCAGTCCGAGTTCAAGTTAATGAATAAAAAGATCAACATTGCTCAAAAACGATGGCTCATTAATCCGAAACAAGGGGAAGTAAAAGCATAAAAGGGAAAAAAATTCGCATGGTGTCCCACAGCCGCCTTCTGATGGGCTTTTCCAGAACCTTTTCATCTCCAGAACGCGTACGTCTGGAAGATTTACAGCAACGAGGAGTTCATGCCACACAGGGGAGTCTGAAGGCACAGACCGGAGATGAATGCGAAGGAGGAGAGGAAGACTTGAACGTTTTACTGAGAGTCAAGCAGGTGGAGTACCGTTAGCGTGGATGAGCTCCATCCATCTAGCTGGATCAGTGCTACTTCAGAAGGGCCTTGTAGAGCAGCATGGACCTGGCTGTGGTTCGCTCCTGCTCCAAGCAGAAGATCAAGTCCCTGAGGTTGACCCGGGTGATGCGCTGACGGGTCTGCCGGACTGAGGATGCGGAGGATGAGGTAGAACCGGTCGCTGATCCGGAGGAGCCCGCGGGAAACTGAAAGACAGTCAGGAAAGAATTTATTAGGGCATGGTCATTGTTTACTCATTTTTGACATGACAGATTGATAAATGCTTGTCAAGGCTGTGACTGATGATAAATGGTTGCTACATTTAGTAGGCTGCCAAATCACTGTTATAGTTCCGGTTATTTTAGATTTGTAATATTATTTGATATTATATTCAACCATAAACAGCCTACAGACTTCAACACACATGCTAAATTTAAATAAATAAATGTGTTACTATTATTTTTTTTTTGGATTAGATTACATCAGATAAAATTAATAACATCATAACATCATAACATCATAAAACTACCTTTTTATTCTCAAAGACAGGATCAAAAGATTGTTTTGTGCAAAAGTTTAAAAAGTAAAGAAAAAAAAATCTTTTACATATTACTCCCAAAGATTGGATTAAATCACATTATTTTGTGTCGACTTCAAATTGTAAAAAGAAATAATGAATTAATAAATGACCTATTTTCAAAGACTGTACTATGACAGGCTTATGTTAAAAAAGAAAAAAAAGAGATTTTTTTAAGCATAAAAATCAAAATCAAAATAAAATTCTTAAAGACAAGTTTAAAAGATTGCGTTGTGCTAAATTTTAAAAAGTAAAGAGATTTGTTTAAAAAAATATATTTATTTATTACAAATTACTCTCAAATACTGGATTGGTCAGATAAAATAAATAATATTAGGTCATAAAACTTATTTTTAAAGACTGGATTAAAATATTCTTTTGTGTTAAAGTAAAGAAAAAAAAAATGTTTTTTTAAATATTACTTTTAAAGATTAGACTAGTCTACATTATTTTGAGTTTGCCTTCAAATAGTAAAAAGTACAGACTTAATAGGTTAAAATGAAAGGAAATCAAATTAATCAATTAAATTTGACGTCATACTGTGCTCGTAGCGTCTGCCGGCGTGTGCCGCTGTATCATATTCAAACCCAAATGAAACGACGAGTATGTAGTTAGTCGTAGTTATGTCGTCAGTAAGTCATGAAGTTACAAAATAGGTGACTAAAGCTGCCTTAAAACTGCATATAAGTGTTTATTATTTAAGAGTCACATTTAAAGCAGTGTCAGATCCACTTGAAGTTTAGCAGAGGCAGCTTTTAAAGTAACAACAGCCAAAATATCCTAATAACCAGATGCTGTGATGTCTGCTAAATCAAAGAACAAAATGAAAAAAAGAGGAAATCGCAAACGTGCGATTAATTAGTTAATTTTTTTGTTAATTTTTTTATCGATTGATCGACAGGTCGGTTTTTAATGTAAATTTAAAATAGTAAAAAGACAACTTTCAGATAAAAATGAGATTAGTTCACATTGTTTTAACTATTTAAGATGGTCAAATCACCCAAAATTGAAGCAGCAAAGTACTAAGAAGTCTTTGTACTACCTAAATCTGAAACAAACCAGCCCAGCCTTGCTTTGATTCCATAATGCGAGCATTTTTGCAATAAAGACCTAGCCGTCGTCAAAGATCCTCTGGTTTTGTGCTTTTGTGTGTTTGTCAGCACACCTGCACAACATGTGATCATCTGTACTCAGCCGGAGGCTAGAGAACCACACCTCGCGCCCCGGGCAGCAGACTTTTGATCTTAACTACAGTATCTCAAAGCACTTCATCTTCAGACTCCACACATAAATGAGAGTGCAAAAAACTGAGATCAGAGCAAAACTCTTATAAAAAAGCAATGAAGACCATCAGAATAAAATCAAGACAATGAAACTGAGGGCTTTCGCAACCAGCCGTCACCACATTGGGATTATTTACACGGTCCACCTCGAGGGAAAAGCCCTTCCTAATTTACAGGAGGAGGAGGAAGATGGCATGTGTATCGTATTCATCAGCCGTACAGGGGGTCTGTAGCGTGACATCAGTCGGCTGGAATGAGGTTAGGGTCTCTAGCCTTCACTGAATACTAAGTATACGTGAGAAGGTGTAAGACAGCCTCCGGGCACAAAACACACACCACACCCTACAGAAACAACCTGCAGCTTTGTGGGATCTATATCACCCTCATACATGCTCTTACACACCCTGAATGATTCTGACTCTCACACACACCCAGGGCTGGCAAACCTCACGACATGTTTACGCGGGCAGGTCGGTGCGCGGTCTTGTACGTTCATAATGTTAGGTCATTATTCGAAAATTGTCAGGAGCACTTTAAGGGAAGAATAAACTGCAAAACTGAAATCGGAGATTAATGCCAAAATTTTAACTCATGACCACACCCAGAAGATTCTGTTCCAGGAAGTTTAGTACAACTGATCAAGTGATAGTAAGCCTCTGGTTACATATTGCTCTCAGTTAAGTAAACATGAAATCAATGCTGAGCACTCGATGCCGTATGACAAAAACATTAGCCAGTGATTTCACATCCAATGCAATGCCACGCAATAGTCGACAAATCAACAAACACTTATGAATGAGGTCTTAAAAACACACCCGCTGCATTTAGTGACTTTAAATAGGGCTCTATGATACGATGAAAAATTGCAGAATCCAGTCCTGGAATTTACTGTACAACACAAAGAGTCACAGAATTTGCCAAATTTTGGACAAATAAATCAAAAGTAGGTCAGTACATTTAAATCAAAACATGATATGGACTAGTGTCTGTTAATTTTAAGCTGCAAAAAGACTATTTTAATAATTTTTTAAAATTATTTTTATACATTTTTAAACAAATTTATTTATATTAAATATTAATATGAAAAATACTACCGTCATATCAAATACAAACAAAATCTTAAAGGTTTTCAAAGCAACCAATCAAAAAAAAAAAAATTGGTTTAACTTGAAGAAATTGTGACAAACATATTGCTTATTTGTAATGATAGTACTACTACTACTAATAAAACGATTAAAACAATATTTAGCAGAATTTTTTTTTTTTTTTTTACCAGAATTTATTTACCAGAAAAATTTAAATACACAACACTGTACTTCTAAAAAAAAAAAAATGGAAATAAATATAAAGGAATTAATAAATGTATAATTAAATGTAATGAAACCATTATTCCAAATTTTATTCCAAAATTAATGGAAAACACATAATTAGTTAAAATAAAACTGAATTTAAAAAAAATAAATCAATAAAAACATTTCACAGGCTTTAAAAATGTAATATTTGTTTAACTTTTTAATAAATGACTGTTAAAATGGCTAAGTTTCATGATTTCAATTAATTAGCTGTTTTTGATTGATATTTTTTATTTAAAAAAAAAAAGAATGAAAGAAGTCTAAAAGAATTAAAATAAAAAAAGGAATTTGGGAAAAAAATAAAACTGATTTGTTAGGGCCCTACTTCAAATAAATGGGTCAATGATATGATGCTCATATCTTGGATATTACAAGTTCTTCGAAATGTAATTAATATGCAATGACTTGAATAAACTTATTCTATAAATGAACATGTTTTTTTTATTCTGAATTAAAAATCATTTGATATTTTTTTTGGGCATGCATAAATAAATATCAGTGTGGTAAAAAGGTCCCGTTTTAGAAAAAAATATGTATTTTAAAAGGAATTTGTGAAATAAAAAGCTACTAGGCATGTAATGCAACCAACCAATGGTATTGTTAACTAAAACTATTAAACAAAACACAAAAATATTAAGGAAAGTTAGTTGCTCATTTTTGTTTTGAAGTACTAAAATTACTAAAACTGAAATAGAAAGCCAAATATATAAACAAAAACTAAGAAAAAAGCAAATAAAATTACAAAAACTTAATTAAAACTTCAACTACATTATTCAACGTACTAAGAATCATACAGCATTTATTAATGCATTACTAAAATCACAAGTTGTGTTTGTTAATATTAGTTATTACACTGTGAGCTAACATGAACAAACAATGAACAACTGTATTTTTTTTAAACATTAACAAAGATGAATAAATAGTATAATAAATGTATGTTAGTTAATACAGTAACTAAAGTTACCAAATGACATCTTATTAAGTGTTACCAACTTAAAACTAAAGTAACTGTAATATAAAAGTTTAAAAAAAAAAGTAAAGGTAAGGTTAGGTCAGGTGGTAAAATGCTGTGGTGTGACTCCCCAAAAAACAAAATGATACATTTATAAATCAACAATTTATGACATTTGCAAAACATACTTTTTATCTTTTAAAAACACTTAAGCTAAAAAAAATCATTAAGAAGTATTATGTGCACATTCACATGCATTAAAGGATGGACATAACACCATATGACACATTATGAGTCATTAAATTGAAACTATAATAAATACAGAGTACATTACTAAGAACTTGCAGTTTAAAAACTACATTAAAAAAAAAATAAATTGTGGACACTTATTTATCGCTAATGGATAAAAAAAAATATGAACGAAATGCACAACAGATGTTATCAGTAAAATAATTCATTTTTTAAAATAAAAATCCAATATGCAACCACCTAAACTCTAGCCTTTAGTAAGAGAGAGTTCTACTTGCTCAACTCGACATTGCAGTACAGGAAGACTGCGTTTCACAGTTAGCATGTGTGGGTGAACACGCTCAGGGCATTTTGCCACTATCCTAGTGGTGCGTTAGAGATGGAGCTTGTTAAGCCTGCATAAATGTGTAAAGATATGGATGAATATATTACAGATGTGAGCATTAACGTGCCCCAGGCGCTGAGAGAAATGTATTTTTTTTAAACCACATTAGCCGTGGAGTGGAATGTGTAGGGTGCGCGAGCTATCTTTTTGAGTGTCATTAGGGTTAAAGTGTGTTGTAAACCCTTGAGTTGTGTTTGTGCGTGTTCATGTGTGTAGGACAGCAAACACCTCCAGAGGAACTGACTCCAAACCCTAAAGAGATGAGGCAGCTTACACTTGTAGCTTTCTGAAAGCCATGAATCGAGCATGAAACGTATCCTTCAACCAGACGTAAAGGTCTTAAAATCTTCAAAACAAGCACGAGTCGTGCTACTCCAAAGCTAGACTAGAATTGAGAAGCCCTTCAGCTCAAAGTGACCAAACCACCACAGAGAAAAACCCTCTCCAGACAAAATGGAGAGGGAAAAAAACCTTATTACTCCACCTTATTCCTCCAAACGACTGTGAGCACTTCTGGCCTCTAAAGGTTAGAGAGTGCCTGAGGGTGCTGTGTGTCTCCAGCGTTTGGGGAAATGACTCGCCTTGCCTCTGCACGAACACAGCCCAGTCTCTGCAGAACTGCCGCCCCGGGCTACGCAACCCTGCTCTACTTCACTTTAACCCTATACTAGCCAGCTTTTTGATGGCGGCCTATTACTTTGATCCAGGACCATCTAACCTTGCGCAATTATAAAACTATGAGGCACATGGCTGGGTTTCAAAACAGCCCGCTTCAATCTTCATGGTTCCTCAAAGAAGGTCCATAGCTGTGGTCACATACACTTTTAAAAATAAATGTTACTTATTTGCACTGATGGTTTGATTTAGAACTTTTAGAACATGAATGGAATGTTCCAATGTTCTTAAAGAAAATGGTTCTTTTAACAACTACTCAGTTAATAATTCCAAAATATATCTTCTATGCCATTGCTGCAAAAAGTCCACAATAGCATAAGCACAGCATAAGAGTATAAGGCTGTGGTCATTTTTCCAGCCCATTTACGGCCCAATCCCAGTTTGTGGTTCGGGTATGCATTAACCGTGGATTAAATCTGTAAACTAGTTGACACTACACATAATTAAAAAGTCTTGCTTTGGGGAAGGGGATTTTCTAATTAGAGAAATAGTGGCAAAGCTGCAGTTCCTTTGCCTCCAGTGCAGTTGAGGAGCTGAGGGGCAGAGCTGGGATAAAATCCAGGCTTGCGGCCCCAACCAAAACACAAGCATGTGAGAGGCTTTGCGGTGTTCCATCATTACCTCACCACATAATTAACTACAGACACAACAAAATGTAGCATAATGTATGCATGCTTGGTCTAACTGATGAAGATACTACCACAAACCCTCAATCAACCCTGAACCCAAAACGTTAACACATACTTTTCACATGGGTTGTTTTTCCTCAACCTTCAGGAGAAGAATCAAACTGATAGCTTCAACTATTGATGAATCTAAAAAAACTGAAGGTAACTTGATATTTTGGATCCTTTCCTGGGTGTTCATAACTAAATGTTAAAAATACTCAGAATATTCCTAACAACCATATAAAACATGCTATCTGTCCTGGGCAGTATTTACCATGTTATGTGGTTGCTAGGACATTCTGGTGAGTTGCTATTAAAGGGTTCTGCAATTGCAATTCAATTGCATTCACTGATTCACTAGCTTGTGATTCGATTCAGTATTGATTATTTTGGATATATATCAGGTACAGTACATGGCAAATTTTCTCCAGGAAAACAAATCTAATGCTATAAAATATACATGAGAATAAGCTGGTACTATATTACTATAATATTTATGGTTAAAATGAACTGATCTGTATACAAACGCTTATTACATTGAATTGAGATTTTATAATAAAGTTACAATTACATAATTATACATTCAAATTGGTGGCTGTCAAATAAAAGTTGATGGATTCATTTAAACAAACACTGAAGAACAGTATGAACAGTTATGACTAGTTTGTGGTCCAGGGTCACATATTACTTTTTTAACGTTTATAACGGTTACAGCGCCAGCTGTGGTCTGTTCTCCTTAAAAGTTTGCATGCTTGTTTAAAATCACCTGTCCCATCTGCTCAGCAGGTTTCGTGAAGTTTAGAATTTTCGTTTAGGCTTTATAGGATTTTCGGTAAATTTGGACAGGCCTCTTTTCTAAACGACCCCATTATAGCTTCCCAAAGGGTAAATTTTATTTTTTTTGATAATTATTGACCCAGAGAATTGTGTTTTTTCCAGATTGAGCAAAAAACCTTGGACTAGTTTGCAAAAGTAGGTTTATTACATCTTCTCAATCATTGAACAAACAATTTGATTGACAGCAGTGGTTCTAGAGACAAAGTTGTCTGGAATGAGGAGTTCTATCATAAGATATGAATATGCAAAGAACCGCGTAATGTACAAATGTTTACATCCTTAAAAAATGAGAAATTCGCCATCCAGTGGCCGAATTCTTTTTCATTTCTCACTGGTCTTTGGGACCGCGAGTCAAACAGGACCACAGAGTTTCGTTCTGATTGGCCTCCATTAATCTCGTCTAATAGGTGCTCAAACTTAATCCACCAATGGCGGCCATATTTTTTTTTTGAGATCACAAGGCACAGTGATTTTTATGTTGACGGTTGCATAGTTAGGCCGAACTGGCCCCCCAGTTTTCAGCGCTACACACTTGAATCCCTAATGAAATTGTTATATGGTGCATATATTTAACAAAATGCTTTAACGTTCATTTTTCTAGCTAGCTAACAAGTATATGGTCATTGAATATTTTTTTCCTGAGGAAAATGTGACATTATGTGACATACTGTTTACAAGCTGTTATATTGATGTCTTACTGCAGTTGAAACACTGATTTCACGAGACAGGATATGGATTTCGGTAAGTTGTACTCTTTCTTTTAACACGCCTTCGGATGTTCAGTCATGTTTATTTTGTGCTGCAACTGGTATTAAAGCGGAAGAGATGATCAGTTCATCAGTTCTCTTGAACTGAGGCACTACAGTGATCTGTCACTCCACAGTAAACAGTGCCAAAACAGCATTTATTGTTTGAATACTGTACTAAAATGGACAGAAATTGAAATCTGACACTTTGTTTCATATCAAAAGTAACACAGCACAAAGCTTATTGCTATTTATATAGGATGTGCGCTAAAATGTTCAGTTCTAGACTAAGCAATTCTTGGAATTTAAGAATCGAAAACGTTTCGTAAAATCGAGAAATTATTATTATTTTTTTTTTTTAACCAGCTCTAGTTGCTATGGTGCTTCCAGGGCATTCTTGGTGTAGCTTGACACATTATCAATTAAAAGTACCCAACTCAAGTCTCTAGTCCCTAAATACAGCACGTTTTAGGGTGCGTTCACACTTGTAGTTTGGTTCTCTTGGTTCTTTTGGCCCGGACCAAAAAATAAAACAATACGTATGGTCCTGGTGCACTTAGCATTTACACTGGCTTTTTTGACTGTGAACCTAAAGATATCGAACCTAAAAGCACAGTCATATGTTCACAACTTGACTGGTCGGACTCGGGTTGAACAACGCATATTTCATAACGAAACCTCACAGAACACCCCAAACAATAGGTGTGTTTTACTTTACTGATTGGTCTTCTCAGCGTTGCTTTAAGTTGAATACACCTAAGGCCGTCTGCTGGACTAACCATGCTTATTGTTGCATGTACATTTTATTTTTACCACCTGCAAACTCACAAAGAGCTCATAAAAGGCACTTTCATATTGTTTTGGATACACCGCTTGTTCCCTGTTGTCAAATCACGTCGCATCTTGTCATTACATCCTGTTTTGTTTTGTTTAGAAGTATTTGACTCAAGTTGTGTTCATATTTCATTTGAACTGCACCAGAGTTCGTTTGGAAGCAGACCGAGGCCCATTTTTTTTTAGCAGTCTCGGCCTGTTTGTTTGGTGCGCACCAGGGTTCAGATGGCAGCGTTCACACTTACTCAAATGAACCGCACTAAAAGATCAATCGCACCAGAGTTTGTTTTACAACCAAACATGACAAGTGTGAACACATTCTTAGTCTATGGACCAGGCATCTCTGATTTTCATTTCTCAAACCTACCATAATCATTGCTAATAACCATTAAATATACAATGAGCACCAATTTAGAATAAATCAGCCTCAGAAACCACTGGGAAAGCAAAATCTTGAAAGCAATGCAAAAGTGTGGCATGCATGCCAAAAGCTTGGGTCAGAGGATGTCAAAAGACGCCACATACTGTGATTCATCCGGGCCGTGGGAGTTGACATCTCCTCCAGACCTCTCCAACTCTGTTCTTTCCAGGATTAAGCATAATTTTAAGTGTCTAATTTGACAACCTGGCAACGTAGGTCTGTCGAATTTGTGTGGTAAATATCCACGCTGCAGATTCAGAACTATTCTGCACACGTTTTAGAAACAGCATATCCCTTTCTTGCCCTCTTTCACTCTCTCAGCACAAAGAACCGGGATGCTTCAGGCAGCACTTGCGGGAGAACCAACATTCTGCCTACATCTGCCTGCAATTCAAACAGCTCTCCCACATTGTGTTGCCTGTATAAAAAAAAACAGCACTTGTCAACAGCTTACATGGCTACAAGGTACACATTAAGCTTGAGGGCGATGCTATACAAATACACTGAGTAGCTCAACAAAGATTGTACCACGATGGTCTTTAAAACACTCTCTTAGTACAAAAAAAAATATTCCATTAAAGTGGATGGGGTGGTGAATGTCTCACACAATGCAAAAATAAGTTGATATACGACATTTGGTTTATCAATGGAAAGATTTTGATATACATAACGTTGCGGTTACATTACGAATAGCAAAAAGCTAGTTTCAATCCAGAATAAACACAACGTATAAATGGCAATGAGCTGTAATGGTAGCTGAACAGCTTGGGGGAATCAGGAGGGTAAGCCAAGATGGTGCCAATACCCCTCTGGCTTCTACATACACAGTGGGTCATTGCGGTAATATGAAACAGATTATTTACACAACCAACCAGAGGTCTCTGGGAGTGGGGGAAAAGAAAAATGTAAATGTAAAAAAAAAAAAAAAATCCAGGAAATCCAAACCGCAATGTATACAACCATTGAGATCCACAGCTGTTTTTACTCTTTAAGCTATCAAGAGACAGACTAAAAAAATATCTGCACTTTTTCCTCTAGAAATGCAATTCGATAATATGGCTGCAAGCAGTGATTTCTCGGGGTCCAAGTGCTTTAAGGCATTTAAGCACATATGAAAAAAGACATTATTTAACAAGCCTGGACCAAACTAAATCAATGATTTAAAAAAGCAAAATCCAGATAATTTACCATAGAAATATTATGTTTTTAATGTTTGACTGTTATAGCGTCACCTGTGGTCCGATCTCCTTAAAACTTCGCAGGCTTGTTTAGAATCACCTGTCGCATGCGCAGGTGAAGTTCGTGAAGTTTTGAGCTTTCTTTTAGGCTTTATAGGATTTTAGGTAAATTTGGACCGGCCCCTTTTCTAAACGACTCCATTATAACTGCCCAAAGGGTAAATTTGAACATTTTTTTGATAATTATTGACCTAGAGAAACACCGCAGTGTTTTTTCTTTTCAGACTGAGCAAAAACCTAGGTAAAAGTAGTTTTTTTTTTCTTTCTTATCAATCATCTTATCAATCATTTAACAAACAATTTGATTGACAGCAGTGGTTCTAGAGGCAAAGTTGTTTGGAACAAGGAGCTCTACTATATGATACAAAAAACAAACAAACAAACAAATAAATAATAATAAATAAATAAATAAATTGCACAATGCAGAATTGTTTACGCCCTTGAAAAATGCAATATTGCCCCCCAGAGGCCGATTTCTTTTAAATTTCTCACAGACCTTTGGGGCCGTGAGTCAAACAGGCCCACCAAAATTTATTCCAATTGGCCTCTGTTATCCTCGTCTAATAGGCGCTCAAACTTCATTGGCCAATGGCAGCCATGGGTTTTTTTTTTTTGATACGCAAAAGTCTTTACAGACAATTCTGGCACTTTGGACCATGACAGTGCACAGCAATTTTCATATTGATAGGATAAATAGTTGCGTAGTTATAGCCATTGTTAAGGTTTTTCCCTCGTATAGTGCCACTAAGTGGCCGAGCTCCATAATTTCCCCCCCCCTGTGGCCACAGATTGAGTTTTTACATACAAGTTCTGAGTTTGGTGAAGATATCTCATTCCGTTCAGGAGTTTTACTAAAAGTGGGCCTGCCCCTTCGAACGCTTTGGCGTCCCTTTGAGTTGAAAGTTCAACTTTTTTTTTTGATAATTATTGATATTCACATCTTTCTGCATTAGTTTGGTTCCAACTGGCGAAAAACCTAAGACTAGATTGCAGAAGTTTTGCAAAAAAAATCCAAAATACCCAAAAATCTGAGGGATGCATTTGAGCCAAGGATTCCAACGACATAAGACACTTGGGCCTGCGACCCACGGTTTAGGAGTTATGAGTGATTTCGTACTTTTGATCACTGCAGAGCCCCTGTCAGGCCGATTGGGGCAAGCCTTGGTGACGTTGTAGGTGGTGTGAGGTACTACCTTCCCTCCAAGCTTCAAGTCTCTACGACTTACAGTTTGGTCTGCACAATCAGTTTTACATGGAGATTGCTGATCCTGGGCTGTTCTAACAATTACACTCTAATACACAAATGGCATATGAAGACATTCTCAACCATAAAGTACAAAGGAACAATAAGTAACAGTTGCAATGCATACAAATTGTGCTACAACCTTCACGTAAACGACTGAGGAAAGTCCCACAGTATAAATGCAAAATAATCACATGATGTGCATAAACTAGAATCACAGCCATTTAGTTTTTATTATTACAGTATCAACTAACGAACACTGCTGAATCCTTTGTAAGACCAAGTGCTTTGCATATCTGGTTAATAAACTCCAGAAAGATCTACATTTAAGCTTTAGATGCTAACGCTTAAAACACAGATAGAGATCAGCCTGTGTGACTTATACGAGGTTGTAACTTGTTCCAACTGATGAAATGGAGTGCGAATAAACTAAACGCAAGGAAGGACACGGAGAAACGGGAAGGAAAGAGAGAGAACGAGAGAGAGAGAGAGAGAGAGAGAAAGGAGAGAAGTGGTAGAGTACGACTTGAATTTAATATTTCATGATTGCCTGAAGGACTTTTCACAGATCAATGTGACTCTGTACCCAAGCCAGTGTCAGCCAGAGAGTGTCAGGAGAAAGCAAAAGAGCGAAAGAAAGAGAGAGAGAGAGAGAGAAAGAGAAAACAGTTGAAAGTATGAGATGTATAGAGTAAAAGACAAAGAAAAGAGTTAAAGAAGGACAAGCATAAAAAATTAACGTGACAGTGAAAGAAATATTCGGCTCATCGGTTCAGGAGACTGTTAGTCTTCTAAACACCAGTGTGTGTTTGCTCCATGAGAGATACACCCTCCACTGCTTCAATGCCTGTGGGCTTCGCCACAGGCACACATTACCTCCGTTAATGGGTTTCCATTTGAGCAGCAGAAAGGAAGCCAATAACCTATCCACACTAATGGATTAGTCTACATGTAGGCAACCTCTGCAGCTAATCTTGGACCAACTGTTTTCTTTCTTCACCAAACAAACAGAAGAAACAAAGGATGTCACCATATGTGGGAGCCAAAGCGAAATTATTGAAAAAAAAAAAAAAAAGGAGATAGGCCAACGCATCCAAAATAGACTTCTTGTTCTGATAGGCGTCACTCAAGCCAACTTTCACAAAACTCTCACAGTTGGAGGGAACTTGGTGAGTGTTGTCCTTCCACGGCCATCGCGAACCAATAAACTTACCATTTTAATTAGTGAAGATTAACAAGGGAGGTAATTAATTTCTGAGATGGGCATCTTAAAAGCGCCAAAGGCTTGACTTTGTTGACGGAGCCGAATGCTTTTTCATTGATGTGGGCAAAATAGAGGGGCATCATTATAAGCTACGAAAAGCATGCACTTGCATTCTAAAAGAGTCGATGGCTGGAAACGTTCCTCTTTGCGGGCTATTGTGATGTTATTATTGAAACTACATGTAAAGCACCTTATTTGTCTCACCAAACATCTCACAGAATCTTCATTAGACATTACAGATACATAGACAGAAGGGTGCTACACTAAAAGCTAGATACTTAAACTGAAGCAAGAACAGAAAGAAGAAATAAAAAAAGAACTATGTTCCAACGAGCCGTTTTTCTTCTCTTCCTCTACATCTAGACAGGTATATGGTTAGATGTTACGTTTGAAGCCAAGATAGGGTCAAATGCATTTATTAGTCTGACCGAGTCGCCAATCTGAGCATCATTGAACTATCATGTGAAGTTCTCAAGTACACAGTAGGAATAGCAAATTCCATCTCCTTCATCCTTCAAGGCAGTTTTCCTTATGGAGAATGATGCAATACTCCACTCCTCACACTTCAAGTGTTTTGTAACAGTATTCCAAGAAGAACTGAAAATGTTCTGGAGGCCCTGCTCTTCATTTGATCATAGCTACATACTGCAAGGGATTTTCCATTTTGTCAACTCCCTGTGCAAACTACAGTAAGTCCATCGAGTGTTACACACTGCTTGTATCTCGTTCATTGACTTCAAAGCTTTCTGTTATGTGTTGAGGGTCACTTAACAGTAATATTCAGATCTACAAAGAAATATTTAATGGTTATAAAATCACTATTAATTGCATAAAACAATGAGAATATCAATGCAAAATTGGGCTCCAATAACAAAAAAGATAAAATTCTGATATGCACTACCAGTCAAAAGTTTTTGAACAGCAAGATTTGTAATGTTTTTTTTTTTAAGAAGTCTCTTCTGCTCACCAAGCCTGCATTTATTTGATCCAAAGCACAGCAAAAGCAGTTATATTGTAAAATATTAGTTTTAGTATTTAAAATAACTGCTTTCTATTTAAATATATTTTAAAATGTAAATTTTAAATGTACATTTTTTCAGGACTCTTAGATGAATAGAAAGATCCAAAGATCAGCATTTATCTGAAATAAAAAGCTTTTGTAACATTATATACTATACCATTCAAAACCTTGGAATTATTATTTTTTAGTTTTTTTTTGAGGATAGAATTTAAAGAAATTAATACTTTTATTTAGCAAGGATGCTTTAAATAGGTCGAAAGTGATGATAAAGACATTTATAATGTTACAAAATAGTTCTATTTCAGATAAATGCTGTTCTTCTGAACTTTCTATTCAACAAAGAAAAAAAAAGTCAACTCAGCTGTTTTTAACATAATAATAATAATGTTTTTTGAGCAGCAAATCAGAACATTAGAATAATTTCTGAAGGATCATGTGATTGGACTAATGATGCTAAAATTCACCTTTGAAATCACAGAAATAAATTACAATTTAAAATAGAAAGCAGTTATTTTAAATAGTAAAAATATTTCAGAATGTTACTGCTTTTGCTGTACCTTGGATCAAATAAATGCAGGCTTCGTGAGCAGAAGAGACGTCTTTAAAAAACATTAATATTAAAAATCTTACTGTTCAAAACTTTTGACTGGTAGTGTATCATCAGTTGAATTGTACCTCAAAACAGCAAAACCGTAAATAGCCCTCCAATTTAAACCTTTTTCAGTCTGACACTAGGATTTATCTGGGTTGAACAAATAAACCCAATTTGACCTCCCATAATATATTGGATGAAAAAATGCCCGTCAAAGCAGGAGTTGATCAATACAAAATTAAGAAAAACAGAACACATCATCACTCTTACAAAGCCCTAACCACTAACAAAGACCTTCCTCTTCTTGCAATAGCAGCCTGAGGTCAGAAAGAGGCAATTTTTGGCATTACGTTATTCCACGCAACCCCTACAAACTGATAACAGACTCTTCATGCTCCTTCTTATCATGTCAAAACACATGCAGATAACCCACAGATAGCACACACAAGACTCATCACATCACCGCGCATGAAAAAACACTGGAGCTCCAATCAACCGGCAAAATCTGCCACAGGAAACAAGAGAATCTGTGTGAATTTTATATTAATGATATAACTTTACACGACGGTAGCAAACCACAGAGATAAAGCACGATGTGTAGGCCAAGGTGAAGGCGTGTAAAGACTGAAAATGGGAGTCTAATGACAACAAGAGGAACAGACATTTAAATAAGAGAAGTAATAAGACATTTATTAGATTTATGTTAATAAATTTACATCCTGACTAATTACTCATCCGAACAATGCGATATTAAAATTCTATTATTTTGTCAAAACCAACAAACAAAAATCCCTAATATCTAAAAATCAATTGTTTTAAAGGGATAGTTCACCCAAAAATGAAAATTCTGTCATTAATTACTCACCTTCATGTTGTAAAACCTTTGTTCATTTTCGTAACATGAATTAAGGTATTTTTGATCAAATCCAAGAGCTTTCTGACCTGCATAGACAGCAAGGGAACTGACATGTTCAAGGCCCAGAATAGTAAGAACATCATTAAAATGGACCATGTGACATCAGTGGTTCAACTGTAATTTTATGAAGCTATGAGAATAATTTTTGTGTGCAAACAAAACAAAAATAATGACTTTATTCAACAATTTCTTCTCTTCTTGTGTCAATCTTAAAAGGGTGTTTACTAAACTACAAAGATGCAAGCATGTGCAATTCTCTGCTTGTAAACAATGTGTTATTTTGTTTTCTTTACTATTTTAATGAAGTCCTTACTACCATGAACAAGGTACAAGGCCTTGAACAAGGTAGTTGTGTTGCTGTCTATTCAGGGTCAGAAAGCTCTCAGATTTCATCAGAAATATCTTAATTTGTGTTCTGAAGATGAACGAAGCTCTTAATGACAGTTTTCATTTTTGGGTGAACTATCCCTTTAAACACTACGCCTGTGTCCCAATGTGCATGATATCCATCCTAAATTCTATGTTGTAGCAGTAATTTTCAATACTATTTAGGGCAGATAGGGTGGATAGTATGCACATTGGGACAGAGGGTTTTATTTATTTTTTTGATTTGCTAAAGTATTGCAACATACATCTGAGAGAAATGGAGTAAAAAAAAAAACAAAACAATGAATTATTCACTAGATCACAAAAATAGAGCAGGAGAAATTTCATCTCCTGACAGCTTTTGTGTACGTTAGATGACGGAAAAGGTGACCTAAATGTAAAAATGAGTAAAATGAGCATAAACAATTAAATATCCCACAATATCAATCAATACCATTAATAAAAAACAAGAAGTGTTGGTCTGCTGTGCATCCCTATGTGCAAATTTGTCTTTGTGGTCCAGAAAAAGAAAGTCATACAGGTTTAGAACAACACGAGGATGAGTAAATGATGACAGGATGTTAATTTTTGGTTAAATGGTCCCTTTAACGATCCATACTGAATAAGAGCACGCTCTCAGTTCAGTGACTGGTAATGTTTAAACTCCATGCCACTGCTGCAAAAAGCTGTGCTTTGGTAGTGCTCATTACTGGCTACACATTTCAATCTGCCTTTGGTATTCCATGTCTGCCCCCACGTCCCCCCTCCCTCCCCCCATTCAGTCTCTGCCCTCTGGCCGATCTGGCAGAGGGGGAGATTTTAATTGTGGCTATAGAACTCTGCACGGTTCTTTGCCTGTGAGCGAGCCCTCACTTCAGTGAGTGAGAGCTTGCTTTAGTGATATTGGGTCCAGTCCATCCCTTCAGGCTGCTTTTAATGGCCCTCTCCTCTCTTTCATAGCCGGGACCGAGATTGTTTTCCATGTGATGCCTGTTAATTCTGCTGCAGGGAAGGGCAACCGTATATCCATCCTCCTTTTTTGAGAGAGATACATTTCTTCTTGTTTCCGTCTCCATTTTTCCTTTTTACTTTCTCACAATACTTGCTTTTCTTGAAAGTTGAAGCCAAGATGTTACACTTACCGAATGCATCCGGACCGAAAAGAATCACTATTATGATAACTATATTAGCATCTACACCAACGCACAATAACACTTATTATAAGCACGCGCTTAAATCTCTAGCTTTCGTTAACTGTCGTATACGCGTTCATAAGAGAGTTCCAGCGGATGACGTAGGATGTAGGCGTAACGTAAGCTTCGATGAGAATATCCTAGCCTTGCAAGAACCAAGTTGCTCACAGCAAAGGAAAAACATGTTAAAAAGTGAATTGTTTTAGCCAGACAGTACAACAGTTAGCAAAGGCTAGAGAATACGGTTTATAGAGTTTAAAATACAGGTACTTTTTGTACACAAATGCATTGATTTGCTTCAGAAGGCCTCTATTAACACCCTGCAGGAGTGTGATGTGTGAATTAAACAATGTATTAAACAACTAGTTAAGAAGTTCATTGTTTTAGCTAGACAGTATGACAGTTAGCAAAGGCTAGATATTATGGTTTATAAAGGTAAAACACAAGTACATTTTGTACAAAACATGCATTGATTAGCTTCAGAAGGCCTTTATTAACACCCTGGAGCAGTGTGGAAAACATTTTAGGATGTATGAATGCACTTTTTTTTTTAGTGCAACAGTCAGGTTTCCTGTTATTGGAAGAAACACGTTGCCAAATTAATTTATGTTAAAAAAAAAAAAAAATCATATATATGGCTAATTTTCAGATATAGTTGTTAACTGTTTTAACTAGAGAGTACGACAGTTAGGTTAGCAAAGGCTAGATATTATGCTTTATACAGGTTAATATACAGGTACTTTTTGTACAAAAACACATTCATGGAGTCATGTGGAACACTTTTTATGATGTATGGAAGCTATGGTGCCCTGAGTTTGAACTTCCAAAATGCAGTTTAAATGCGGCGTCAAACAATCCCAAATGCGATTGTAGATGATCCCAGCCGAAGAAGGGGGGTCTTATCTAGCAAAACGATCAGTTATTTTCATTAAAAAAAATGCAATTTAAATACTTCTTAATCTCAAATGCTCATCTCATCTTTCTCTGCCTGAACTCTGTGTATTCTGGTCCAAGACAGTTAGGGTATGTCAAAAAACTCTGATCGTATTTTCTCCCTCAGCTTCAAAAATCATTTCAAAATCATCCTACATCGCTGCAGAAGTACCGACCCAGTCTTTGCAAAGTGAACATGTAAAGAAGATCAACACCCTTAACAGAAAAAGAAAAAAAAAAAAAAAGGTAAAACAGTGATATAGGACAATTTTGAAGCTGAGGGAGAACATGAGATGGGAGTTTTTCAACATACCCTAACTGTCATGAACCGGAAAAAAAAACAGTTCAGGCAGAGTAAGACAAGAAGAGCGTTTGACATTAAAAAGTATATAAATTGTATTATTTTTATGAAAATAACCAATCGTCTTGCTGGATAAGACCCTTCTTCCTTGGCTGGGATCGTTTACAACTGCCTTTGAAGCCGCATTTAAACTGCATTTTGGAAGTTCAAACTCTGGTCACCATAGAAGTCCATTATATGGAGAAAAATGCTGAAATGTTTTCCTCAAAAAACAATTTCTTTACGACTGAAGAAAGACAGACATGAACATCTTATATGACTTCTTTAAGGTTTGTCGCCTGTCACTTCAAATGTTCTGTTAAGCAGGATGAGTTCTGATTGGCTGTCAATGTGTTTATCATTCATCAGCTTGAAAAAAACCTTTTTGAAAGTAATTCCAACATCGTCAAGAATCATGGCTATCTTCAAGAATTATTGTAGTAATAATATAAGAAGTGCACCAGACACAATACAAAAACATGTTCTCGTCCTCTTTTTCCACATGGATTGTTTCTCAATCCGTCGTCCTCTCCATCCCCCTGGCCTCAGGACTGGGATGAACATGTTAATATGGGCTGCCCATGTTAGGACAGCTCAACTCTGAACCCTCATGTGTGATCTGCCCGTAGGCTCAGTCTGGTATGCAGGCCCACAGGAACTCGGTGGCCTTTATTACAGCGTGCCCTACAACTCGCCCTTCAGAAACGTCCTCATCACCTGCCCTTGTGACTAATCTACCCTCGAGCGCTCCTGCAGGGCTGCCCTCTGGCCTAAACGCTTCATCAACCCAAAGACAGACGGAATAGCAATCAAACAACAAACCGCCTCAAGGGCGTCGAGGCCAGACAAAGGGCGAGCAGAAAACGGCACCCTTTCCTCAACCGCTGCAAACAAGAACTTGAGCATTTTATCTCAACGAATGACACCGCAGGAAGCTTTTATTTAGAAGCGAACGGGGAGCAAGGACGAGGTATTTTGCTGTCAGGACGTGGGGGTGGGGGAAGAATGAGTGGAGCCATTATGACATGGCTGCCTCCCGCTTCGGGCCATGCTGCCCTTCAGGCACATTGCTGTGGAGATGAAATCTCTGACTGGACCCTTCAGAGCAGGCCCAGCCACGGACCCCTGGGCGAGGACCGACCCCTTTAGAAAAGTCATATTCACTTTGCTCCACATCGAGGGGGTGTGCGTGAGTTTGTGCGCATGTGTTGGGAGGGGGGCACTGCCAAAGGCAACACTGAGTTGGATGTGAAAGACAGAAATGATGGGCTGAAAATGAAGAGCGAAGACGTCTCTGTCTATATTTTGGATGTGTGAGATGTGAACGCTTTTACCTGCGATGGTAAAGCCATCTGAGAAAGCATCAGGTTTGCTGATCTGTTTTATGTGGGTGGATGAAGGTAATCCATAGTGAAAGAGGTCGGCAGTGCATTCATAGAGCAGAAATAATGCTTTTATTTGGTTATTTATGCTCTCCATAAAGGGACATTTAGTGCCCTCCACAGCAGCAGATTGCTGTAATGCAAGTAAAGGGAAGATCTAAGACATGTGGCGGGTCATTAGAACAGCCCCTACTGTTAATGTTGATAGTGGTAATGATCGCTTATGTGCAATATTGTCCAACACGTCTCTTATTGATAATATGCCATAGGCAGAAGCGTGTGAAGTTACAGTATTTACATAGAACTGAAATGACAGTTGCTTGATTTACTAAATTAGCACAAATAAGCTTTGCCCAAGCAAAAAAATGTAGTGAGCGTGACTGGCTGGGGGATTTGTTATGGCCATACATTTGAATCTCATTACTGCTACAGTCAGGTTTCCAAAGAAAATGTACCATGAGGTCATAAGAAATAATGTTACTGGCAGGAACATGTTGCCAATTTTATATATAAAAAAAAAAGTAAATAAAATAAAATAAAATCATATTTAATAGCTAAATTCCAGGTGAAAATTAGACTAATTCTAAATCCTGAAGAAAGAACCATCAGTTAGTAGCTTAAAGCAAACAAATCAGGACAATTTAGAGAACGAAAATCAGGATCACTACCATGAGGCCCTGTGAATGATGTAATCAAATTAGGGCTGTCAAACGATTAAATCACATACAAAATAAAAGTTTGAGTTTGCCTAATTATGTGTTTGTACTGTGTGTAATTATATATATATAAATAATAATCTGATAATATATATAATACATAAGATATATAATTAGAGGTCGCGTTAACCGAAAACATTTTTTAGCAGTGACTGAAAAATCTGAAACCGTCTGTCATTTTGACAGATTACACTGAGGGTGATCTATTGCAAATTGTAGCTGTAATTCCCACTCCTGTCCAGTTTGTGGCGAGTGCGCTCCAGTGTAGCAGCAGAGTGCTGGATCCAGAACAAAAACCAATTTGATTACGCACAGACGAGTACACAGAAGCTACAACGATCTATCACACCACATTATATAGTGCTAAAACAGTATTTATTGCTTGAATTTCCCAATGAAGTGGACAGTGTTTGAAATCTGAGACTTTTTTTTTTATATCAAAAGTAACACAAAGCCTAGCCTATTGCTATTTATTGGAAGGAAGACGCACTATGTACTGTTTATTCATCAACTGAAAACAGCATAGACCAAAAGATCGATTGTCATTTAAGAATCGATATTGGTTCATTAAAATGAGAATCTATCAAAATCGAGAAAACGTTGTTTTTTTTTTGTTTACCCTGCCCTAGTGTATTTTGTTGTTTTTAAAACACTGCACTGTCGTCCTGTAAGTTCTTGATTAAAATGAAAATGTGAAAAAAAAGAAAGAAAAGCAATTAAATGTGTTATTGTAATTCAAATACGAAAATTAAAATGATGGGTAATAGTAGATGACGGAATTTTTACGACCCTGTCCGACAATGTTAAAAGTTTAGCGCAACCTCTGATATATTTATACACATATATATACACACACAAACACATTTATGTATATATTTAAGAAATATTTACAATTATATGTATTTATCATCATTTTTATATCATTTATATTATAAATAAATAAAAATATTTGGTACATAACACATTTCTCTTAAAATATATACATTCATTTGTGTGTATTTATATATAGATAATAATCACACACAGTGCACACACATATATTAGGCAAACTCAAACTTTTATTTTGTATGCGATTAATCATTTGACAGCCCTAAATCAAATTATTCTTTTTACATTGCAGACAAACTTTTTATATTTTATAATCATCAATATTGCTGCTTATTATTTTGTGGAAACCATGATGGATTATATTTAGGATTAATTGATGAAAAAAAGTTCAAAAGAACAGCATTTATTTGAAAATAGAATTTTTTGTAATATTATAAATGTCTTTACTGTTGCGTTACTTATTTTAGTAACACTATCGTTTGGCAACCAAATCTACTATTAACTAACTGCTGAAAAGCTTGCATATTATTAGCATATTGGCTGTTTACTAGTACTTATAAAGCACATATTAATGCCTTATTCTGCATAACTACTTTAGATTCTTTAAAGGATTAGTTCACTTCCAAAACAAAAATTTACAGATAATGTACTCACCCACTTGTCATTCAAGATGTTCATGACGTTCATGTCTTTCTTCAGTCGTAAAGAAATTGTGTTTTTTGATGAAAACATTTCAGGATTTCTCTCCATGTAAGCCCACTATATGGAGAAAAATGCTGAAATGTTTTCCTCAAAAAACAAGTTCTTTACGACTGAAGAAAGAAAGACAAGAACATCTTGGATGTTTTGGAAGTGGACTTCTTTAAAGAATGATGAAGAACAAGAAAAACATTAAAGCAACTAAGGCCACAGAAAAAGCTAAAGCTTAAAATCTTGCTAATGATGACAATATTGGATTCTTAAGATATTAATATTTACTAGATTTAAAAAAAAAAAAATCAATTTTTGAAACTTCATGAGAGAAACATCTTACACTTCAGAAGCTGACATGCTTGAATCTACTTGCCGTTGGCCTATGCGAACCTTAGTACAGAGGTCCATTTAAATAAGGGCCCGAGGGTCTTACCTCTGCACCTGCTGAGGCTCCAGGAGAGTCAAGCTTGCGTTTCTTGCGGGGTCCAATGGCGGCAAGGGCTGTGAGGTTGGCATCCCGCTGTCTCATCTGGGCGAGTTCCTGCTGCTGCATCTGAATGGCAAGAACATTCAATCAACATTAACTGCATGAACGCTATATCAAAACCATTGACGCGAAACTGACAATTTATACATTGTGTAGGTCTGTGAATAACAAGTTCCCAAATAAGCATTACTGTGTATCACATTCCCTTACTTGAATTATCATTTTCAAATATTTGTATGCTGTGTATTTTACATTCATTCCAAACTGCCCTGAAGAGCTCTATAGCGCAAATGAAGCTCCGAACATCACGCACAGCTTCAATGCAGCAAATAACTCAGAGCTTTCGCCGTATCTGGGTGCTTAATTCAATTTCTTTCCACGAGGGAACGAGGGAGAAAGTGAGTGAGTGTTTGAGAATGAGAGAGCGAGCGATTTTCAAAAAGCACAGCCCGCAGGTAAAGTCATCTCACCCTAGCAGGCAGTGACAGAGCCAGCCACGCCGGGAGGGGTGGATGAGGAGGGGGGGCTGTGCGTCCTCTGTTCCCCCGCTCGGAGTGAGCGCTGCCGGGCACAGAATGCAGAGAGAGTCCTCACCTCTCCTCACCCTGACACTCACACCACTGTGGCCATGAACTCGCAAAAAAAAACACTAGCAGCAAGAACGGCTTTGTGTGTCATCGACGGCCCCATTAGAAAGTGCGTTCATCCAGCCGCAGTGGCTGCTGGAGCTATAAAGTGAAGTGAACAAAACATTAGAGGTGGGATACAGGACAGATGATGCTCCAAAATAAGATTCCCAACCAGCAGGACCTGGAAATAATTTTTTTATTGCATTTTTTGTTACTATTGTTTCATTATATATCCCTAACCCTCTAAAGCCTGCGGTAAGTTTGTTGGGGGGTAATTGAGAATGAATGGGGGGAAAGTCATGTGAGGGGAGGCAATGCCTCCATCGCTATATGACTGGATATGACTGGTCATGATCAGCTGTAATTGGTTCATGCAATAAATCCCACCACGTGTTTATGCACGTTCACGAGTCTGAATGAACAATATAATGGAGTTAATAGGAAGGCTAATTTAAAAAAGTAAACAAACAACACACTTCGATATAACCACTTTGTAACATTAAAATAAGACTTAAAATGGCATGAAAACATGTCTTTAGTGAGTTATCAGCTTGGTGAAATTTAGAGTAAATCGCTGTGTCCGTGACCAAAATTTATAAAAAAAGTTTATCACTTAAAAATAAGTTCACAAATAAAATATATTGGTTAAATTGTTACTGCCTTGAGTTATTATTTTGGAATACATGTTGCTTAAATGCTTAAAAACATGAGATTCATACTTGCCATTAATAAATAGAACATTGATTAGGTTGTTAATGTAAAAATTAATAAGTAGTTTTTTTTTTTCACCTTTTTCTGATAGTGTAAATTACGACACCGTTATAGTGCCACGTTTAAAAAAAAAAATCTAAGATTACAAATTAAAGTCGTAACATTGAGAATAAAGTCAAAATTACAAGAATAAAGTCGAAATATTATGAAAATAAAGTTGGAATATTACAAGAATAATGTCAAAATATTACGAGAATAAAGTCAGAACATTACAATAATAACGGCAAAATGTTTTGAGAATAAAGTCGTAATATTTCGAGAGTAAAGTCGAAATACTACGAGAATAAAGTTGAAATATTATGAGAATAAAGTCGAATTATGAGGATAAAGTTTAAATATTAAAGAGCGTGAAAAACACATTATTGTAAGACACATTGTTTGTATTTCACTATAGTGGAGACTTTGGAATATGTCCCGGTGCTCCCAATCCCGGCCATTTGCATGCACAATAGCCTAGAATACACTCTCAAAATTTTATAACTTCAATCTCGTAATTGCAATGAATTGTCGTAATTTCGACTGCATTCTCGAAGCACTTCGACTTCATTCTCGAAATATTGACTTTACTCTCATAGTATTTGAATTTACTCTCATAGTATTTCGGCTTCATTCTTGCAATGTATTTCGACTTCATTCTCGAAACATTTTGACTTTATTTCCTGTAGTATTTCAACATTTCGACTATAACCATGAAAATGTGGCTTGGATATAAATTTACATCTGATTACAAAAAAAACAAGGATTTTGCCTCATTTCAGAACACCGCCACACACCACTGATAAATATTTAATATTTCTAAAATATTAATTATACTGTTTCATATTATACGCATAATATTACACATAATAGCATATTTGAACAAAATGTATAAACATACAATATTATTATTTTTACTGAATTATGCGTGCAAATTATAAATTTAAATGTTAAATCATGGTAAAACAGACTTTTTTTACCTACAGAATTTTTTTTTTTACTTTTAATAATGCTTAATGATATCTAGTATATTGCAATTTAATAGGAACAAATTTTAGTTTTTGTTTCAGTAAATAAAGGGGTATTTCGGCCTTACGGATGGATCTGTGGGGGTACACAAGACCAAAAAAAAAAAACAAAACAAAAAAAACACTGTTTTCCTTTTGCAGGAATGATGCAAATCAGTCGCAGAGTGAAACATTTTTATTACGCATGTAAATTACTTTTAATTGACTGAATTTGTCACTTGCGCTGCTAGAAACAATTTGTCCAAATAATTGCGCCGCCCTCCCCTCCCCTCACAAATACAAACTAAATAACATAATGAAGAGGGGGAAATTGACAAACCGCTAATTCAAGGCAACGTTTACATGCTAATTAAGTCAGGGTTATGCTAATCGGAAGGGAAGTCGTGCACATTGCATGCACACGCATGGATGCCCCGGAGAGAGCGAGCTGACACGCAAACACGCCCAATGCCACTGCTGCATGTCAGTGATCTGGTGCACTGAACTTTCACCTGACCCTGACAGCTACGGTGAACGCACTCAAGGGCACATAAAAGAGACGGACGGTGGGGTGTGAGTGAACCTATTTGAAGTAATGTGAGGTAAGGAGGCCCTGCATTGAAAAAATACAGTGGTTAACGGAAGGTTCTAGAAGGACAGGGACTGTTTGGTGTCGCGGCTGATCTTCTCTCGCCGCCTGCAGCTAGAGCGCTAACTTGCGTTCATATTCGATTATTTGATGAGGAGTGAAAGGGGAACCTAGTTACGCCATCTGTAATCCAGAGCTCTGTAGCTCCACATAATCACTGTTTAATGACTGACCTCAATCACAAAACCTGCTGCTCAACTTTACCACGGTCGTTCACCGCTGTGAATACCGATTGGAGAATTTCACTCGCTTCCTTGAAATCAAAGGCGTGCAGGACTACGACTGTGTTCAGAATGGAATAGTAGCAAACTACAAACAATGATAGCTTTACATTCCTGCCACACAACCTCAATTAAATTCATCCAGTGTTAATTTTGTCAGCCATTATTACTTTAGTCTTAGTCTTTTAAATTAGTCTTAGTCCAGTGTCAAATGTACTTTTTAGTTATATTTAGTCAACACTGTCCTTTTTTTGTTTAGGAAAGGAAAAGCATTTGGTGGACATTTACTTCACCACCTTCAATCCCTGCCGGACCTGAGACTCAAACCCGTGACCTTTGGGTTGCAAGTCCGACTTTCTAACCATTAGGCCACAACTGTCCAACAAGCCAAGTTTTTCGTCATGCTGTATAATGATTAAATGGATTAAAATAAATAAATAAATATACATTTTGCTCTAAATTATAATCACAATGATTGCTGTCATTTGAGAAGTTTATTATTTTTACATTTCAGGTATTGCACTTTCACCAATAATAATAAATAAATACAACATTGACTCATACCTCATCTAGTGTACTGATTTATTTTAGGCTATTTAATATACAAATTAATGTCAAAGACATATTACAGACTATTTAGTGTATAAGCTTATATCAAAGACTTAGATATGCTCTCTTTCTGTCTACATTATGAAAACTAGTAAAAACAAACAAAAATTGCTAACAGTTAAATTCCTAATAGTAATTCCAATGATATTTGAAATTAAATTCCAATAATGTTTCTCTTATAAAACAACAGTGGTTGAGTAAGTGCATTTATTCTATATCTATTGATATTAAACAAAATCTAGATCTAGATCTCAAAAGTCTAGATCTCATTACAGAACACACCAAACATCTTATACTGAGATCGCTAAACTTCAGCTTACTTGTTTGTTGGTGTTCAGATCATTGTCGGCGCTTCTGTAATGAAGAGCGAGAGCTTGCACATGGTTGCCAAATTGCAAAAATCATAAGCAGACAATGTATTCTTTTAACAGCAAAGCTTTGATTTGGGGATATAAATTCTTAATATCTGGCAACCGCACACATGAAAGTTCGCATAGTAGAGGTACAGCAGTCCACAATAATATTTTGTATCCTTTTTTGTATAGTCTTTATTTTTTTAAAACACATTTTAGTCTTTTATTGTCTACGATACTGCATGTTGATATAGTCACAGTTATTGTTTATTTACCTTATTGTCATCGTCTCATTTTAGTTATAGGAAAAAGCTTGTCAACAAACATTTTTCATTACCAAAATTAACACAACACCTCTGAAGTGAAAGCTGAAGTGTATAATTTTTGTTTTGGAGGTTATATACTATAAGAAATATATTTAAAAAAAAAAAGAACTAATTGTGCAAGTTCAGGGCGGGACTACTTGTTTGGATGACCAATGGGAGACAAATTAATGAATTATTTCAGTCATAACAAACATACAATAAATAGGATAAACAATTAATAGGTTAATTTTACTTTGTGTATATTAATGATGGTGAAAGTTGAAGGTAAAATCATCTTAGTAGTGTAAAAAAAAATAGTACTCAGAAATCATAATACTAATAATAAACAAAACAATGTGTATTATACGGGTAGATGATGTATATCCTGTTTATACATTTTAGAATAAAATATATACACACTACCATTCTTATTTTAAGTCTTTAGGCAGCTTTTAGTACATTTATATTATTGTGAAATACAGAGAAAGAGTAACACTGAAATATTCTAATTTAAAAGAGCTGAATGTTTTAAAATGTAATTTATTCCAGTGATGCAAAGCTGAATTTCAGCATCATTACTCCAGCTTTCAGTGTCAGATGAACCTTCAGAAATCATTCTAATATGCTGATTGGTTGCTCAAGAAACATTATTGACAGTGTTGAAAATTTCATATTGTGAAAATATTACGCAAGTCTTTGCACTGACCTGAAATGTTCGAACAGAAATGAGATTATATATAAAATACATATTTTTTTCTTTTGTATATTGCTATATTACTTTGAGGTGATGTTGATGTGGCTGAGTTTAGAAAGTACTCGTTTTGTGGAAATGTCATTTTCTCTCAATTGCCTACCTGTCTATTGGCGAGACAGAGAGGCAGGAGGCGGCGAGGAAAGAAATGCTTGTAGTCTATAATCATTTACAAAGGTCAGGCGCGAGTGAGAAAGGCAGAGACAGTGAGCCTGCCAGCGCTGCTCTCCATCTCTATTGATCCTTATCTGCAGTCCGGCCCACCAGAATGACTCGCCCGAGAGAAACACCTTAATAACCGCACAGGTTGATGCCGAGTGTAGCGGTTCAATTAGGGGCGCTGGATGAAGTCAAGGACGTGAGAAAACACGAACACGATTCCTGATCCTAATTCTAGCACGATTCTGGGAGTCTTTGATATGCTGAATATCAGCTGCAGAGCTCTGAGTGGCAGTTTTGAGCTCTGGGGGAGTTTGGAGGATCTATCACCTTCCAGAACTCCTTATTAACAAGGTGAAGCACGAGGCGTAAACTCTTGATAATGAGCCAATGTAACAATCCAAGAAAACAAGACAAGTTTCCAAAAACTGTTTTCACATCCCGCTAGCATCTGAATATGTATACAACGTGCAGTTATGAAAATCTTGGGTGCTAAATGAAGATGTTGATTGGTTTTTGTTGACTGAATCAACAAACAATCTGTACGGTTAAAAGTATGATGTAAAATGAAAGCTGAGAAAAACACTCAATGGGTGTTTAACACGTTACAACACTAAAATACATCATACCTGAATGATTTAAAGTAATTATTGTAAACTGAGCAAAAATGTTCACAGCATAAATTGTAAATACATTTTTGAAGAATGTTTTTAAAAAAAAAAAACTTTTTTCAGACTTTAAAAAATACATACATTTATGTGATGCATTGTAGGTTTATAAAAAAAACGAAATATTTTTGAATAACATTTCATAAAACATTGCTTTAAATGCAAATCAGGTAATAATTGTTTTTAAATTATATATATTTTACATTTATTTTTATATATTTTTTATATATTGTATTTTTAATTATTATTTAATTATTTGTGTGTGTGTGTGTGTCAAAAATGCAATTAATTTATATATATATATATATATATATATATATATATATGCACAATTATACATACATATACATATATACACACACTTTACACACACTTTAACGTATTAAAACAAGTACAAAAAATATACTTAATGATATAAATATATTTAATGGTGTGTATACACACACACTTATATTAAAACAAGTACAAAAATATAAATAATTGTATTATACATATTTAAATTAATAGCATTTTTGATTATTATATATACTATATTTTGTCTTTTTGATGTAAATTAAGCAGCAACAAAAATGTATTTTTAATTATATATCTTTTTTTAATGTAAATTAAGCAATAATTGTATTTTTGAATATTATATATACTATATATTTATTTTCTTTTAATGCAAATTAAGCAGCAATAACAAACATTGTATTTAATATATATATATATATATATATATATATATATAAAAATGCAAATTAAGCAGCAAAAACAAATAATTGTATTTTTAAATCATATACATTTTTTCTTTTTTAATGCAAATTAAGCAATACTTGTATTTTTAATGATATAATTATCTGTATCTATCTCTCTCTCTCTCTCTGTATATATATATCTATATAATTTGTTTATTTTGACATGTCCTGCTCCAGAAACAGAGGTTCAGTGAAGGCAGGAGGCAGCTGTCTTGGCTTTAAGATAGGCCTTCAACAAAGAAGAGGAGCTGCCATTTTGCTTTGAGGTGAAGCATGTAAATAAATATATAGAAGTGTGCTGTTCAGCATTTCTCTTTACTAGTCTAGTTAGCTATACTGTGATCTGAAAAAAAAGGAGATGCAGCAAGACCAAAGAAGCTTCAAGAAGTGCTCTCTTTTTCTCCATAACGATATGCCCTCAGGTAAGAAAAACAACAGAGTGCTGAAACAAACAATATATCCACAGCAACAGAGAGACAATGGGCTCTGCGGCTCTAGATTTGAATAAAACATGCTTCGAATGATCGCCTGGGTTCAGAAAAGATCCTCTTTGACGGATGAGATCTAACAGCGGTTGTCAATACAAACAGAGACATATGGTGACATTGCGACATATGGTGTGTAAACTGCTTATTTACAGAACAGAGGGGAAATGACAACAGAGGCATGTGTTTTTTTTCTAAAAATGGGCCAATTTCTGTATCCAAAATTGTAAGTTCCTGCTTGGCATTCAACAGAAATTACAGCGTGAAAGCTGTTCACTCTGCTAATGAGGACTTTTTTTTTGCCTAACTAATCCAAGTTCAAACAGGTTACTTTTAAAGAAAAAAGAATCCAAAATGCAAAATCCAAAATCTTTTAGATTTCAAAAACACCTAAAAATGACAATTCTGTCATTGATTACTCACCCTCATGTTGTTCCAAACCTGTAAGACCTTCGTTCATCTTCAGAACACAAATTAAGATATTTTTGATGAAATCCAAAAGCTTTGCATAGACAGGAATGCAACTACCACGTTTAAGTCCCAGAAAAGTAGTAAGGACATTGTTAAAACAGCCCATGTGACATCAGTGGTTCAACCTTAATTTTATAAAGCTAGAAGGAAAACAAAAATAACAACTTTATTCAACAATTTATTCTCTTACGTGTCGGTCTTCACCATGCTTTCACGAGACTACCACAGTGCATGTGTTGAATTGTTGAATAAAGCTGTTATTTTTGTTTTCTTTGCGCACAAAAAGTATTCTCTTAGCTTGGTTTTCATCAAAAATATCTTAATTTGTGTTCTGAAGATGAACGAAGGTCTTACAGTTTTGAAATGACATGAGGGTGAGTAATTAATGACAGAATTTTCATTTTTAGGTGAACTATCCCTTTAAAACTTGGAATATAGCACACACAGGAATCATTTTTTGATATGTAGTGCTTTGGTATCTTGTTCGAAGATTGACAGCATCAGTCCCTAATTCTATCTGAATAGAAAACAGCACCCATTCTTCAAAATACCTGCTTTTTCTTCCACGAAATGAAGTAATTTTGCTTTCATTGGCATTAAACCTGATGAAAAATCCCTTGTGCTCAGACATGTCATGCCCCCCACAAACCAAAGATTAGCCCATATTAGTCTCAGGGCAATGTGACATCTGAGCAAAATGATGACTCCCCCCCGCCATGCGGTAATAAACTTGTTAGGAAACGTATGAGACCATTTGTCTCAATGTCAGACTAAATGATGTCAAAGTCATAGCAATGGCATAATCATGAAAAATGTATGTCGAGCACTTTTATTAGTACTGTTAAATAGTCTTCCATAAAGCTCACCTCTTTAGCTTTCTGCTTAAGCCGGGCCTGTTCGGGATCCTCCTGCCTCGAGCGACTCTGCAAGCAAAGAGAAACATTAGAACTAAAATAGACCGGTTTAAATTAGATCCAGGATTTAGATGAACCAAATTAGAGCAGAAATATCCGTTCAGAAAACAATCAAAAACGGAAAAAAAAAAAAACAGTTTAACCTAAAATGAAAATCCTGTTACTTTTTACTAATGTTGTTCCAAACTGATTTAAAGTTATTTTTGTTGTGGAACTGTTGAAATATTCTTCAAATTTGTGTTCCACAGAAAATATATCAGCAATAACACTATTACTAGTAAATTAACCTGACATTGACCTAAACTTGCGCTTATGTCCTTGCAAATAACTACCATTATGACAAACAAAACATAAATGGGTCAAGTCTATTCCCGAACAGTATTTATATGAGACCGGCAACAGAAAACATAAGAACAATTATCTTCTGGCTGACATCTCAATTAGCTGACTGCATTAATTAGAATAGGGACGGCGCTGCACTGGGAGTCACTTTGGAGTGGGACATCGTCGGCGTCTTCATCAGCTTTTGTCGTTTAAGTCAACTAATTACCTCTGCTTTCATGTTGCCATGTCCTTTTCCTGTGGGGAATTGTCACACCCCCACCGTATCTTAAGGAGCAAAACTTCAAGGGAGAGCAATGCATGCCGGGAAGTTGCTACTAGCCGTTTGTTGCTGCTTTGGAATCTATATGCGGTCTCAAGTGTCACAGTCACAAATGAAATAGTTAGGAACTGATATGAGAGTAATATGCAATTCTATTTCTGAAAAGATCTATATGTGATTTAATTTGTTTTAGTTAACTTAAACCCTAGTGTGAAGATTGAATGCTCTGATTACAATCCAAGTATAAGGCCCTATGATTTCTATAATGCTGAAAACAAAAATGGAATCATGGAATCCAGTCATAAAAACGGAATTTACTGTATAATGCTAAATGTCACAGAATTTGTCCATTTTGGGAGAAACAAATCAAAAGTAGGTCAATACAATTAAATCAAAACACGATATGGACTAGTGTCTTAAATATGAATTGCAGACGTGCGGATTTGTTTACTACACACACTGTAAGGCGTGATGCTCGCAGGCAGTGTTTTCAAGCCTCTGTCGCCTCGATACACAAAAACATGAACTCTAGAACTGCTCTGAGAGTCCCTTCATGAGCAATTTACTGTTTCTTTTGAGAAAAACTATTATATTGTACACAAACCGAAACTTAAAGTTCTTCAAAGCAGCTTGTCAAAATAAAAGTTTGGTTTAACTTGAAGAAATTGTGACAGAAATGTACTGCTTTATGTACTGATAGTACTACTACTAATAAAATTATTATTAATACATTATTTTTAAGGAATATTAACCAGAAAAATAATTTACCAGAATTTTTTCAACAGAAGAAATAAAGAAATAAAATAAATTAATTCTTTATAAAATTAATTAGAGATGCTTTTTATTATTAACATTTAACAAAAAAAAAACCTGAATCTGGTTAAAATGAAACTGAATTGATAATTTTTTATTATATTTATATTTTAAAATCAATTAATTAGAGATGCGTTTATTATTAACATTTAATGAAACAAATTAACATTAAATAGAATAAAAAAAAACAAAACATAAATAACCAATTACAACGGATTTCATATGGCCCTTCAAGTATTCTCACAAATTTATGCGTACATTAAGTATTGCCCGATATTTCAGATTATTAAAAAGCTCTTAATTTGAGAAATGATTTTAATTTAATAGTATCAAACAATTTTGGTTATAAAATTGTTCATGCTTGGCCCTCCTGAAGTTACAGTATTAATTTCTAATAATCTAATATCACTGTTAAATGTAATCTTTGAGCAAGCTGCAAAATGAATATACATTTTTTAAACTGTGTAAAATATAATGTTGAAATACCTCACTTTTAGCATCAAAAACTATTGTTTTTTTTTCTTCAGAGAAAATAGTATAGAACTTTAATCTGACAATTATCAAAACATGAAAATAATTACTAGCTTTGCCAGAATTGTAATATTGAATAATATGCGCTTCCTGAACAGACCAAGAGAGATGGGATCTGATTGGTTAACTTAAAGTTGGGAACAAAGTTCAATAAAAATTGTATTAACGGTATCTGTGATTCTGTTGATTACCATGGAAAATACTTTTGACTTCCCCTCCAGAAAATGACTTCAGCTGATATTTTCATTTTTTTCTTTTTTTTTTTTAAATCCATATTGATTGATATTGTATATTTACTTAGTCATGTTAATTTTCTTTACATTAACATAAGGTTACCTTTCTATTATCTAATACTCACTTAAAGTTAATGTTTAAAAAAATAAAAATGAGCAAATCTTAAAATTAATATCAATCGCCTAAATTTACTGGTAGCATCTAAAATGACTGACTTTAGTCATTTATCTAAAAAAATAAAACAATGTAGATTATTTACAATATCTAAAATTATTTACATTGTGTGTGTGTGTATGTATGTATATATATATATATATATATATATATATATATATTTATTTTTTTTTTAATAATGTGTAGATAATTTATTCATTTGGAATTTATTTAGAAGTGTAGGTTTTTTTAAAACAATGTATTTATATATTCATTTTTTGTAATTTATTTAAATAGTTCAGAATTTTACTATCATCCATTTATCAGTTATATAACTTTAAAATAATTATCGGCTTATCTGTATTAGCCGGAATTTTAATAATGGTGCATCCTTACATCTAAAATATACACATTTAGCATAAAAATAAACCTCCCACATGTCCATCCCTGCCAACTTAACTTGTTTAAAACCCAGTAAATTCCTTCTAAACCTCATGTCTACCTCTATAGCCATTTTTGAAAAAAGCCACGTAGTCTTGATTACTTTATAAGCAGCATTCACTTGATTGGTGGTAAAAAGGTAGTGATGCCTTAAGGTTCATCTATTACATATAACATGATTTCCCAAGAAGCTCAGTGAGTGAGATAGTGTCACTTCCTTAGAAAGAAAGCAACTTCAAGGCAAATTTAAAACATCCTCAGACTCATTCCCTTTCCCCTGATGTACTCCAGTCCAGGCAACAGTACAATCAAATCAACTGGAGACTGGATAAATCCCTCTGGCTTTGCCATTACTGCAATTTGCTACAGTATGAAGCAGACCAAGTGCAATCTTGTGTCTTAATAACACTGCCTTTTCTCTCCGAGGCTTAAAAGCACAACCGGTTTCTTTTAAACAGTAGCCAACACGTGCAGGAAAAGCCAGCGTTCACTGGCGAGGCGCTGATGGGCAGACTGGCGCCAGCGGCCACTCCCGCATCACTCAAACCTACTTTTGCGGCTTTCATTAGCAGCTCCCGTTCTTCGTCATCTTTCCTCTGCTTCTCAATCTTCTCCAGCTGCTCAAAGAACTTCAGCTGGGTCCGCACATCCGACGCCTGCTCGTACAGCTCCTCATCCTGGGGAAAGAGAAAACAAAACTCCTCATCAACAAGTTCATCACATTTACGTTGTTACGAGAGCGAACTAACTTTTCCCCAGCTCGCCTAAAGTTTCACTCTTTTCCCTTTTGTGCGTAAATGAAAGTGAAGTTAGTAGGTCACCCAGAGCTAATGGGATAATTGTACGTTTCGCAGTGTTTCTGCGAGGCAACCCCCGACTCTTTCCTGCGATGGTTGTTCTAGCGTTGCAGGTAAAAGAGCTGCGTGAGGCGCAGCGGAGGACCAAAGCTGAGCGACATGCACGCACACACACACACAGGAACCCACACATTTTTGTGCACTTCTGAGGCTATAGCCTATTAGCAGCAGGAACGGCACTGCTCCTCTCATCTCCTCTCGCGCGCTTTCTTTTGCGCTGAGGCTGCGCCTCACTCGCAGGGCCAACTTTTCCCGTCTCCATTCAAGTTTGGCTTGTTTTTCGCTGATGTCAACAGGCTGACTTCATACAGCCGTGCCAGTTACTCATTTTGAACAGTTTGTTTCAAAATCAGAATGGGACAAATCGCAACATGACACCGGATCCTCTTTGTGACATTCAGTTTCTTTTTAGCACAAAATGAAAGTCTAGATTTCCACAGTTTTTTCCCCTCAAGCTGCATTACTTTCAGTCTTCTGTGATAACAAGGTTAACAAAACTAGTATCATTTATTAGACGATAATTAAATAATCAGTAAAATCTGTATTTTTCCACTCATCAATAACACAGATTTGATGCTATACATTAACAGTTACAACCTATTATGATCAATACCAAATATGGTTTTTGAATGATTTTTCGATTGACATCTCTTACAGTTTCCACTAAAGTATTAAACTGAGTCAAATCACCATATTAGAAAGCTTTCTGAAGGATCATATGACGCTAAAATATGGAGTAATGGCTGCTGAAAATTTTGCTTTGTCATTATAGAAATTATTATTTTAAAATGACTAAATACTTGTTTTAATCTAATATACACGACCAGTCAAAAGTTTTTGAACAGTAAGATTTTTAATGTTCAACGAAGTCTCTTCTGCTCACCAAACCTGCATTTACTTGATCGAAAATACGGCAAAAGCTAGAATATTGTGAAATATTTTTACTATTTAAAATAACTACTTTCTATGTGAATATATTTTAAAACAGAATTTATTCCTGTGATCAAAGCTAAATTTTCAGCATCATTACTCCAGTCTTCAATGTCACATGATCCTTCACTAATCACTCTAATATGTTGCTTTTCAAGAAGCATTTTTTATTATTATTAACAATTTTTAGAACAGTTGAGTACATTTTTTTCAGGATTCTTTGTTAAACAAAGATCCAAAGATCAGAATTTATCTGAAATAAAATGATTTTGTAATATTATACTCATTAAATATAACATTCAAAAGCTTGGAGTCAATAAAAGGTTTTTTTTGTATTAATTTCTATAAGAAATTATAGAAATTAATACTTTTATTTCTTTCTATTCACCAAAGAAACCTGAAACAAATTCTACTCAGCTGTTTTCAACATAATAATAATAATAATAATAAATAATTAATAATAATAAATATTTTTTGAGCAGCCAATTTAGAATATTAAAATGATTTCTGAAGGATTTCTGATGTGACTGGAGTAATAATGCTAAAAATTCAGCTTTGAAATCACAGGAATAAATTACATTTTTGAATATATTATATATAAAAAATATATAATAATAATAATAATAATAATAATAATAATAACAACAATATAAAAAAAAAAATATACAATAGTATGTATATATAAAGTAAGAAAAAAATAAAAATAAAATTAGTAATAATAAAATTATTGGTAATAATAAGTAGTAATAATACAATTCTATAATTCCATTCCATATTCCATAATCCCAAGTTATTTCATTAGCACAATATTTCATAAAGTACATCTTTCATCATGTTAGAATAACTGATTTATTTGGGAATTATATATATTGCTATGGAGATATAATTAAAATTATAAGTAGTTAGTATGATATAATCAGTTCAGTTCAGTGTGCTGTTAAACAAAAGTCTTACTAGTGTAGTCTACTGTTACTAGTGTATCATCCATGATCAAGACTCAGGTTAGAGTTAACACTACCAGTTACATTTTCAGCATGAAGGATGCATAATGAGAAATGTTCGGCGGGAAAAGTCAGTTTGTGATTTCTCTTTGAAGTTCTGGAGTGAGTGGCTCAGGTATCGGCTCTTACTTTGCAGGAGTCGGCGCGGTGTTGCGCAACGGCCGAGACTTTCTCCAGCATGGAGCGCAGCCTGGACTGAGTGGCGTGAGAAATTAGATTGACCGTCTCCATTGACACCTCCGTCACGCCGAACTTCTTGGCTGAAACAACACAAAGTTTGGTGTTAAAGTCACTCGGAAAGGTGGGGGGGGGAAGTGAAGAAAAATAATTTTTCGAGCCTGGAGCACCAAACCAATTAAAAGACAAGTATTATTGTTTTGCTTCTCAAACCTGCCTCATGATGTGACCTAATTTAACTGGTAAACACTTCACTGCCACACTTTGCATCTGTCACACCCACACACTCACTTCCCATCACTCTCTCCACATCATATCCAGCAGGTGGCGCAAGACACCTCCTCCCCGTTCCCTCCTCCAGCCATCAAGCTCAAATCGTCTCACACACACACACACACACACAGAACTCCCCCGGAGGAAGATTTACATTTTTAACACACTCCACCCCCCTGGCGACAGCATAACAACCACAGCCGGGCTCCATGTAATAGCACATATCCGCAGGCACTCATTGGTATGCACTGTGTGCTAAATCAAGCGCACGGGGGGAGAAAGAGTTTGCTTAAATACAATAATGGAGGGCGCTTTTTGGGATGAGAGGGATCCAAAGACCTGCCTCATGTCTCCTGCTTCTTCGTGCTATTTAAGACATCTTCAAACTGATTTATGTGAAGGTTAACTAGCTAATCATTATTAATGAGATGCTGGCGCAGTATGTTCGCAGTTGCATGTATAGCATTTGTGTGTCTGGTCTTGATTCTAGACCCTATTCTGTGTTTAAACACCTTTCCCTATTTAGTAATGGAGAAAAGACAATAGACTTGAAATGAAATCCGAGAGCTTTCTGACCCTGCGTAGACAGCAACGCAACAGACACGTTCAAGGCCCAGAAAGGTAGTAAGGACATGGTTAAAATAGTCCATGTGACATCAGTGGTTCAAGCCTAATATTATAAAGCTACAAGAATGCTTTTTGTGCGCTAAGAAAACTAAAATGACTGTATTCAACAATTTCTTCTCTCAAGTGAGTACAACAACGCATCTCTGAAATGCAGAAAATCCTATTTGTTTGCATGTAGCATCTACAGGTATGTATATTCAAAGGCATCTAGTGCTTGAAATGTGCATTGTTTGTTTAGGCAGGGACATTCAGAGTGCATGCAAGTGACCTTGTCAAGGAAGAGGCCCGAGGCAACCTCACATTTCAGCACACAGCAAACTAACAGAGAGCCATCAGAAGACGGCCTATAAAGTATTCATACGCAGCCCGAGGAAGTCTCAAGCTCGGACACAGGACATTCATTAGCCTGACTTAGCAAGTGAGTGACCAGTGGAAGTGCACTAGAGAATGCCTTAGTCTTAGGCGGAGATCACGGAGAGAGGACTGGAACGTCACTGAATCACTGAATATCTGTTTTTTAAAGGGACAGTTCACTTCACATGACTTTCTTCTTTCAGATGAATACATTTGGAGTTATATTAATTAGATAAAAAAAAAAAGTTTGTCAAGACAAACTTTAAGTTGGCTTGAGAAAGCCGGAGAGAGTTTAGAGTTGAAGAAAAAAAGTTTTAAGTTTGATGGTTTTCAGTCTGAAATAGTTTACTGAAGTAGTTTTAAAAGGTTAAAGTTTGAATGTTTTGAAGGCAATACAGTTTCAGACAGATGTTTCTAGCATGATTAGCAGGTTGGTAGCACGTTTCTAATAATTAGCAAGTTGTTAGCATGTTTCTAGCATGATTCTAGTATGATTAGCAAGTTGATAGCATGTTTCTAGCATGATTAGCAAGTTGTTATGTTGCTAGAATGACTAGCCAGCTGCTGGCATGTTTCTAACATGATTAGTATGTTACTAGCATGTTTCTAGCATGATTAGCAAGTTGTTAGCATGCTGCTGGCATGATTAGCCAGTTGCTAGCATGTTGCTAGCATGCTTCAGTTGTTAACATGCTTAGCAAGTTGTTAGCACACTGCTAGCATGATTAGCCAGTTGCTAGCATGTTTAGCAAGTTGCTATCATGTTTCTAGCATGATTAACATGTTACTATCATGATTAGCAAAGTATTAACATGTCACTAACATGTTTCAAGCATGATTAGCAGGTTACTAGCATGATTCTAACATGATTAACATGTTAATAGCATGATTAGCAAGTTATTAACATGTTGCTAAAGTTTCTAGCATGATTAGCATGTTACTAGCATGTTTCAAGCATGATTAACAAGTTACTAGCATGATTCTAACATGACTAACATGTCAATAGCATGTTGCTAGCATGATTAGCAGGTTATTAACGTTGCTAACATGTTTCGAGCATGGTTAACAGGTTATTAGCATGATTCTAGCACAATTAGCAAGTTACTAGCATGTTTCAAGCATGATTAACAAGTTACTAGCATGATTCTAGCATGATTAAAATGTTAATAGCATGTTGCTAGTATGATTAACAAGTTATTAACATGTCGCTAGCATGATTAGCAAGTTACTAGCATGAATCTAGTTGCTAGGCTTGGCTCTGAAGAGCTGGGCTGAGTTTGGTGGTTCTAGCCTAAAAGCTCTAGGAGGAGTAGTGTTCAGAAACTTGGCTAAGAAGCCAACCTAATAAATGTCCCAGCTCGTCCAAGCTTTATAATAGCAGTGAATGGGTGTTGAGATTTTGAAGCCCAAAAAAGTGCATCCATTCATCATAAAAAGTACTCCACATGGCTCCAGGAGGTAAATAAAGGCCGCCTGAAGTGAATCGAATCATTTGTTTAAGAAAAATATCAATATTTATAACTTTATAAACTTTAATCTCTAGCTTCTGCTAACTGTCGTACACACATTCATGAGAGAGTGGCATTCCAGTGGATGACGTAAGAGTAGTGTAAGCACCGATGAGAATATTCTAGTTTTGTTTACCAGTTTTCTCTTGGTTTATATCGAAATCCTCTGTTACTTTTCTTTACAAATCCTAGTTTGAGATTCCTGTTTATAAAGTTTTAAATATGGTTTTTTTTACACAAATATGGATTTTTTTTCACTGTAGAAGGCCTTTATTAACCCTTGGAGCTTTGTGGAGTACTTTTTATGATGGGTGGATGCACTTTTTTGGGCTTCAAAATCTCAAAAGCCATTCACTGCCATTATAAAGCTTGAAAGATCCAGGACATGTTTTAACATAACTCTTGATTGTATTAGTCTGAGAGAAGAAAGTCATATACACCTAGGATGGTTTGAGGGTGAATAAATCATGGGATAATTTTTATTTTTTGGGTGAACTATCCCTTTAAGTCTAGGGTGGATCATACTATTTATAAAAATAAAAATATTATTAAATACTATACCAGTAAATACCATAAAATAAATACAAAAATTGAAAGAAAGAAAAAATTACCCCCAAAATACCTTGTTATTTTGTCCATGTACATAGGAATTAACAACAATAATAATTTGTAACCCTGGACCACAAAACCAGTCATAAGGGTCTCTGAATAAATAAGCTTTCCATTGATGTATGGTTTGTTACGACAGGACAATATTTGGCCAAGATACAACTATTGGAAAACCTGGAATATGAGGGTGCAAAAAAGTTGCCTTAAAAGTTTTTAGCAATGCATATTACTAATCAGAAATTAAGTTTTGATATATTTACGGTAGAAGATTGACAAAAAAACTTCATGGACCATGATCTTAATCTCCTAAAAATAAAATAAAAATCAATAATTTTGACCCAAACAATGTATTTTTGGCTACTGCCACAAATATACCTGTGCTACTTAAGACTGGTTTTGTGGTCCAGGGTCACATATTAATAGTAACTTTGCTAATAGAATGCAATTTACATTAAGAAATATAAATCTAGACTAATTATACACAGCTTCTTTATGCAGGGTTCCAGACTGCGACCATTTTTTCTGCCAGTGTAACAAAATTTTGCGAGCGGTCGCACTGGCGCGACCAACGCGTTGATCAACTCATGAGCGCTGCCATTTCTGTTTCATATGAGAAACATCAAACAGTAAATGAAACGAAAGCAAAACAAAATTTTGCTGCTCGTTTGAGATGTGCAGCATGGACCGTTTATCAGCTCGGACCACAAACAAACTTGTCCGAGCTCAAAACAGCTACACCATGGTGTTGTGGCAAAAAAAAAATAAAAAATACAATGTTTTCATTTCAGGGTTTGTACAACATTGTGAGAGCACTTTTCAATGACTTTCAAGCTTTTCTCACAACTATTTCCAGCAATTTAAAGCTCTCCAATTTGAATGTTATTTTTTAATGGGATGACCGAAACATACTTTGAAGTAAACACTTATGTAAAATTAAAAATCAAATGGATGCATCACTTATTGGCTTATTAGTCATTCATTTTCTACTTTTTGCTTCATATTTTGAAATTATAAAATCTCTACTATAAAATATCAAATAATCAAGAAATCAGATTTTGTCAGTTTTACACTTTTTTGTGGATGAAGTAAGAAGAGTCACAAAGTGCCTTGAAAAACAAACTTTCTTAAAATTTGTGATTATAACCACTAAAGTTGTTGGTCAGTACCATATAATACTATAGAAGAATAATAAAAGTAGAATATATACATTTTCTATATAAAAAATAGATTTTGCACGTTGCTTTTGTTGAAGGAGAAGTTCACTTCCAGAACAAAAATTCACAGATAATGTACTCACCCCCTTGTCATCCAAGATGATCATGTCTTTCTTTCTTCAGTTGTAAAGAAATTATGTTTTTTGAGGAAAACCCTTCAGGACATTCTCCATATAATGGACTGATATGGTGCCCCGAGTTTGAACTTACAAAATGCAGTTTAAATGCGGCTTCAAACGATCCTAAATGCAGTTGTAAACGATCCCAGCCGAGGAAGAAGGGCCTTATCTAGCAAAACGATCGGTTATTTTCATAAAAATTATACAATTGATCTACTTTTTAATGGCAAATGCACGTCATGTCTTGCTCTGCCTGAACTTCCAGTTCATGACAGTTAGGGTATGTCAAAAAACTCCCATCTCATGTTCTCCCTCAACTTCAAAATCGTCCTATATCGCTGTTTTACCTTTTTTTGTTAAGGGTGTTTGATCTTCTTTGCATGTTCACTTGGCAAAGACTGGGTCGGTACTTCTGCGGCGATGTAGGATGATTTTGAAATGATTTTTTAAGTTGAGGGAGAAAATACGATCAGAGTTTTTCGACATACCCTAACTGTCTTGAGCCAGAATACACAGAGTTCAGGGAGAGCAAAACAAGACGAGCATTTGAGATTAAAGTGTATTTAAAGTGTTTTTTTTATAAAAATAACCGATCGTTTCGCTAGATAAGACGCTTCTTCCTCGACTGGGATCATTTGAAGCTGCATTTAAACTGCAATTTAGAAGTTCAAACTCGGGTCACCATACCAGTCCATTATATGGAGAAAAATCCTGAAATGTTTTCCTCAAAAAACAATTTCTTTACAACTGAAGAAAGAAAGACATGAACATCTTGGATGACAAGGGGGTAGTACACTATCTGTAAATTTTTGTTCTGGATTGCACTTCTCCTTCAATAAGCAAATTTTGTATGCTTCCCAACTCAAGCTTAGTGCTTTACTGTCAAATCCGTATAAACATAATATACAAAAAATGAATATGCAACTGCACTTACTAATGAGCAAAATAATTTTATGATTAAATGATTGATATTTTTAATAATCCCACACACCAGTCTGCTCCTGGCACCACCATCTGTAGAACTTAGTGGTGCTGGTGCCACTGCCCTCAAATGTTAGTCTGGAGCCCCGTCATGACTGATTAGGTTTTAGGCTACTGATTGGCTAGCTGATTTTGAAATCATGTAGTACAAAATATTAGTGTTCAGATCCCTCGTGTAGATTATTCATATGCCTGACTGTAAATCTGTCCAAAAATATCATCTATACAGATTTCTCTCTGTGTGGCAGCCGAATCATAAAGCTTAGAAAAGAGTGACACATCTTTCCTGTCTCATCGGGCCAGCTTTCATCAGCTTTTTGTTAAAATCCATTCATAATCCCACACCCATTTAAAGATCCGCCCTCAAACAACGTCAGTCAACACTGATACAGTAATTAGACAGAATATTAACTGCCCACACAGTGGCGGTACAGCCTAAACCTCTTTATGACTGTAAACCTGCCAGGAGAAACTGATCCTGACAAGCACATTGCCAGACTGCCGATGAGAGTATTGCAGCGGCATGGTTATTGCGTACCGGTCTCCAGGAGACGTTTGTGGAGCAAGCTGGCAGGAAGGAAGGCCTCGTCCTTACAGGAACGGATCTGGGTGCCCACCAGCTCCGAACCCGTGGCCAAGATACGGGCGTTCTCCTCATTTAGGTTCACACCAGCCATGGACGCCACGTCATTGATGTCGTCATCATCCCTGCAGACACGAACGGAGGAGATACAAGAAGAGTTTTACCATGCATGAAACAGGTATATTATGATGGATATATATATATATATATATATATATATATATATATATATATATATATATATATATATATACTTAAATATTTCCAAATATATACACTTAATTAAATGCACATATTATATGTAATGTTTATATATGTGTGTGTAAACATATAAAAACTGTGTAAATATATATATAATATTATATATATATATATACTTAAATATTTCCAAATATATACAATTAATTAAATGCACATATTATATGTAATGTTTATATATGTGTGTGTGTAAACATAATAACTGTGTAAATATATATATAATATTATATATATATATATATATATATATACTTAAATATTTCCAAATATATATAATTAATTAAATGCACATATTATATGTAATGTTTATATATGTGTGTGTAAACATATAAAAACTGTGTAAATATATATATAATATTATATATATATTTATATAAATATATATATTTTAATAACACAAATATTGTTTTCTATGTCATTTGTATAAGTGAGAAGCTGCCAGAGTTGATTCATTAAAGAAGAGCTTACTGGAGAATAGGTTTGATACAAAACTCATTTTAAATCATTAAAAAATGATTCATTTTTCTTCACCATATTAATAAATAGTCATAAACATGACTTCATTCCATCACACCCATTCTCACATTCTCAAATTCTGTCATGCCCCTGATGCCATGAAGCACCGAACAATTCTAGAGAAACGCTGCCTCCTACTGGACTCTTAGAAAACCTACCTGAAAGTCCCACCCCCGGGGTCATTCAGCTTCTGTTTCTGATTGGCCAAAGCTTGAACAGCCACACCCATGGGGCTTCTCACTTGCAAGGGTGTCCCAACAGCACCTGCAATAAAACTTGTAATTATACTGGGGAACGTCCACTGGACTCTTGCATAAGAAAAGGAACACTTAAGCCTCAATAACTTTCCTTTAGTGGGTTTAAAATGGACTCTAAGCTCATTAAGTCTCTCAATAGCTTACCTTGAGCACGAACCGTCTGTGTAATCACCACCGGCATCCGTGTCGGAGTAGCCTGAACCCCAGGCCTCTTAACAGCCTGAGGAGAACAAAACCACAGAGGATACGAAAATTCAAACTTATTTTTCGCTCCTGAGGTTTGAATCAGAGATGCTAATGGGGTAATCTAATAACATGAGCTTTAGAAAACCAACTAAACAGATGCATTTAAACAATCACAATTTTTACAGTGTTATTCCAGTGGCAAAAACATGTAAATATGTTACAAATATTCAAATATAATATGTAAATATGTTATGTATATAGGCCATTCTACAGAATTAGTGGAAGCAAAATACTAAGAAAATCGCCTTTAAAGTTGTCCAAATTGAGTTCATAGCAATGCATGTTACTAATCAAAAATTAAATTTTGATATATATACGGTACTTTCAATTGGGAAGGTAACTGTCCCGATCCCTAATCCCTAAACTTCAATTAATGAAAATGATATTGAAATTATTTTATTCCATTGTTGTTTTTAAAAAAATATCTTTTTTATAAGAGTGAAGTTCAATATATATGTTAATTTTATATTTTCTTTGTAATGTGTCCCACATTTTTATGTCACTACTGAAACAGTGTATGTTTTAGTCCATCTACATTTATGATCAGGGAATATTCATGTGTCTCATAGCTACATGGTGAGGTAAAAATGTGTTTAAAAGTATGAAAATGTAAAAAAGTATTTAAAGTAAATTTAAAGATTGTCACTACCCAACACTATTTTTCTATAATTAAACACAGGGTTTGTACAGACACTGTAAAATAAAATTCCAGGACTTTCAAGGACTTTAAGCACTACTTTTTTGTTTTTCAAGGGCTTTAATCAGAGAACTCACTTATCAAACAATTTCTTCTGTTTCAAATTCTTAAAAAAGAGAAATGGATAAACAAAAATAAACTAATAAGAAATGGTAAAGATTAAGTGAAGCACATGCAAAGTATTACTACTAAAGTATTACAAAGTATACTACACTTTTACTATAGTAAAACCGCTGTTCATTTTCTTAAGGGATTTGTGTGTGTATACTTTATTTTTTCTTTTTATAACTACATTATTGGTTTGATGTTTTCTACTGTTAAGAAAAAATAAGAACATTTGCGAAATCGCTCCGAAACCCGGATCTGAAACAAATGATTCGCGAACCCGCACCGAAGTCCCGATCAGAATCACGAGTCGCTATCTGCTCTGAAGTTCCGATCTAGAGCAAACGATTTGCGAACCTGCTGCAAAGTTCCAATCTAAATCAAATAATTTGCGATCCACGCTCTTAAGTCTCGATCTGAATTTGATTTAGATTGGAACTTCAAATCACATATAGTGAATTATTTGATTTGAACCATTCAATTCGCTAAAAGATTCACAGATTTCAAAGATTCTCCATTTCACCCATCACTATTTGCTTTTTAAAATCATTACAAGTGATGCTGAAAGTTGAAAATGAATGGCTCTTTTAACTTGATCTGTTTTGTGCTAATGAATCACTTCATTAATCACATCAAAGTCACGAGTTTGAATCAATCAGAGAGGTTCCTCTGTTGATGACTCAACTGATTTGGTGTGTGTGTTCCTCTTTTCAGATCTTCAGCCATGTTTACACGACACTGTCAATACTACTATTTGCTTAGCACGACTGTTTTCTGACATTAACTTAAAGTGAAAAGAGTATGCTGTTTTTTGAATGGCGTGAATTTTGCATGAAAAGATGTGTGCTTATTGACAAAATTAAACACTTTTCATAGATACATTGTCGTTCAATAATTCAAGCACTTTTCAAGTACTTCTTCAGGAATATTGTTATTTTCAAGGGTTTTCCATGCCTTAAATTTAAAAAATTTAAGTACTTCAAGCACCTTGTACGAACCCTGTAAACACTTTTTTATGAGTTATTCCATAACATTTTGTTTTTATATGTGTATAACTGTGCTGGCTAACCATGTGCATCTTTGAACTAGGTTCAAAAGTATCTCAAATTGTCACTACCGAAACATTTGGTGAAGTTTCGACAATAACATCTTTGTTTTTTGGTGTTACTCCACAAATTTGTCATTACCACAACATGTCATTATTGTTTTGGGTGTGAAATAAGGAATCACAAGCCTTTATTTAGAGGAAATCAACAAAATTTTGGTAGTTACCAAAACATTATTGTCACTATCGAAAATGAGCTGTCGCTACTGGAACTTGGGATGTTTTGTCAGAAATAAAGTATACTGAATTATCAACTAAGATGTTATGATAGTGTTTGGTTCGATGTATATTCAAACTAATGAATCCTTAAATTTGAAATCAGTATGATCAACTTTTTGCCTTTTACAAAAAAAATTGCACTCAAAATACAAATCTCATAAATCACAATTAAAATATTGTTAAAATTGTAATTGTAACTGAGTTGCCTCTTTAAAAATTTTAATAAAATAGAAAAAATATATATTTACACGGAAGATGCATGCAAAATCTTAATTTAATCTTATTAAATTATATATTACCGTGTTTCAGTAGTGACAAATTTGGGGAGAGGACAAATATTCCAAAACTTTCTGAAAATACAATATGAGAATTAACTGCACAATTACTAGAAATGTGTACCTTGGATATACCTTGTATACAATTTGCATATATACAAAGTTTGTGGAAAAAGAGATTTTTCCAACTCTGCCTTTGCACCAACTTCTATAAAATGGCCCATATATTTTCATATATTGAATATTCAGTATATTGACCAAGCCTACAATAAACCATAGGAAAGCATGAGTACCATGGTGGTAGTGGGAGCCAGGGCAGTAGCCGGTCGGATGGTAGATACGGTGGTGGGCAGTGTGCTCGGCGCTGGAGCTTTAATGGTGTTCACCGTCAATGGGGTGGACGTAGCGGGGGTCTGAGACAGCTGAGTTAAAGACTGCTGGGAGTTCAGAAGAGTCAGACGCAGAGCAGGCAGGCTTTTCTGTACAAAGAGAAGGGGAAGCAGATTTCAGGTATATAAAAACACAAAAGCAAAATCTAGTGTCTTAAAAGAATAGTCCACCCAAAAATGAAAATTTGGTCATCATTTACTCATCCTCATGTCATTCATAACCCGTTTATCTTTATTTCTTCTCCCAGTCTCTGTTGACTTTCATTGTATTTTTTATACATACAGTCAATGGGAAACTTAAGTTGCTAACTATCTCCAAAATATCTTCTTTTGTGTTCCACAAAAAGAGAAAATGCATACATTTTTGGGTGAACTCTCAAATTTTCATTTTTTGGGTGAACCATCTCTAAATCTCTGTAATTAAAAACAATAAGTGCAACTGCTTTTTTGAGTCCTACCTTCAAAAAGGGGATCAGGTATGGTTGAGGAGATGATTTCAACTCCGTCTGCAGGCGATTCGTAAACTCCTCAGGCTCAATTTTTGCGTCCTTCGCAGATTTTAGAAAGCAAAATGCACATCAGTTATCTCAAATTAAAATTACACATGCTTTTTGAAAAGATTTAGTCCTGTTACACAAGTACTGGAAATAACCAGTTTAAGTTTAAAAGATTAGTTCACTTCCAGAATAAAAATTTCCTGATAATTTACTCACCCCCATGTCATCCAAGATGTTCATCTTTCATTCTTCAGTCAAAAAAAATAAAAATAAAAATTAAGGTTTTTGAGGAAAAACAGGATTTTTCTCCATATAATAGACTTCAATGGGAGTCAACAGCTCGAAGGTCCAAACTGCAGTTTCAAAGCAGCTTCAAAGGGCTCTACACGATCCCAGTGAGGTCTTATCTAGCAAAAAAATTGGTCATTTTCTTGGGGGAAAAAAACAAAAAAAAACAAAAAACACTTTTTAACCACAAATGCTAGTCTTGCACTAGCTTGGCAACACACATTATGTAGCCACGTGTAGATAGTTTTTTGTCTGTGTAGTCCGGTTCCTTGATTATTACGCCGAAATGAGAGTATAGTTCCTAGCCATATCGACCTAGAAAATCACAACTTTTCATTTTTCATCCGTCTTTGTACCCAATGTAACTACAGAAGAGTTTTTAAATAGGAAAAATATCAAAACTCTTTGGTCATTTTTGAACAAGACGCTAACGGTCTAATCGGATTCAATGATCTATGCTAAGCTATGTTAAAAGTGCTACCGCCGGACCCGCAGATTGACTGAATGGATTCTAACACGGTAAAACTCAACTGTTTAACTCTAGGTGAGTTGGAATATGAACCTATTTTCAAAAAAAGTGGAGTGTTCCTTTTAAGCTGCAATTTGGACCTTCAACCCGTTGGCTCCCATTGAAGTCCACTATATGGAGAAAAATCCTGAAATGTTTTCCTCAAAAACCTTAATTTCTTTTCGACTGAAGAAAGAAAGACATGATCATCTTAGATTACATGGGTGTGAGTAAATTATCAGGAATTTTTTATTCTGGAACTGAACTAATCCTGCATGGCATTAAGTGTGTTGTAGCAAATTTGAAGGAAACTTTTCTAACAAAAACAATGTTGAATGAAAGGTTAAAAAAAAAAAAAAAAAAAAATATATATATATATATATACTGTAGGTGGCACAGAAGCACTTCTGCAGTGCCACTTAATGCTGCTCAAAAGTGGCAATAAATGTACTTACACAGCAATTACAACTGTACACTTTGATGTATATATAATATACAATTTAGTCAAGTTTATGTTTTTAATAATGTTGTAAAAATCTAGTTGAACAGTTTAACATGTAATTTAGCAGTTTAGCATGAGAATATCAATAGAGGAAATGCTATAATTTCAAATGTCAGAATGAACTACTATTTCAAATCTTTTATTGACAATAAAACAACAATGAAGTACCTCAATCAAAACATTGCTGCTAGTGATGCAGACATAAAACACTTCACCTTTAAAACACTAAAAAGCTAAGACTTACCAGCAGATCCTGCACTAGTGCCTTCACATTCCGAGATGTTTCCGGCGAGGGGGAATTGTGGGATGCCAGTTTGATGAGCGTTGCTAGGAAGTTCTTACACTTCTTTACATTCTCTTGCATTTCCTAAAATGAAAAATCCAGTATTTTATGACAAATAATGAAACTGAATCCAAGGCCACCAACAGTAAATCACATTATGAAAGAAAACAGTACTACCTGAGAGAGGACAGGGGCTCTGTTAGCTGGGGCAGCAGCAGAGGTGGTGATGGGACTCTGAGGGGTCACAGAAGGTTTGAGGACTGTCTGTGGTGCAGGCTGCACACGGGCACCTGCTGTAATGACTGTTGTGGTGGGCTTCTGAGCTGAGGTAATCGTTACCACTGCTGTCTTTTGCTATAAAAGTAAAACCCAAGTTAAGAATCATTTCAAGTGTTTTGTGCACCATGACAAAAAGAAATATTTAAGACATTCGTTCATCTTCGGGACACAAAATAAGATATTTTTGAAGAAATCTGAGAGCTTTCTGACCCTCCATAGACAGCAACACAACTGACACGTTCAAGGCCCAGAAACATTGTTAGGACGTTGATAAAATAGACCACAATACCGCACAAAAAGTATTCTTACATAAAATTACGATTAAACCACTGTTATCACATGGACTTTTTTAACCATGTCCTTACTTCCTTTCTGGGTTTTGAATGTGGTCAGAAAGCTTTTAGATTTCATCAAAAATATCTTAATTTGTGTTCTGAAGATGAACAAAGGTCTTACAGGTTTGAAACGCAATGTGGGTGAGTAATTAAAGACTTTATTTACTTTAAAGAACATTTACTTATTTTTGTTTACTTTAAACGGCAATGATTCACCAACATTTACATCACTCCAAACCCATATGTTGTCTTTTTTTTTTGGCAGAGCATACAAAACAATAATTGTTGAAGAAACTTCAATGGAAGTTCTTAATCCCCACGGGTTGTTAAATTTTAAAAAGCATTTTAAAAAAGAAGAAACCACTTGATTTTAAGTGCTAGTTACCAAATTTAATAGTCTTGTGTGGTTAAAGGAAGCGAATCAAAGAAGATGTCATGATATTTGGTTACAAGCCACTCAATGAACATGTTTGTTGTTACTGTCATGCAACCTGGACCACATTTGATTTGAAAGTAAAATCAGGTTGAGATAATCTGCAAAGAAATCACTTACATTTAAGACTTTTCACCACACAAAGCCATCATATGGTTTCAGAACACATTAAAGGTCATATGGACTACTTTGAAGGTGATTTTAGGCTTGTAACAACAGAGAACCACTTCATTTAACTTGTGACCCTGGACTACAAAACCAGTCATAAGTGTAAATGTTTCGAAACTGAGATATATACATTATTTGGAGACTGAATAAATAAACTTTCCATTGATGTTTGTTAGGATAGGACAATATTTGACTGGGACACAACTTATTTGAAAATCTGCAATCTGTGGGTGAAAAAAATAATCAAAATATTGAGAAAAATCACCTTTAAAGTTGTTCAAATTAAGTTTTTAGCAATGCATATTACTAATTAAAAATTTAGTTTTGATACATTTATGGTAGAAAATTTACAAAATATCTTAATGGAACATGATCTTTACTTAATATGCTAATGATTTTTGGCATAAAAGAAAAATCGATAATTTTGTCCCATACAGTGTATTTTGGCTATTGCTACAAATACACCTGCGCTATTTAAGACTGGTTTTGTGGTCCAGGGTCACATCTGTGGAATACGAAAGCAGCTGTTATGCAGAGAGACAGTCTCAATTAGGGGTGGGCAATATACCAGTAGATATTTGTCAACCAGTAGAGATTTTGGACCACCGTCTCCATCACGGTTACACGTTCACGTGATGTTGCTGTGCTACGTGGTCAGGGAAACTTACCATCTGCATGCATTTTTAAGCACTGCGGTTTAAAAACAAATTATTTTAAGCTGTTAAAATGCAATCAGCAGCAAAAGAGAATTAATTTCGCTATATGCGTGCACTGTTTCTGTCAGAGAGACACATACACGTAAAGACGGTGCTCAAAGAGTGTGGGAGTATTAAACGAGTTATTTTTGCCACTTTATAGGCCTCGAGTGGTTAAATAAACACACATTTGTATGTGTCAAAAGCCCGTGTTTGCAAGTATCCTCATAAACAGTAATTTAGGTCTTAGGTGACAGCAAACAGCTGAGAAAGAAAGCACATGTGTAACAGTATATTGGATCCAGGCAGCTCTTAAAGTGACAGCAGTCTAATATTCCTGCTGTCTGTCATTCATGTTAAAGGGGTCATCGGATGCCCATTTTGCACAAGTTGATATGATTCTTTAGGGTCCTAATGAAAAGTCTCTAATATACTTTGATTAAAAATTCTCAATGGTTTTGTAAAACAACACCCTTTTTACCTTGTCAAAATGAGCTCTGCAAAAATCATCTCATTCTAAGGGGTTGTTCATTTAAATGCAAATGAGCTCTGCTCACCCCGCCCCTCTCTTCTCTCTGTGGAAAAGACGGTGTTGTTTACATTAGCCGCATTTAGCCGCGTTAGCCGCGTTTAGCTGCTAAACTTCCTAATTATCACGTTATAAGGAAAGGCGATCGCAAAGTTTCATAAAAAAAACCCTTATACTCACTTCTGCTGTAAGTGAAGCTGGATCATGAATGATTCACGCGAACATAGACGGATATATGTAGATCGGGAGGCGCATTCCCTTCACAAACACACGTAATCTACTGCATCTTCAGTGGCTCAGATGTCGGGAGTAAATGACAACCACTATGTTCATTATTACATCCAGCAACACAACACCTCAATCGGAGATATTCTTGTCTAACTTACATCCCTGCTCCAGCATCGAAACAAAGAGGGCGGACTGTGACCGCTGATTCAAGGTAAATCGCTCATGTCAATCAACTATCGTGGGAGCGGCATCTGTCGGTGTGACGCCACACCGACAGGCATCTGAGAATGGCTCGATTTGAAAAAGGGGATATTATTTTTACTGATTAATTAAAAACTGCTGCATGGATTTTTATCATCATAGGGTAGATTTGTACATACACTGCCAACACACATTAATGTTCAAACAGCATGAAAAAGTGAACTTAGCATCCGATGACCCCTTTAATCAAACAACAAAAGAGAGAAAATCTCTCACTGCTCCTGACTAAATCACATTTGAAACTTTAATAACAAGAAACAAATATTTAATTTACACAGTGAAAAATATGCAGTGTTTTTATACATTTGATAACTTTATACCATGTATGTAGAATTTCTTATTTATTTGATCTACTGTATTTTTTTGTCATATTGCTTGGAATTAGCTTTTTATTCTTTTTTAATCGCTGACTGTTTACTTGTCTTCAGTGAGCTTAAAGAGTTTTTTTTTGTACATTTAGGCTAGTATTAGTTTTTTTGTGATATTGACACTGGTGACAAAAAATATGAAATTTGTATGCCATCAAAAAAAAAATGTATGTCATGAAGCAAAAATAACTAAGCAAAAGCAAAAATATGTGTGTGTGTGTGTGTGTGTATGTGATGTGATCTGGGAAAACCTTCTGGATGTCGTGCTGGGATGTTTTCAGGAAATTAGAAAAATAGGTAGAATGTCAAGTTGTCACCAAAATTGGGTTTTCATTAAATTATTATTCTATAACATCTTGTCTATGATCTCTGAAAATATCTTGCTGAAATTCACTTGTTTAGTGCAGAAAAATAGCCATTTATAGGTTGTTTGCACATGATGTCATTGCTGTGGCGCGAAATGCAGCTGGAGGGCAGGAAGTGATATCTCTCCATAGGAATCACTAGCAGAAACTCAAAAATGCCTGTGTTTTGTGTTGTTTATGGATGCTCAAATCGGTCAAACCGAGAAATCACAAAATATCTTTTATCATGTATGAAAATTTGCTGTTCATAAGGCGGAAAGGCAAGAAATTGACTGAAAAGCGCAGAAAAAAGTGGCTTGTAAACCTCCATCTGTGGTCAGGAGGAGAGTTGGATAATGCTTGTGTGTGCAAATGGTTAAGAAAAGATATAATAATATGTTAAGATATTAATAAAGAAATATATAAATATATACAGGGTGAGACAGTGAGAATTCACCTAATGCTAAACGCCACATGTAGACACAATGTAAGATATTATATTTGTAGTTTCAAGAGCGTCATTGATTGTAACGGAACATTGTGAGATTGCAATAAATTGAAGTGAGTGACAGCTTTTTAGTGACTATATGGAAGCGCTATTTGCTCGCTTTCTATAATCAGTTCGGAATTTGAATAAAAGTTTCGGTTTACGTGATGCTAACAGGTCCAGTAGCCACAAAACCCTGTACATGCAGCGAACTTTCACGAGTGACTGAAAAAGCAGAACGGATGAGATGGAGGAATGTCTGTACTGTACAAGAGAAACGTATAAACAGAAAATCACAACATATGTTGGATGTGATCCTTATGTTATGAACAGGAGTGATTTTTCAACTAAATTGAAATAGCTGCCTCAGTTGCCTGGCATCGAGGCGGTGGAAATAAGCTACGCAACTAAGCCTGATAGCAAACAAACTCTTTCGAAAGTGATTCCCACATTTATATGAAGGATGCAGGGTATATGTCACTCCTAAAACTACTGCTGTACAGGGTTTTTGACCATTGGTCCTGTTAGCAGCATGTAAAGCGAAACTTTTTTTCAAATTCTTAATTTATTTTAGCCTAGAAAGCGAGCAAATAGCTCTTTCATATAGTCACTAAAAGGCTGTGGCTCACTTCAATTTATCGGAATCTCACAAGGTTCAATTGTAATCAACTGCAAATATAATATCTTATTTGCACTGTATGTACGTGTGGCATTTAGCATTGAGTGAATTCTCACTGTCTCACCCTGTATCTATTTATATATTTCTTCATGTCTTAATATTATTAATCTTTTATTAACCACTCGCACACACAAGCATTATTGGACTCTCCTCCTGACAGCAGACGCAGGTTTACAAGCCACTTTTCCCATTTTTTTTTTTTTTTTGAGAATTTCTTGCCTTTTCCTCCTTATGCAACAGCAGATGTTCATACACGATATGAAATAAAACTTCTCGATTTGACCGATTTCCATAAACAACTGAAAACATAGTCATTTTGAGATTCTGCTATTGATTCCTATAGAGAAAAATCACTTCCTGCCCTCCAGACTGCATTTTGCGCGTCCTCAGAATCACGTGATTGCAAACAACCTATTGCAGCAAGCAGAAATCACCGTCTTTCTCTTAGAACGCGCTGCTGAGGTGCTTTCCTCTAACACAATAACAGTTTACCTATCAAAATAAACAAATAACATATTTAATAAATGTGTATCAATGCACATTCCCCGCCAGTCCTGTGTAAACTATGGCACGCAAAGTTTTTAATTAATTTATTTTTTGATACTATGAGATGACGGAGCACAACAACGCAGTCTGAAGTAACGCTGCTCATGTACACGATCTTACTCATCTCAATCTGCTCAATCTTGGTGATGTCAGTGCCCTAAACGATGTTATAACAGACTATTCCACATCCAGAGATGAAGGATCGAATGATGAAGCTACTAAAGAGGAGGAGTCCGTTTACAGTCTGTTTTATGCACAGTGCGCTAACAGTTGCACTGCGCTTGCTTCTCTAAACTACAAGGTACGCTATTCGTGCTATCTAAACATACAAGGGGTAATCAAAGGTTCGGAGACTACGTCCATGAAAACAGATGTTAGTCTGTTTGTGTAATGATACAGTATAGCGCTCCTGACTTTACAAACAGCTCTTGTTAAACCTGTGAAGTAAAAGCCATCACACTTTAAACCTGTTTTTCTCAAAGTTCCATTCCTGAAAATCATAGCTATTAGCCAGCTTAGGATAGCCATAACTTTGGTTTAGTTCAAGCCATGGACAAAATAAAAACAGTTTTGGAAAGGACTTGAACCCAGCTTTCATGTTACCAGAACCTAAAAAAGTACAATTTCACCATGTGTTGGGTTTTCCTAGATCGCATCACATATATACACACACACACACACACACACACACACATAAATTTACACATATAAAACTAGGGCTTCCCTGGACTAAAGATTTTTTTGGTTGACATTAGTAGTCATTTATTCTAAGCATTAGTCGACTATTAGTCACTTGTTTATTAATAAATCATATAAATCATAATAATGAGCTCAGAATAGCGCAAAATTTTCTAGGTTAACATTAGATTGAGCTGCCATGTAAAGTTGCTACATACATCTTTCAGATAAATCCATATTTGAGGTTGATAAATAATAGGCGAGATGTCTTGCCTGATATACTATATTACCACACAGACCTGTCTGTCATGGACTGCTTGACTTCGCCACTTCCTGTGGAATTCTTTACTTCTGCGACTAAGCGACTAATAAAATTTTGGTCGACCAAGCCTCTTCTCGTCAACCAAAGGTTAGCTGACTATTAGGGGGTTGCCCTAAATAAAACAACTTGTATCATGAAGGATATAAGATTTGGGTCATATCGCCCAACCCTAGCCTCAATCACCATTCAATTTCACTGCATGGAAAAAGATGCAATGAGGTGGCAACAGAGGTGGCAACATTCTTTATTTAGGTCCCTCTTTATAGTTATTTTCATTATGGGTATTATTCACTGCTAAAGCATTATCATCATGAAACAAGAGTTTAAAATGCTTTCAGATGACCTGTCTTGCTCATACCTGGGCAACAGGTGTGGTGACTCTGAAAGCCGTTCCAGCAGTGGGTGTAGCAGGTCTCGGTGACAGGGTGCCTTTATTTTGGTTCTGAGCTTTGGCCTGGGCCAGGACCTGCTGAGGAACCAACGCAAGCTGACCGGCTTCCGTGCGTACCAGCACCATTCCTTAAGAGAAACACAGGCAAAAATTCAGAAACAAATCATAAAAGTTTAAAAGTAGTACAGTCAGGTCATTTCAAAGCTGCTGTGGAACATAAAAGATATTTAAATGTGCATTCACATCAAAAATGTCTATCCTGTGAATAATTTAGTGATTTATGAAGCACAGATCACACAGATGTCACTTTCAAATTGAGCAGTATTTTGTCGGTCAACGCAACTAAATTTTGCCAAAATGCTTGCCCCCCTTGAGAGGATTCCTTTTGAAATGACTGGATTTCTCCTATAAAAATGTACAAAACAATGGTACATGTGACCACAGTCATTAACGTTTTTTTTTTAACAACCACACAATGAAAGTCAATCGGATCCAGTGTCGTTTTGTTTTAGACCCCATTTACTTTCATCACATGCAAAAAAAACATTCCTCAAAAGTATCTTCATGTTCTGAAAAACAAACACAGTCATTGAAGTTTAGAACAACATTAGGGTGAGTAAATGATGACAGAAATTCCATTTTTGGGTTAACGGTCCCTATAAACACCCCGTTTTCCGGCTGGATCCTTTATCGCTTCCTAAGCTTTTACCTGGAGGTATGGTGAATCCCGGTGGCAACTGAATGGTAGTTTGTTGCTGCGGTCTGACGATCAGCTGGGTCGTAGGAGCCCCCGGACGCTGCGGTGGCGTCGCGGTCGCCGTGGCCTGAATGGGCGTACCGGGTCTCAACAGGGTCGTAGGCTGTCCTACGAGAGCAGTCGTTGCTGGCTTTGCAAGGGCAGAGGGCGTGCTTGCCACAGGAAGTGAGGTCACCACCGGACTGGACGACACTATAATCTGAGTGGGCGTGCTGGGGTGCAACCCAACGGGCGCCCCGGGGAGCTGGTTCGGGACGATGGCTTTAATCTGGTTTTGAGGGTCAGACTTGGGCTCTGTGTTTGTGAACGCCACGGAGGTGGGCACAAGACCGGCGCCCTGCACGGGCAATCCTGAGACTTTGGGGTCACCTCCGTTGTGTACGACACTTGTGATGGTGTTAGGAGGCCTGTGCAGTGCAATGGTGGGGTTTGCTTGACTATCTAGTGACACATTCGCATGTGGCAGTGTGCTGTTGGGCTGAGCGGACACAAAAGCAGTATTTGTACTAGTAGGAGCAGACATGTTGCTTTTACCATTACCTACACCTGAACCAATGTCAATACCGTTCACAGAAGCAGGAGCAGGAGCAGAAGCAGAAGCGATAACAGAAGGGTTTAACGTGCCACTGCTTCCGTTCACAGTCTGTATTCTGGCGGGAACCGTCCGGACAGCAGACGCAATGTGATTTGTATGGGGGTTTGAGTCTGTTGGTGCTGCGTCACTTGAACAAGTTGATGGGTTTGATGAATGATATTGCACCCGGTTCGCGGCTGTAACCAAATTTGCAGAGGTACTAGGCAGGTTCGAGGTGGACGGGACGGCGCTGGACGCCGGTATCCTGTCCGGACCGTTTTCTTGAGAGTTTCCCTCCTGGTTTCGCTCTGGCTGCTGCCGCCGCTGCTGCTGCTCCAGTGTTGTTCCTACTTGGGCGGGCAGCAATTTCCCCAAGTGTGGATTTAGCGCGTTTGCGAGTCTCCTGATGTCGCCTTGAGGACCGACCGCCTTGTTTTGTCCACCCAACTGCGATTCTAACGAGCCTACGAGGTCACTGACGGCTTTTTCGTCCACTTCGGAGTAGAGCATATCTTCCAGTGGATCGGGGACACCCGCCATCTTTGAGAGACGCTTGAGAAATGCGCACGGCGCCTGCGTTGTTTTGCTGCTGAGGCATTGTGGGAAACGTAATGACATCATGGGCAAGAGTTGCAGCTGTTGTCATTAGCCTGTTATAACTGGAATCAAATTAGGAAACTACAGTATAAATATATTTTATATAACTTAATGAAAAAAAAATTATACAAATATATTGGTAATAAATAAATATAAATATTGAAGTGAAAAATATTCAAGAAAATATATTTAAATGATAAAAAATTATATAAATTTTTTTTAAATGTTACAATTTTGGGATAATATTTGTAATGTTTAAAAATGTAAATAATTAAAATATAATGTTAATAAGCAAATAAAAATAAGTAAATATATATTAAAGTAGAAAATATAAAAATATATATTTCAATAATACAAAATTATATTAAAATATATATTTAAATGTTACAATTTTGGGATGATATTTGTAATGTTAAAATATTTAAATAATTAAAATATAATGTTAATAAGCAAATAAAAATAAGTAAATATATATATTAAAGTTAAAAATAATAATATAATATATAATGTTAATATAATGTTTATATATATATATATATATATATATATTGAAGTGTGTATATATTGAAAAATGTATTTCAGTAATAAAAATTATATTAAAAATATATATTTAATATAAAAAATATATGTTGCAATTTTGGGATGATATTTGTCATTTTTAAATAATTAAATAATATGATATTTGTAATATTTTTTACAAATAAAATTAAAGAAATTTCCATTAAAAATTATAAATATCTTAAGAAGTTATACTGATAGATGCAGAAACAGTTTTATATCATACATTTTTGAGTTTGTCCTCATTCGGGTTGTATTTAGTCAGATTTCTGTTGTGATTTATTAAGGATCATGCTCATCCTTTAAATTTCTTTTTTTTATGACGTCTTGTGGCAAGAAAATTACTTAAATAACATGCTACTTTAGTATACATAAATGTAAATTTGGAGGAAATAAGCATGTTTCTAATTTTAAGTTTTTAATTTTAAGGTGGAAATTCAACAATATCTAAAAACAATATGAAGAAAAATAAGAAAGTTGTAAAATGTGTGTGTGTGTGTGTGTTTTATATTTTATTTTTTACATTTACAATTTTTTAAACATTGTTTATCCTAATGTACCTCTTGGCTGTAATGTTATTTATAAATCTTTAAATGACAAACAAACAAAAAGAAAACATAGGTCTGATTTTTGGCCTTCCCTACTTTTTAACTGAAACAAGCTCACTTTTTATTTGTTTTTATTATATATATATATAAAAGATACGACGTTTTCTTTTCTTTCCTTTCTTGTTTATATAATTTGAACTTAGATTGATTACATGCAATCTAAGTTCATTACATACAGTATGTACTGTTTTATAGGTAAAACAGTATCTGTTAAAAGTCTGTTATTGACATTTATTGACTTGTGGAACAGAGCTTAGGGAATTTATGGCAGATAAAATAAATCAATCAATATAAACGAACTACAAATAACCAGTTAAAAGTAGATATTGAATATTAATGAGATTTGGGTTTATTAGTAAATGAGGTATTGTCTTTATTTTTAATGCCATTTGGTATACATGCAATTTTGGGGGTCGATATGATGGTTTATGTCTTCAAACTGGCGGCCATAATGAAAAACAACAGGTTTGTCTTGACCCTGTGTGAATAATATCAGAAATAATAGTTTGGAAAGCTTCTATTAGCTGTATGTATGATATCTACCGCGGCGCTAAACAGATTAGAGTCTGCGTAAATACAACGCAACTGTGAGTTTTCTGTTGTATGGTACATGTGCAGATCACGTGGTACAGAGCTGGACCAATAGAATTGCGAGTCGTGTTGTACGGCCCAAATATTAAAAACACCAGTATCGGTTTTGATCATTCTTAACGGTGCTGTCAGCGAAAGTGAGTACACGCGCTAAAATCTGATGAAATTTGCGTCAGATTATGAATTGTTTATATTAACGCGGTATGTCTTAACAATGCGAATATGTCTAAAGATCTGTTATTGATAATGCGACAGAATTAGATTTTTATCTGTCATGTTCATGTTAGCAAGCTGGCTAATCGAGTTCATCAGTCTTACGAAAGTTGGTTACGAAAGGCGTGTTGCCGGGGGGTTTCTAATGTTTCACTCTTAATGAATGAAACCATGTAAAGAAAATATAGAATAATACGTAATATTGTCAAAAAAATTGCAAAACTGTACGGAATATTGTACAAACACTGGCAAACGCAATATTCTAAACAATAATATGATAAATAACAGTTAAGTGCTTTTTAACACAACGTTATTAAATAAATACATACGTAATTTTCGTTTTATAATTTATAACAATGTTTAAAACACCAAAACTAACCAAGGGGGCGTGGTGCATTATAAATATTATTATTAACAGCACACGTTGAAAATACTATGGATAATTCCCACTGTACAATTTGCATTTGTTTATTTTTTCCTGAAATATATATATATAGATTCTCTTTAATGTAATATGACAATGTTGTTAAGAGGTGTGGATCATATCTGTGTATTAATTTAGTGTTTAACTGACCAGATCTTGCTCTCTCTTCCATTCTCTTATCAAACAGCCAGAAGCATGGCCACGGCACAGTCAACACTGATGTTCGCAGTGTGCATCTTGATGATAACAGAACTCATACTGGCCAGAAAAGACTACTATGACATCCTCGGTGTGCCAAAAGATGCTTCCGAACGTCAGATCAAAAAAGCTTTTCACAAGCTTGCCATGAAATATCACCCAGACAAGAACAAGAGCCCCGATGCGGAAACCAGGTTTCGAGAGATTGCAGAAGGTGGGTTATATGCACTATCTGGCAAAAGCTTGTAACAATTGAGAATTTTTCGTTTTTGTAAGAAGTCACTAATACTCACCATGGCTGTATTTTATTTGATGAAAAACTGTAATATTATTACAATGTAAAATAATTGTTTTCTGTTTTCTGTGTAACATAATTCTTCAGAAATCATTAAGATAGAAAGGCATTATAAATGTCTTTGCCATGACATAAATAAATTACAATTTAAAATATATTAAAATAGAAAACCGTTACACCACCAGTTAAACGTTTTTGAACAGTAAAATTTGTAATGTTTTTTTTTTAAGTCTCTTCTGCTCTCCAACAGTAAAATTTTGAAATATTTTTACTATTTAAATTAACTGTTTTCTATTTGAATATATTTTTAAATTGTAATTTATTCTGTGATTTCAAAGCTGAATGTTTAGCATCATTACTTCAGTCACATGATCCTTCAGAAATCATTCTAATAATCTGATTTGCTGCTCAAAAACATTATTGTTATTATTATGTTGAAAACAGCTGAGTAGAATTTTTTTTTTAGGTTGAATTTATGAATGGAATATTTAGAAGAACAGCATTTATCTGAAATAGAAATATTTTGAAACATTATAAATGTCTTTATCATCACTTTTAAACAGTTTGAAGCATTCTTGCTTAATAAAAGTATTTATTTTTATAATTTCTTTCCCAAAAAAAAAACAAACAATATATACTGACTTAATTATACTGACTCTGACTTTTGAATTGTATAATGTATAATGTTACAAAAGCTTTTCATTTCAGATAAATGCTGATTTTTGGATCTTTCTATTCATCAAATAGAAAAGTTTTAAATACTGATAATATTAATAATAAAAAATGTTTCTTGAACAGCAAATCAGCATATTAGAATGATTTATGTGACACTTGCTGAAAATGTAGCTTTGATCACAGGAATAAATTACATTTTAAAATATATTCAAATATAAAGAAGCTATTATAAATAGTAAAACTATTTTAAAATATTACAGCTTTTGCTGTATTTTGAATCAAATCAATGCAGGTTTGGCGAGCAAAAGAGAATTCTTTAAAAACATTAAAACTCTTACTGTTCAAAAACTTTTGACTGGCAGTGTATTTATGTTCAAATAAATGCAGCCTAAAAAATGAAATCAGTCCAAACTTTTGTTGTTTACAAGCAAAGATCCCTCAAATTTTTTTACTCTATCATGCATATTTTATCCTGCAGCATATGAAACACTATCGGATGAGAAAAGAAGGCGAGAGTATGACCAATCCGGATACAATGCGTTCAGCAACGAAGGCATGAATGGAGGAGGAGGCCAGCGTTTTCATCATTCCTTTGATTTCAACTTCGAAGACATGTTCAAAGACTTCGACATCTACAGCCAAAACAGGCACGCTCGCCCAAAACGGCACTTCGACGAGCACTTCAGGGCCCACCAGCAAGCACACAACCGCCATAAGAGACACTTCCAGGGCGCTTTTGGCACCGGAGTCTTTGAGGACATGTTTGAAGACATGGAGAAGATGTTTACATTTGACCGACACATAAAAAGGACGGACAGCAGGTTTCAGGGCTCGGCCAAACAGCACTGCAGAACGGTGACCCAGCGAAGGGGAAACATGGTCACCACGTACACAGACTGCACCTCGTCCTGAACATCAGAGTCGGACCATCACACTTTTGTTTTTATGCCTGATTTAGAGTTGTTAATTTGCTGCTGTGATAAGTGGGGTTTGATTTTAAAATGTGACTGATCTGTTATTTACAACGATAATTGGTGCATTTGACATTTTCATTAACTCGATTGAGATTTATAATTGACCCTATGTTGGATAGTGGCCACTTAAAGGAACAGTTCACCTCAAAATGAAAATTTGCTAGAAATGTACTCACCCTCATGCCATCCAAGATGTAAAAGAGCTTGTTTCTTCATGGGAACAGATTTGAAGAACTTCAGCATCACTTGCTCACCAATAGATCCTTTGTAGTGAATGGGTGCCGTCAGAATAAGAGTCCAAACAGCTGATTAAAACATCACAATAATCCACAAGCAATCAACATGACTCCAATCCATTAGTTAACATCTTGTGAAGTGAAAAGCTGCTTGTTTGCAAGAAACAAATCCATAACTAAGGTGTTTTAACTTTAAACAGTCACTTTTGGACAAAATATGATCCAATAATCCATAATAACACTTCCTTTAGTGGAAAAACACCATTTCTTATTGTCCTCTCACATCAAAATCCATCAACATATTTGTTTAGGACTATTTTAGACTGTTTTCACTTGTAAACAGTGCTTCATCTCTGCATATTTCTCTCCTGATTCAGACAGATTTTTTTCACTAGAGAAAGCATTATTATAAACAGGTTTTGAAGTTAAAAACGCCTACTGATGGATTTGTTTATTGCAAACATGCAATTTTTCACTTCACAAGACAATAATTGTTGAACTGGTAGGTTATTGCGATCTATTTATTAGCTTTTTAAAATTTTATTCTGACGGCACCCATTCACTGCATAAATATAAATTTTCATCATCTTTTCATTTGCAGGTGAACTATTCCTTTAATAGCCTTAGTGTCTAGTTTTAGGTTTTTGGTGAGTTTGTTTTCATCCTTGCAGCACTAACTTAAAAAATGGTCATTTATAGCAAACTACAGTTGATTACTCTCTAATATTAGTGTGCGTTTATGTTTAAATTGCACTTTCTTGAGCATATGAAACAAGTTAAGCGCACAAAAAATAAGTTTCATGCCTGGTTAGCTACTAAAATCCTTTGAAAAATGATTGATGAAAGCATCAAACAGATCATTTAGCTCTTCCATTATCTTCTCGACTTATTCAAGGTTATATATTTTGTGTCGGTGCTGAACGCTCATGGAGTCTTTGGGATTCACGTTCATGAACTGGTCTTATTTTTATGTGAAGCTAAACCGATGTTTGCTGCATTGCTGTGAATAATGTAGTTGATTGTATTGAAGTAGTTTCTTTCAAACTCACACTTATTAGATAGAGAGGTGCCTTTCCCACTCGTTGTGGTAGATTGAGTTTAATGTAATCAAATTGGAGCACTTTTATGACCTTGTGTGTATTATAGTTTGCATGGCTGAGAGAAAGTAGGTCTCAGTTTTTGTCATGGGCATCGGTCACCCGGTTTGGTTGGTAAACAGCTTTTGTTTTAGGAAAGTACAAGTCTGACATTGTTCTCTAAGCCAAAGTCTTTTTGGCTGAACCTTTTGTATGTTTCTAACAACATAGGAGTTGATGAGTTGTTTTTATATGGCAGTGTTACCCCTAAAAAAAACTAAAAAAGACAAGGGGAATGTACCAACTTAGCATTTGCCTGACAATGTTCTTTTTTTTTTTTTTTTCTTTGGTAAATACGATGTACTCGGCTGTGTTTCTGTATGACTTCACCTGTGACCTGTTTTGTTGAATAATCCTGTGTGCAATATTTAAAGGCAGCTCTCATGTTGTTTTAACTGTTACCCGCTGACATAGATGTTATGAAATGAGTCTCGGTAGACTCATCTGGCACTTTCTTTATTGTAATCCTATGGATGAAAAATAAATCTGAAATAGGCTATTTGAACCCAGATGTATGTATACTTGGGTTAACAATAAATAGTGTTGAAAACTATTTGTTTGATGGCCTTTTTCTTCAGGATTTTCATAAAACAAATATTTCTTTATATGGGAGCATTTTTAGTACCTTCAGTAAACTTTTGATTGATAAAACATTTTGATTTTAATATACATACACTACCTGTCAAAAGTTTTTGAACAGTAAGATTTTTAATATTTTTTTAAGAAGTCTTTTCTGCTCACCAAGCCTGCATTTATTTTATCCAAAGGACAAAAACAGTACAATTTTGAAATATTTTTGCTATTTAAAATCCCAGTTTTCTATTTAAATATATTTTAAAAAGTAATTTATTCCTTGTGTTCAAAGCTATCATTACTCCAGTCTTCAATGTCACACGATCCTACAGAAATCATTCTAATATGCTGATTTGCTGTTTGAAAAACATTTAATATTATTATTATTTTTTTCAGGATTCTTTGATTCTACATATATATATATATACATATATATATACACAGTATATTTATATATATATAAATTATAGAAACTGATACTTTATTTAGCAAGGATGCTTTAAATTAATCAGAAGTGATGATAAAGACATTTATAATCTTACAAAAGATTTCTGTTTCAGATAAATGCTGTTATTCTGAACTTTCTATTTATCAAAGAAACCTGAAAAATGTTTAGTATTTTCTAATTTTGCTATTTTCAACATAATAATAAAAATTATGTTTTTTTTGAGCAGCAAATCAGAATAGTATGATTTCTGAAGGATCATGTGACTGGAGTAATGATGCTAAAAATTCAGCTTTGAAATAACAGGAATAAATTACATTTTAAATATATTCAAATAGAAAACAAGTTATTTTAAATATAGTAAAAAAAAAAAATCAAGAATTGACTGTTTTTGCTGTACTTTGGATAAATAAATCCAGGCTTGGTGAGCAAAAGAGACTTCTTTTAAAAAAAATATAAAAAATCCTACTGTTCAAAAACTTTTGACTAGTAGTGAATGTAGATGCAGACATAGAATTTCAGTAGCATATAGCAGGCATATATTATACAATTATTAATGTAATTGAGGAAGTTTGAAATAAGTCTCAAAACCCTTTTAGGGTTATTGTTATTGTTTGTTTGTTTAAATCTTTTTTTACATTTTTAAAAAGCGTACATGATGTATACAGTTTTTAGATAACCATGTTAATAACACCGCATGGCTACATGGGTCATAATTTACGTAATATTGACACTTTAACTGCGTTTAGCGTTACCTCACGCCAAAACATGTTTTCCTGTAGCTCCAAAATATTTTTGTTTCACCCCATAGTTACAGTTGCCTTGGCGCATTCACTCGGAACAATGCTTGGAAATGTAGTTTAATTCCAGAAAATTCAAAAGTGGGTCAACAGCTGTTCTCTCGTCTAAAACTACAGTTCCCACAATGCACCGGTGCGCAGTTTTTCCGCGGCCGGGTTGGTTCATGGTGCCAGTGTGAGGGACATTGGATGACTTTGTGCCGTGTTTAGCCGGGGTGTTCGCCTTAGCTCATTCATTTTGACAGGGGAAGAGATCGTCAACGCGATGGAGGCTCTTATTCCTGTCATTAACAAACTTCAGGATGTTTTTAACACAGTCGGAGCGGATATTATCCAGCTGCCTCAGATTGCAGTGGTGGGAACGCAGGTAACATTAACGTAATGTTTTAGTTGCGGTTTCCATTCAGACTGAAACAGGTCTATGGCGGGGGGTCTCAAGAAATAGTGAGGTACCTACCTAAACAGAATTTTTGGGTGACAAAGTTCAGAATGGTATCTAGGGTTTAAATGCTCATTAAGCCCCCTTGCTAGGCGGTTTACTTTGTTTTGAAACACAGCCTATTATTAGCTACATTTATTTTTTGATTTATTGTTGCGACAGTATTTCTAAATACACAAGGCAAGGTCAATGACAAATAAACGCATGTCGCTTTAAAATACTGAAAATTTAGACAATAAAATCAAAATCTGCAACGAGCGAGCTTTTGAATAATGTTATCAGCGCTATCAAGCTAACTAGCGTGCTAACGCAAGTCCTCGCTTGTTTCCTCGTTCTTATTTCAATAATTGACTTCACAGGCATATTATGTGAACATTCCTACTGTTAGGAATATGTTTATGTTTTAACAGCATGAACAATATGATAAAGTGAGTTTGAAGGCTGCGTTGAGCTCAGTATAGTAGCTAACACGAAGAGATGCGCCATGGTCGGTCTGAACTTGACAGTTCAGACAGCATGTTTAGACTGGACAGCTGCAGAACTCACTGTACATGAAGGACAAAATGGGTAGAGCAGAGCTAAGGTGAAAAGGATTATGGATCTTTTCCATCCTGACATTATACAAGATATCTGCATCATTTCATTATGGAAGAATGATATTGTGGATAGTGTTCTAATATAGATCTTAAATGCAAGTAAACCATAGACTGACTCATGACGTAGAGGAGTTTAGTATCTGCCGCACACACTTAAGGTATAATAAGTTTATAGAGTCTTAAAGCAAGGACTTTCACTGACCACTTAAGAGGATATGGCTGTCGGGTGCCCAAGAAAGTCTTGTTAACCCTGTAAACAAGACATGTGACATGTGAAATAAAAAATAAATAAAGTGTTTAATTTTTGTATCATATTGGGCTTTTATGGCTCATATAGTGAGAATATGGAGCAAAAACACCTCAATTTTATCCAGAGGCCCAAACTGAGCAAAATAAGCAATTTGATGCAGATCCTATAATCATATCTAAAAATAGGGTTAAAAACTAATAGCTTGTAATAAGATTTAAAACAGTATAACACTATTAAAATGCTTATAAATATTGGTTGTCACTTTGTATCTCCCAATAAAACACTACCAGTCAAAAGTTTTTGAGCAGTAAGATTTTTAATGTTTTTAAAGACGTTTCTTCTGCTCACCAAGCCTGCATTTGAAATGTTTTTACTATTTAAAATAACTGCTTTCTATTTGAATATATTTTAAAATGTAATTTGTTCCTGTGATTTCAAAGCTGAATTTTTAGTATCATTACTCCAGTCACATGATCCTTCAGAAATTATTTTAATATTCTGATTTGCTGCTCAAAAAACATTTATTATTATTATGTTGAAAACTGCTGAATAGAATTGTTTTCAGGTTTACTGCATTTATATTTTTTAAAACTTTTTATTCATCAAAGAATCACAGGTTCCAAAAAATATTAAGCTGCTCAACTGTTTCTAACATTGATTATAAAAGTAATAAATCAGAATATTAAAATGATTTCTGAAGGATCATGTGAAACTGAAGACTGGAGGAATGACTGATGAAAATTCAGCTTTGCATCAGAAGAATAAATTATAATTTAAAAAATATATAGAAAAAAAATATTTTAAACTGTAATAATATTTTACAATATTACTGTTTTTTTCTGTTTTTTGAGCATTTCAAAAGGTATAAACTATCAATCAGACAACAGAAGGCATGTAGTAGATTGTGTACAACAGGTTTTTCAACAAATTTTGATAATTTACATGCTTTAGAAATTCAAACAAAGTAAACTTTTAGTTATTTAAAACATTTTTGTCTTAACTAAATGTTCAGAAGTCCAGGCTGATTTAGTCAGTACTGACTTGTTTGTTTACTGTGGTTAATCTGATTTACAGAGCAGCGGAAAGAGTTCAGTGCTGGAGAGTTTGGTTGGCCGGGACCTCCTGCCTCGTGGGACAGGCATCGTCACCCGCAGACCTCTCATCCTCCAGCTGGTGCACGTAGACCCCGAGGACAGAAGAAAGACCGGTGAGGAGAACGGTATGTGTTTCTTTTTTTCCTATTTGTAAAAAAAAGCATGAATTAATGACCTGCAGTTTGTGTCTGTGGGATTTAGGAAGTTACTCAGTGCTGCTTTGTTTCTAATTTGGTTGCTCAATCAATGGCAATGCAGTGGAATCAGGTACTAAGTCAAAAGAGAAAGGAAAAGGTAGTGATCCAAGTTGATTTATTCATGTTTGCTGTTTGTTTAAATAAAATAAGTAAGCATCTAGTCCATACAAATCCATAGATGAAGCTTTTAGCATGGGCATCTCTGCGTTTGTGTGGTTTTGGCTACTCTAGACTCCTATAAAGACGGCACTGCTGCAGGCTAACCCTCTGTCATCTCTCTTTAAACACAGACCCCAATGTCTGGAAAAATGGGCGCCTTTACAAAGGTCTCCTTTTCCTTATTCCTTGCCCTTTTGCTTGTGTTGAGCAGCTTTGTGGTTTTTTTTTTTCTCATCCTGCTTATATTTGATTATAAGTTTTGGTTATGTTGCCAATGCAATCACTTAGCTTAAACAAACCCAGACTGAGGAATTTAGAGTACAATCCAGTTTAACTTTCAGATTGGTGAGTATGAATGATTTGGGACTCTAGATGTCTGTTTACTCACTATTAACTTTCTAACAGTCATCAATTGCAATTTAAATGTCACCTTCAAAGTCTTTATTAGAGCAGTGTGTGTTAGAATTAGCTAGGTATGCTGTGCTACCCAAAATACACTGCGCTTGGCCTTTGTTTTGTAGCAATTTTTGTTTAATTTGCAGTACTGGTGCTTTTGGAAAATAGAAATATGTTGTTGTGAAACAAAATCATATCCTACTTAGAGTAAACTGATGAAAGTGAAAGTTATCTATTGTGTCATTGACAGTGTCATTGTCAATGTTGTTTTTCACAGGAGTGGATGGAGAAGAGTGGGGGAAATTTCTACACACCAAAAACAAGGTAGTGCCTCAAAGAGTGATTTGTGTGTGTGTGTGTGTGTGTGTGTGTGTGTAGTTTCAGTTGTTCCTACGTTTTTGGTAATTTAGAACATACAGTTGAAGTAAAAAAAAAAAATTATGTAAATCTTGCAGAATCTGCAAAATGTTAATTACTATACCAAAATAAGAGGGACCGTACAAAATGCATGTTATTTTTTTTATTTAGTACTGACCTGAATAAGATATTTCACATTAAAGACAGTAACATATAGTCCATAAGAGAGAATAATTGTTGAATTTATAAAAATGACCTCATTCAAAAGTTTTTTTTTAATACTGTGTTGTTACCTGGATGATCCACAGCTGTGTTTTTTGTTTAGTGATAGTTGTTTATGAGTCCCTTGTTTGTCCGAACAGTTAAACTGCCTGCTGTTCCTTAGAAAAATCCTTCAGGTCCCACAAATTCTTTGGGTTTTCAGCATTTTTGTGTATTTGAACTTTCCAGCAATGACTGTATGATTTTGAGATCCATCTTTTGATACTGAGGACAACTGAAGGACTATTATAGAAGGTTCAAACGCTCACTGATGCTCCAGAAGGAAAAAAACATGCATTAAGAGCCAGGGGTGTAAACTTTGGACCAGAATGAAGATGTGTACATTTATTATATTTTGCCTAAATATCATATTTCCTTCATTTCGTACTGCCCTTTAGAAGCTACAGAAGATACTTACATGTTTCCCAGAAGACAAAATAAGTTAAATTCACCCTGATCTTCAGTTTCAAAAAGTTTTCACCCCCTGGCTCTTAAAGCATTGCATTTCCTTCTGGAGCATCAGTGCACGTTTGAACCTTCTGTAATAGTTGCATGAGTCCCTCAGTTGTCTGCAGTGTGAAAACATGGATCTCAAAATCATACAGTCATTTCTGGAAAGGCTTCAAATACACAAAAATGCTGAATAACCACAGAATTAATGGGACCTGAAGGATTTTTATGAAGAACAGCAGGCAGTTTAACTGTTCAGAACAAACAAGGGACTTGTGAACAACTATCGTTAAACAAAAAAACACAGCTGTGGATCATTCAGGTAACAAATTAGTATTAGCAATCAAGTGTATGAAAACTTTTGAACAGGGTAAAAGTATTATTTTCTCTTGTGGACTATATGTAAACCTCTTTATGTAAACCTCAGGTCAGTTCTTAATAAAAAAAAATAACATGCATTTTGTATGATTCCTCTTATTTTGGTAAAATAATTAACATTTTGCAGATTTTGACAGGTGTATGTATGACCTCAACTGTATTTGATGAATTATTATGTTATTGATGAATTATCATGAAAATGTTTAGATGCAGATATCACAAACAAATGTGTATGTGTGTACACATAGTTAATCAACGAGACCCAATATCACAAGACTTGTTTAAAATGGGATCATTCGACTCTCTATATATCTTGCATCACATTTGAGTAAGTCCAGGTAAAAAAGTTGTTACATCAAAGAGACAATATACAGTGTTGATTTAATAAGACAGTCTGGCCGTCAGGCACATTCATGTGCTACAAACAACAGTGCAGTGAGTTTGTTTGATTTCATAGTTTGATGATGAGCAGATAAAGAAGAGCAAGTCCTATAGTTCATGAACATCAAGAACGTGTTGGTTCAAATTATCACGTGGATACAGCAGTGTGGTCTTGAGACCAGATACATGTTCACCTCATGTAGCATTAATGCCATTCATTTAATTTTATGCAAGTTTGATTTAGGTCTTTGTGAAGTGAGATATCATGATTGTTAATCTTGTGTCTCTGCCTTTTAGATCTACACAGAATTTGATGAAATCAGGCAAGAAATTGAAAATGAAACTGAAAGAGTTTCTGGCAATAACAAGGTATGGAAGAGTGTCTATACAAACTAAATCAGATGATGGTTCATTTTTTTAAAAAACCTGTAAGTGTATTACTGTATAAATTTTGGGGTCAGTAAGATTATTATTATTTATTTATTTGTTTATTTATTTATTTATTTTAGAAATTAATGCTTTTTTTCATCGATGCAATAAATCGATCATAAGTAAAGACAATTATAATTTTTATTTCAAATAAATGGTATTGTTTTTAACTTGTCAGTATCCAGGGAAAAAGTATCACAGGTTACACAAAATATTAAGCAGCACAACTGTTTTCAACATTAATAAGAAATGTTTCTTGAGCAGCAAATCAGCATTTTAGAATGATTTCTGAAGGATCATGTGACACTGAAGACTGGAGTAATGAAACTGAAGTTTCAGATTTGTCAGGAATAAATACATTTTTTTAAATATATTAAATAGTGCTGTCAGTCGATTAAAAAAAAATAATAATAATAATTAATTGCATAACATTAAGGTTTTTAAATATACTTTTATATTGCAATAATTTCACATTTAATCTTCAGATGAATGTAGAAACAACATAAAGACATATTTTTAATATTTGTTCAGTGGCATTTTTTTTTTTTATGACCGAAGGCAAGTATCACTGATACCAATATCACTGATGTCTCTATGAAAATGTTTTTTACCCCCTAATATTTAACCATTGACTATAAGCCGTTCAGCATTACAGTTTAATTGAGAGCTATCAATTTTAACATTTATTAGACTTAAAAAAATAAAAAAACTTTTAATTTAAGTAAACTATTTACTATTATTTACCTGTGACCTTCAGCAAATAGGAAACACAAAATACTAAATTAAATATAGAAGAATCCTTAAAGCTACAAAAGTTATTGATTTTAATCGAGTTCTTCGATTAATAGACATCACAGCAGTGGGTTATTAGCTTATTTGGCTGCTATTACTTTAAGAGCTGCCAATGCTGAATGTTACGCAGAGCTGACACGCATGCTCGTAGTTTCATTTGTGCTTTAATATAAAATGATACAGGCTACAGTGCTTCCTGCTGTATTTGTGCATGCAATTGAAGACCATGCGCTACGAACATGGTATTACGGCTGACAGGACAGGTAAATTTGTTTTTACTGACATGTGGCCTGACAACATCTCATCTGACCGCAGTTCACTGTTGTTCTACTGAATCTCCCTCATCACCCGTACTTTTTCAGCACTTATTTGACTAGCGCTTGGTGCTGAGGCGAAATAGAGTGCATTTAATGTGGTCATAAAGACATTTAAATAAACGCACTTCTTGTCAACACAAAAGAGACAGAAGCAGCAGTTGTGAGTGGGGTGGCCAACCCTAGCTCCGCCCCTGCATTAAATATTTTTAATGCGTTAAACTGAAAAAATTAAACACCGGCGTTAACATGCTAATTTTGACAGCACTAATAACTAGATTATTTTAAATTGTAATAATATTTCACAATAATAGTCCTTGACCAGAAAAGGCAGCCTTACTGAACATAATAGGCTTCTTTCAAAAGCATAAAGAAAATCTTACCAACCCCAAACTTTTAAACTTTAGTGTAGTTTCTACTGACATCTGTAGTTTAACAAATACATCTTGTGTCATTGTTTCACAGGGGATCAGTGATGAGCCAATTCACCTGAAAATCTTCTCCCCAAATGTAGTCAATCTCACGCTGGTGGATCTGCCTGGCATCACAAAGGTGTTTTATTCAGTAGCTTAGCTAGGCCTGTTTGAATGTTCCTTTTGTGGATTATTTTCTGATGCTGACACTGATATATTCTTGTTCAGGTCCCGGTGGGAGACCAGCCTAAAGATATCGAGCTGCAGATCCGTGAACTGATCTTAAAATACATCAGCAATCCCAACTGCATCATTTTAGCTGTCACAGCAGCCAACACAGACATGGCCACCTCTGAAGCTCTAAAAGTGGCCCGTGAGGTGGATCCAGACGGTCAGCATATTAACGTTTATTTTGGTCTGCCTGTGCATTTTTTTTGCACACAATGTCTGTACCTTTTAGTTTGTGTGATGTGATGTTTTTCTGCATAGCTGTGTGATGCAGATTTTTTTTTTTAGTGACACAGCATTTTATTTTTCCTTTCTGCCTTTAGGTCGCAGAACACTGGCTGTAGTGACTAAACTTGATCTGATGGATGCTGGTACTGATGCAATGGATGTTCTCATGGGCAGAGTCATTCCTGTCAAACTAGGACTGATAGGAGTGGTCAACAGGTACAAAAAAAAAGATAAATGTTTAATAATATGTAGGGCTGCCCCCTGATAGTCAACAGTTAGTCGATGAGAAGAGGCTTGGTCGACCAAAATTTTATTTTGGACATCCAAACCCTCACCTATCACTCATTGACCTCAAATATGGCTTTACATCTGAATGTTTGTAGTAGCAACATGGCCGCTATATTATATAGCTTTATAGCTTTATTTATAGCTTTATGTGCGCGCTTGAGCGCTTATTAGACTATGTAAGCAATTAAAGGTTCATTATTATGATTTATATGGTTTATTAATAAACATGCAACTAATAGTTGACTAATGTTTAAAATGACTACAAGTTGACCAGAAAAAACTTTAGTCAAGGGCAGCCCTAATAATACAGCTGTCAATATATTTAAAATGTTAATTTATGTTAAATAGAATGTTAACTAATTATTCAAATATATACAGTAAAGATCAAAATTAGAGAACAGTTGAAAATTTTTTTAATGAAATATTTTTAATCTTCATTGCTCTAAATTTGGAATGTCAGCTGTGGGTACACCACTAACATGTTTGACAAAATATCCAAAGCATTTCAACAAAATCTTTATTTTGTGGAAAACACAGTGATCAAACATAGAGAACAATAACCACTGTAGCATGAAAGAAGATTACAACTAAAATTTTGGAGGGTTACAGCTGTCAGAAAATAGTAGGAAGTGTAGAGTACCTTAAATGACTTCAAATGACTTCAGGACATCACTAGTTTCTCAGACTGCAGTGGTTGTGATCTTCTGTAGTGAGCATTTTACAGAGATTTTCAATCGGGTTTAGATCAGGACTTCAGCCTGGCCATTTCATTATTTCACTATTCTTAGCTTCAAGGAACTGCTTTACCCAAGAAGCCACATGTTGCTGAAGGAGGTTCTGATAAACATTTGCGTTCACTCAACCATGTATCTGTATAAGAGGCCCAACACCTGCTGCAGAAAACATCCCCCAAACCATGACACTTCCTCCTCCACCTTTCACTGACTTCTTTACGCACTTGGGGTTTAGTCTTTCCTTAGTTTGACGGATCAGACCCAAATAAATGAAACTTGATCTCATCACTAAAGTGAACTTTGGAGCAGTTGTCCTCTTTCCACACAACATGCTCCTCAGCAAAGATGAGCTTAGTGTTTTGATTCTTTCTGCTGATGATCACTGCAGAGTGCACTTTCAGTCCGACCTCTCTTAAACATACCGGGACAGACCCAGACCCTGTTCAGCACTAAACTAACAAGCAATTCCAGCTGCAGTGTTGAACCGATTCCCCATTGAGAGTCTCTGCATTATCCTACCTTCTCATGCATTTGTCCTATGTGTCCTTTTTGAGGGACTTGAATGAACTAGTGTCATTGTAAACCTGCAGTATTCGAGAAATTACAGATTTGGAACAAACAACTTCTTGTGTAGTAGCTGAAAGTGTCAACCCTTTGGCCTGTTGCAGGGTTTCAATTAGCTTAGAACGGCCTGTCATCTTGCAGTCTCAGTGAAAATTGAAGGAATGCTTCCAGTTAAATAGGGTTTGTCATATAATTAAGGAAATTAGCACCATGTGCCAGATTAACACCAATAACCTGGTGGTATTTGTAAGTGTATTTTTCTAATTTTGATTCTTTTGTGTTCTTTTTTTAAATATCTTGTTTAAGTTTTTCATACAGTGCTTCAGAATACAGTTCATTTATGAAATATCCTTTAAAAACTGCCCTTCTACTCCTGTTAAGATAACGTCAAATAGTACTAAGTAGTGACCTTGAAATGTAGGGAATTATTGGTTGTTCTCTTATTTTGATCTCCACTGTATATATAATTACATAATACTGATATATTAACAAAGATATCTAAAAAAAAATTACTAAATATCTTAATACAGGAGTCAGCTGGACATCAATAATAAGAAAAGTGTGGCAGACTCCATCCGTGATGAGCATGCCTTCCTGCAGAAAAAATACCCCTCCCTCGCCAACAGAAACGGAACCAAGTATCTCGCCAGAACATTAAATAGGTGAGAGTTTAAGCTTGAAACACCAAATTTCATTACTTTTGCTGAGCATATCTGTTTTCTGAAGTATTAAAATCCTCTTTTTCCCCCCAGGTTATTGATGCATCACATTAGGGACTGTCTACCGGAGCTGAAGACGCGGATCAACGTTTTAGCAGCCCAGTATCAGTCCCTGCTCAGCAGCTACGGCGAGCCGGTGGAGGATATGAGCGCCACCCTGCTGCAGCTCATCACAAAGTTCGCCACAGAGTACTGCAACACTATTGAAGGAACGGCCAAATACATTGAGACCGCTGAACTGTTAGTTCCCCTTTTCTTCCATTTACTGAAATACTGTACAGTTCCTTTTAATTTACTTTCAAATGTAATTTTGATCAGTTTAATACATACTTGCTGAATAAAAATATTGATTTCTTTTATATAAAAATCTTGTTGACCCTAAACTAGGTGGTGTTAGTGCTAACCATAGTTGTTAATTCTAATATTTCAGGTGTGGTGGTGCAAGAATTTGTTATATTTTCCATGAGACGTTTGGTAGGACACTGGAGTCGGTTGATCCTCTTGGAGGACTTACAACCATAGATGTGCTTACAGCTATTAGGAATGCTACGGTAGGTTGTGTAGTGAATATTTGACTTCTACATTCTTATTTTATCATTGTAATTTAGTCCCGACTGTATTTTTAGGGATGTAAAATAGAGACTGCAGCCAGTTGTTCTCAAAAACTGCAGGTTTTTATTTTAGCAAAACTCCTTTAATTATTAGAGTGACTTAAAGAGGCTGTTGTATACCACCGTAGAGCTAGATAGTTTGAGGTGTATATTTCTGTAGTGTATAATGTAATTGTTTTGTGTTTCCTCAGGGTCCCCGTCCTGCACTGTTTGTGCCTGAGGTGTCGTTTGAGTTGCTGGTGAAAAGGCAGGTAAAGCGTCTGGAGGAGCCCAGTCTGCGCTGTGTGGAGCTGGTGCATGAAGAGATGCAGAGGATCATTCAGCACTGTAGCAACTACAGCACTCAGGTAGACTGATCAATTGTTGGTCTGCATATACATGCTGTTTTATGCCTGTTGTAATTACTTATCCTCATGTCATTCCAAACCTGTAAGACCTTCGTTCATCTTCGGAACACAAATTAAGATATTTTTGATAAAATCTGAGAGCTTTCTGATCCTGCATAGACAGCAATGCAGCTGACACATTCAAGGCCCAGAAAGGTGGTAAGGACATTGTTAAAATAGCCCATGTGACATCAATGGTTCATTAAAGGTTCAACAAAGAAAACAACAATAACTGAAATAGAACCCAGATGAATAACCGTGTCTGACTGGCCACTTAAAAATGTGTCCTGTCTACCACCTAGTGTCAGTTTTTAAAATTATGAGTAAATACTGTCAGTTTAAAAACATGTTGATATTAAATGTATCGATTTTTGTGTGCTTATTTAGCTTGTTTTCCATATAGTTGTAGTTGAGTAATTATGTACAAATTAAATATTTATTATAAAACTGTTCGTTTGTTGAACCATTTCTTATTTTTATACGCTACATATTTACATCCAACCATTAAAATATAATTGCTGATACTTAAAATGATTAGATTAAGTTCATCAGCATTTTTTAAAATTGTTTTCATTTGTGTTTATTAGTTATTATATTGTATTATTGTGGTTTTATTAGCATTGTTTTATTTTTTGTAATTTTTATTAAGTTAAACTGTTATAATTGTCTTACTACTATTATTATAGTTTTATAGTTTTAGCATAATTTTCATTTTTGTGCATTTTTATTAGTTATATTATTATTTTTTATATTGCTCTGTATTATTAGTTTCACCATTGTTGTTTGATTTGTGTGTGTGTGTGTGTGTGTGTGGTTTTATTATTATTAATTTATAATTATTTTTGTTTAATTATTTATATTTTTAGTAATTATACGAATCTGATTAATATTATGTAAGCCTGTTTCCACCACTAAATAAAAAATAAAAAATGGTAATTGCAGCTGTGTATCTCACAGTTCTGACTTTTGCAATTGTGAGTTTAGATCTTGCAATTCTGACTTTTTTCTCAGAGTTGTGAGATATAAACGTGCAATCCTGAGAAATAAAGTCAGAATTGCAAGATTTAAACTCTGACTTTTTCTTAGAGCTCGGTCAGAATTCTGAGTTCTAAATTCGCAATTCTGAGAACATAGCAGTCTTTTTTTCCCCCTCAAAATTGGACTTCATAACTCATAGTTGCGAGATTATATCTCTCAATTCTGAAAAAAGAAGTCAGAATTGAAAGATACTTGTATTTGCGAGGAAAAAAAAGTCAGAATTGTGAGTTTTTATCATGCAATTCTGGCTATATTTCTTGCAACTGTGTTTAAATCTTGCACGTACGACTTTATAACTCACAATTGAGAGTTTATATTTCACAATTCTGAGAAAAAAGTCAGAATTTTGAGTTTGTATCATGCAATTTTGAGAAAAAAGTCTGAATTATAAGGTGTTACGATAACCTTTTTTTTTTTTACATTTTTTCAGTGACGAAAATGGCCTTCCATAGGATATGAAGCTGAAGTGAAAAATGAATGTTTATTGTGCAACACGTTTTTCTTGAACCTTTTCTTATCCAACGTTTTCTTCATCCAACAATAAAAATAATTAGATTGTGTGAATTTTGGGTGATTTTATTTCATTCTTTATTCTTTCCTAGGAGTTGCTTAGGTTTCCAAAGCTCCATGATGCCATAGTAGAAGTGGTCACCTCTCTTCTCAGGAAAAGGCTCCCAGTCACCAATGAGATGGTTAGTTTTTTTTCCTCTCATGCTTTTAATGTAGTTTCTGTGCAAGTGTATCTTCTTTAAATGTATGTTTTACGCTGTTCTCCAGGTTCACAATCTTGTGGCGATTGAGTTGGCTTATATCAACACCAAACACCCAGACTTCGCAGATGCCTGTGGGCTCATGAACAACAACATAGAGGTTTACAGATATTTTAACGTCAATCTAATTTAGATTCATAACCAAAATGCACTGATTAGAACATGTTTCGGTGTGAGGTTCATTCTTGCTGTCTTCGTAACAGGAGCAGAGACGCAACCGAATGAGAGAGCTTCCCTCAGCGGTGCCCCGGGATAAGGTGTGATATTAAATCTTAAGCTTTCAGGGGATATATTGTATTTTCTCATACGAAAATGTGACAGGCTCTTCCTCTCTAGAAGAGTTTCATAAACCTGCTTTTCCTTTCAGTTTTGATCGGAATTAGTGTAAAACCTGCCGCCTTCCTCTCTAGATGACTAGTCTCTTCTCTTCCTGTCTCTCTTTGTAGTCCTTAAAAGGTCCTGGTGGGCAGTCAGTGTCGCCCACCGAGCAGCCGCCTGCTGAGGGCGATGGCCCTAAGGTGTGTGGCGCCCCCTGTATGTAGGGGCAAAGCATGGTGTTGATTTTCAACCCACTCAAACTGCTCCCCCTGACTGCATGGTCACTTCTAAACTGACAGCAGATCAGTTTTGTTGTGCTGTTTTTGGTTTAACTCCTCAGGATCTTCTCAAACTTCTGTTCTGTGTTTGATTTGAAGGTTGATTTTGAATACCCCCGACAACTGCAACTTTTTTGCAGTTGCATCTTTTCGGTTTCTGACCAAAATTGGTGTTTTATGTGCGAACTCTTTGTATGGCAATACATAAAACACCAAAGGACTGCATGGAAAGGTGTTTGAAACACTGGTGGGCGCTCAATCCGATTTGGTGGTTTTTGTTTGTGTGTATTAGATGGCGGGAGGAGCTCAAGGGGAGCAGGAAGGAGGAACGGGGACCTGGAGAGGCATGTTGAAGAAAGGAGACGAAGGCCAGGGCGACGACAAGACTAAACCACAGAGCTCCATCCCCGCCAGCCCTCAGAAGGGACACGCGGTGAACCTGCTTGATGTGGTGAGTCTATAAAACACAATACTTTTGATTATGACTACAATCTGAGAGTAAATAAACAGTGAGAGCACAAAAAGCGTTTGTGCTGTCTTTGGGAGTTGTTTGCTAACACGGTCACAGTGAATTAGTGTTGATTTGTTTTGATCTTTGGCCAGCCTGTGCCGGTTGCCCGGAAACTGTCTGCTCGTGAACAGAGGGACTGCGAGGTCATCGAGAGGCTCATCAAGTCTTATTTCCTCATTGTCCGTAAAAACATCCAGGACAGGTACGTGGAACAAAGTATATGCCATGTAATTTAGTTTCTGGTTTTGTGTTTTAAGCAGAATGCTCAGTCTGTTTGTGTCTCTGCAGTGTACCAAAGGCTGTGATGCACTTCCTGGTCAACCATGTGAAGGACAGCTTACAGAGCGAGTTGGTGGGACAGCTGTATAAACCCGCCCTGCTCGACGACCTCCTCACAGAGTCAGAGGACATGGCCCAGCGCCGCAATGAGGCCGCAGATATGCTGAAGGTAGCGGCAGTTATAATAATGTATATTAATGTAAAAATATTTTGTAATGTAGAGTAGCCATTATTAATATAATAATACCACTAATAATTTATTGTTTAATAATACATAATAATATTAATTAATATTAATATTATAGAATAGTTATTATTGTTATTAATAATAATAATATATAATTTAACGTTTAGTAATGTAGCCTTTACATTAATATTAATAATACTACTAGTAATGTATTATTAAGCAATATTAATGTAATAATATTTAATAATGTATATTAAAGTATGTGTAGTAATGGAGAGTAGCCTTAACAATGATATTAATTATTTGTTAACCATAATAATAATAATAATAATAATAATAATAATTATAAATATTATTTAATACTTTTAGTGTGTATATATATAATTAGTAATTAGCATGAATATTAATGCATCATTTGATTTAAACAATAGTATTAAATATCATATTATATAATTAATGGATATTAATATGTCTTGTAATGCAGAGTAGCCTTAATAATATTGATTGTTAATAATATTTTATTATTTAATAATTATTGTATACATAATTAGTAATATAATGTATATTAACTTGACAATGTTTTGTAATGGAGAGTAGCCTTTACATCAACTAATTATTAATTTAGTAATATCATTATAATTAGTTTAATATTATATAAAAAATAAATCATTATTTAATAAGTTATTGTTGTTATTAATAATTTACATTAATTTAACATGTTTATTAATATAGTTTTTACATTTAATAATACTAATATTAATATAATAATAATGATAATAATAATAGTAATTTATTATTATTTATTTTGTAATATAAATATAATATATTATAATTATATAATATAAATATGGTATAATTAGTAATATTAATGTATATTACAGTAAAATGTGCAGTAATGGAGAGTAGACTTTATGATAATATTGTTTAATATTAATAATACTACTAATAATAATTTATAATTTAATAGTTATAGTATATATAGAATTAGTAATATTAATGTGAAAATGTTTTGTAATGCAGAATGACCTTTACATCAATTGTTATTAATTTAATACCACTAATCATTTCTTTTTTTAATGTTACATAATATAAAAATATTTATTAATAATTATTATTGTTATTAGCGATATACATTAATTTTACGTTTAGTTATGTAGCCTTTACATTAATACAAATATTAATATTATAATAACAATAGTAATTTGTTATGAAACAATATTAATGTAATAATAATTATTAATGTAATGATTAACTATTTAGTAATAATAATGTATATTAAAGTAAAATGTATAGTAATGGAGAGTTGACTTTAATAATAATAATTTATTATTATTATTATTATTTAATAGTTATAGTAATAATTAGTAGTAATAATGTATATTAACTTAAAAATGTTTAGTAACACAAAGTAGCCTTTACATAAGTATTTATTATTCATTTAATAATGCTACAAATAATGCATAATTATTTAATAATAAATAATAATATAATAATTAATATTATATTATTTAATATTATGTAATTAGTAATTCATATTAAAGTAGAATGTGTAATAGAGTAGTAATGTATAATATAATAATTTATAGTAATAATAATAATAGTAATGTACTAACTTTGTTAGAAACACAATGTAGCCTTTACATAAATATTAATTATTCATTTAATAATTATTTAATATAATTAGTAATTTAATATAAAATGTGTAGTAATGCAGAGTAGCCTTTGTAGTAATATTCATTGTTAATGATCATTTATTATTATTTAATAATTATCGTGTGTGTATATATAATTAGTAATAATAAAGTACATTAATGTGTAAATGTTTAAATTAATTTAAAATTAATTTAATGTTTAAGTTAATTTAATAATGCTACAGATATTTAAGATTAAATAATAGTATTAAATAATTATTTAATAATATATAATTAGTCATTTATATTCATATAAAATGTGTAGTGATGCAGAACAGCCTTTAATATTAATTGTATTTTATAATATAATTATTACTATGTAATGTATATTAATGTAAACTGTAAAGCAGAGTTGCCTTTATATTAATAGTAATAGTTGTGTAAATAATTTAATAATTATATCATCATATATAGTTTGTAATAATGCATAGTGATAATAATGTTGTTAAATACATTGTTAAATACTACTGTCTTTACTTAGAGGCAAATTTAAACTTTTTTTATTAAGAATTTTATAGCATTTCAACTCTTTTAAAACTCTTACCCTCTCCTCTTCCCACAGGCCTTGCAGAAAGCCAGTCACGTGATCGCCGAGATCCGAGAAACGCACCTGTGGTGAAGTCCTGCTGATGTACAGCCCCTCTCCCTTTCACTTGAACCCCGCAGTCTGCGTCAGCCCTCTCTCTTTTCTGTCTGGATTTCACAGACAGCCAACTTACAAAATGCACTGGTGTCAGTTAGTGTGTATTGAATATAGTTTTATGTACGCAACGGACTCTTCTTGAACTACATCAAGGGCAGCACTTATCACGTCACACCTGCACACTGTCCCATTCAGTGATTTCTTTCATGTATGTAAGCTACAATGTACGCTGCAGATAATGTGTGTGGCCTGTTAAAGGACGTGTGTCCCTGAACTAGCCTAAATTAAAGGTAGTGACACAAACAGATCAATGGGTTTGTCATGATGTTGTGGCTTTAGATATTTCTGGATATTTGTGAAGGTGCACTCATCTCTTCAATACCTCAAATCTCTTTTGTGTAAATGTGTACAACTTTTAGGTGCACCAGGGTTGCCAGGTTTTCACAGCAAAACCTGCCCAATTGCTAAAATACATGTTTTTTTTTTTGTTGTTGTTGTTTTTTTTGCGGGGTTCCCCTAGTCAAATTTGCATTCCAGGGCTAAGTATTACGTAATTGGGGTCGCTTCAGCCCGCAGACATGAAAAACAACCCATGGCAACGTGTTAAAGTAGCCCAATTCCACGGAAAAAAGTGCATGTTTAATATTAATAGTTTTGTTCATTTTTAAATTTTTGGTCTAATAAAATGAATGGTGTGGCATTGAGATTAATATAGTTTAATGGAATGTTGGTGTTTTTATCTTTACATACATCCACATTTTTCTTCAATGCGAGACTTCCGGTTCATTAAAGGGAAATAACGAGAAGAATAATAACGTGTGGTAAATGGTAAAACTGTTTGCTCTACAAACCAGTGTGTTTATAATTAGGAAAATACATTAAAATAATATGGTAAGACACACCAATTTGCAATACCAATCAGCAAAATAAGCTGTTCTGTACAGCTAAAAATAGCTGGACGCGGATGAGACCGGAAGCCACACCCATAAAATTTACAAATGTCCGCGCCCACTCTTACCAGATGAAAAAGGTGGGTAATTTTCACACATATCAGTTTATATGGTGCACTACAATATTATAAACTATATTTACTGTTATATATTAATAATATAATATGCTGCAGATTAAATATATTTTTATTTTATTAATATAATTAACATGAATTGAGTACACTGAAACTTAGTAAATGCTAACGTTTATTCATGGCACAAATACGCAAGACGCTGCAAAGCAAAAATGTACAGCCAAAGCATTTTTGTATGTTCATAATAATGACTTTTAAAATATCTTAATCAAACAAACAAAGCTAATACAGGAGGACAGAAATTCCTCTCGTGTGCTGTCAACGTCTATCTCAGCCTTCCTCCCATCTTGCCTTTGCCGCGTCCTTTGGCACTAAGAGAGAGAAAAGCAAAGAGTTTAAAAATAGCTTGTGGCCTTAAATCTGAATATGGCTCAACACTCAAAGTGGTAAGTGAGATTCCAAGCTTGTGATTTATACCTCTGGTGATCTTGGACGCGGGCAAGGAGTTGATTTATCTGTGAGAGACAGAAACATGACAGCTAAGCGCTAACAGAATACAGTGATAATGAACACAACCCGCCGTTTACCTCAGACCGAACTCCATCTGTTCAAAGTGAACAGGATTTTGTTCAACTGTCAATTGCTGCAGAACTTTAAAAACTGGGTCTGACAGAAGCTCCATAACGTCTCAAAAGCTACTTTAATCGTAAGTAAAGAAAGTTATAACTTACATCGTATTTCTGGCGCTTCAGTCTCTCGTTAAGATCGTATTTTTCTGCTTCCAGCTGCATCAACCACTGCCACAACTCAGTGGCTTTATCCCTGTAACGAAAGACACAAATATTAAGGTAAGTTCACACAAAACGCGTTCTGACGTTCCACTGCGTTATTTTTTAATTCTATTTCATCACCTTGTTGCAGTTACGTTCGAAAAACGCGTTTCAGAACGTTCTTTTCGCATTCCTCTCGTTTTGAAACGCAAGAACGAATTAAGTGTGAATGTCACATTATTGCAAATTATTTTAAATGTTTAACAGTGATTATGTAGTTTAAAGTTAGTGGCTCAATATTGATTAATGGAAAAGGTCAACCATTAACCAGCAACCAAAAAGAAAGAAAGAAAGAATAGAAAGCTATAAAATGAATTAATAATATACTTTCTCAGGTACTTGTTTATCCACCTTATTTCTGCCATAAGAGTAAGCGCCAGGGTTGCCAAGTTTTCACAACAAAACCCGCCTAATTGTTACTCAAAACTTGCCCAAAAGCAGCCCAATCACGTTTTGAGGGGGGTTCCCATTAAAAATCATGCTCTGTTACAAATCACATTTTTTTAGCCGGGTTCCCCTGGTCAAACTGGCATTCCAGGGGTTAAATATTAGGTTACTGGAGTTGCTTCAACCCACGGCAACAGTGTTAAAGTAGCCCAGTTCTGCAGAAAACCTGCGTCTGGCACTGTTGCCAAGTCTGCGGTTTTCCCACGGAATTGGGCCCCTGGAATGCGAACTGTACCGGGGGAACCCAGCCAAAAAACGTGTATTTTACCTCCCGGAATGTGATTTTTACTACGGGACCCCTCTTGAAACGCTTGTTTTGAGTAGCACTTGGAACAGGTTTTGTTGTGAAAACCTGGCAACCCTGGGGTCTGGCTTCACATTGGTTTGTGGTGCAAAAAGTTTTTATTCTTCGCACTGAAGAATAAGGTGGATAGACATTATTCTCTAATATTCTACTTCTAAATTCTATTGTATATAAATAAAAATAAGAATAAATACTGTTAGTACTTAAGAAAAGGTGTCTTTATTAACAACACGATACTGATGCCAATAATATTCGTATAAAAGATGTCGTACTTGAGTTTGTCGTCACTCAGATGATCAACGCTCAGTGGTTTTCGGCGTTCAGCCAGGATCTTCTTCTTTTTCTCCCTTTCGGTCTGTTTCTTGGCACCTTTGCGTCCTTCACCCTTTCGTTCAGCAATAATTATAATATTAATGAAGGAATTTGCATAAAATGATCATGTAACTTCAAAATATTTTGACATTTACAGCCTTGAATATGGTAAACACTGACCCTTTGCTGTATGCCGCCATACTGATGGGTCATATTAGTGAGAGCTTTCTTCTTCTTGGCATCTTCATCCTGCTTCTTTCTCTGCTCTTCTTGCTCCTTCCTCTCTTTCTCTTCCTGTGAACAATTTAGATTGTAGGTTTCACCTTTATTATGAACCTGTGGTTCGTTGTTTCATTTCAATGGCTGAGAAAAGAATCAGTTTGAAAAGTTTTGTAAAAAATTACAAAAGTTTGACTATATAAGGAGGTGATTTAAAGGTGTAAATTCAGGACTAGTTTGGTGTCATTGGTGAAAAGGTGTTCCAGTAGACAGCTGGTGTAGTTTAGCAGGTGTTGTGTGGAAGATAGCAGGTGATGACAGGCAGAATGTGACAGGAACTCACGGCGAGTCTGGCCTGACGCTCTTTCTCTCTCTCCGCTCTCTCTCGCTGCTGCTCGGCTCTTTCGGCTCGTCGTTTATCCTGCTCAAACACATCAAACACGTTTTGCATAAGTTTATGCACCCTCTTGCAGGATCTGTTGTCTTGTTTAAAACTAAAATTAGAAGTTCTGCTTCTCATTCATATTTAAAGTGTGTAAACCTATATGAATTACCAACGTTTACATCAGCTATAAACATTGTTTATGAGGAAACACTCACGATTCTGTTGACCAGAGCAATGAGTTCCTCTTCATCTTTCTGTCTCTGGAGAAAATGAGCCTCTATAAGAGACTGTAGTTCTGCTAAATCCTTCTCTTGACGCTTTTTTTGGATGTCCTACAACACACACACACAAAGGATACAGGTTACAGAGTTTGAAAGTGAGAGAGAGGTGTGTGTTTAAATAAAAAAAGCCTCCTATACTTACATCAAAATCTACTTTTTCTCCGTCTGGAATCTTAGGTGCTTGGATATTTGATAGATATCTGAAAATAAAACATTAAGGCTATATAAAGGCTATAAAACATCTGGCTATATAAAGATACGTACGAGAACAACAGGACTTACTTTGGTTTGGACTTTGAGTCATCTACTATAATTGGAGAAAGAGATGTTTTTAATGGCATTGAAATAGAATAGTAACAAACAATTCCAAATAATCTACAAAATGTTATTCAAATAATAATTAGTACAGGCAGTATTTATTTTCTGAGTGCTAATATTCAAATTTTGACTAATTTAGATAATGTGTATACTAATTATACTTGGCGCAAACAATATATACAAATGTAAATGTATGTAAATAGTCACTAAAATCAATAAAAATGGTTAAATTATAATATTAAAATATACAATACCTTCCTCCCTTTTATAAAATGGGATAAAACACACAAACACAGAGACAAAAGATTTATACGTGAAAATATGATGCATTTTTATAATAATAAATCATGCGTAAATCATGCAAATAAATGATCAAATTTAAAAGTTTTGCAAACTTCGGATTAAGAGACTGTTACTCACTGAACTCCCTCATCCATTACGTCTTCTGTGTCAGACATGACTATAAACTATTAAATGCAGGATGAATTAAGAAACAACAACATTTTGTTCGTTATTCCTATTAGGCAGGGATTTGTTAGAAGTAGATTTCCCTTGAAACTCTTACCTGGTTTGTGTGTGGATCTCCGAGGACACAGGAGCGTCTGTCTTTTAGACTGCAGTGTTCGAGCAGCGGGCCGCAGTCTCAAGGCTAACATACTAACACACCACGTGATCACAATGGCCTCTCATTGGTGTGTGCTGAAAGGCTCCGTCTATTGTTAGACTGTCAGATGCATTTCAGTGAAGTTCTAAAACCAAACATTCTCTTTGACCTGCTCACACTCGGCCTTGTTTTACCAGCCCATGAAACCCAATACATTCAAAGAAAGAAGCACACAGCTTGTCTCAAATGACAATGAGTGCAGTGCAGAAAACACACAGAGGCAATGTGTGCATGTATCATTAGTTTACTGTGTAAGCTTGCTTGACGATACAAGTGGTTGAGATCACTAACAGTTTGAACTAACTGTTAAATATCGGAAACATTTTATTGATATTTTGAACTGAGCTATATAACTACCAAAATGATTTATAATGTCTCGTCAGATGTAGTGTTCATAGCATGACTTTGAGACTCCAAGTGCAAAGCATATGAATAAAAGTCATAAGCAAAAGCAGTATTAGCAAAGCATGATCAAACACCTAAATCGCAACATGTTATAAAGCATTACATCATGAGTATAAAATCAACAGTTCATCTATTTAGTAATATTTTTAATCAAGCCTAAAAATGCGGTCACATTTGGCGACTATTTGCGAGCAGAATCTGCACGATCGGGAATTAGGGATAGTTCACCCAAAAATGATTTACTCACCCTTAAGCCATCCTAGATGTATATGACTTTCATCTTTCAGACGAATACAATCTGAGTTATATTAAAAAATGTCCTGGCTCTTTCAAGCTTTATAATGGCGACGACGCAATGACACAGACGTAAACAAAGGTGTATGTTTGTAGAGTAATTTACAACAGCTTAGAACGCAGCTCAACCAATCAGAATCAAGGGCCGGAACTATCCGTTTTATAAAAAGTTTTAAATATGGATATTTTTCTTACACAAATGCATTGATTTACTTCAGAAGGCCTTTATTAACACCCTGGAGCTGTATGGAGTCTTTTTATGATGGATGGACGCACATTATTGGACTTTAAAATCTCAACACCCATTCATTACCATTATAAAGCTTGAAAGAGCCAGGACATTTTTTAATATAACTCTGATTGTATTCGTCTGAAAGAAGAAAGCCATATACACCTAGGATGGCTTGAGGGTGAATAAATCACGGGGTAATTTTCATTTTTGGGTGAACTTTTGAGAGCAAGATTTCATAAATGGTTTTGCCGTGTTGACCAACAGAAAGCTCCTTGGTTTAAAAAAGCAACTTATGCATGAGCATGCCTCATATATCGCTACACTATTGATAAAAGACCATTTTTCTAATGTGACCGCATCTATTAGCTCTAACGGTTACCGGTAGCTGTAATTGTATTAGAATTGTTTAGCATTTTATTTTCAGATGTAATAAATGTGAAATATGAATCTTAAGGTGTTCCGGACAGCAGAAACATTTAGAAATAATGCTAAATGCAAATAATAAAATGCAGCTAACCATATAATCATGCATAGTTATGAGAGCTAAATAAAAATAAATAGGCTTGTCAATGTATAAAAGATAAGTGAAAAGACTTTCCACTTAAACTTTTGCGTCCAATCAAATTCAAAAACAGTGTTTTGGTGTAAATGCACCTGTCACTTGTTTTATACTATAGCCTACTTTAAAGGAGAAGTCCACTTCCAGACCAACAATTTACAAATAATTTACTCACCCCCTTGTCATCCGTGATGTTCATGTCTTTCTGTCTTCAGTCATAAAGAAATTATGGTTTTTGAGGAAAACATTTCAGGATTTTTCTTCATATAATGGACTTAATTGGTGCCCCAAATACTGGTACTTTTTGGTACTTCCAAAATGTAGTTTAAATGCAGCTTCAAAGGACTCTAAACGATCCCAGCGGAGGAAGAAGGGTCTTATCTAGCAAAACGATGGGTCATTTTTTTTTGAAAAATAAAAATTTGTATACTTTTTAAGCACAAAAGCTTGTGTAGCACAGGCTCTGGGATGCACGTTCATGATGCTACGAATTAGTGATGGGTCGTTCTTGAACGATTTGTTCATTTTGAACGAATCTTTAATGTGACTCGGGAACAACGAGTCATCTCGGAGAGTGATTCGTTCAGTCGTGCACGCGCAACATCCTATTAGGTTTTGTATTGGCATTAGTTCATCTGTTTCGAGTCTTCGGGTTTTTCGAGTCGTTCGTTCATCTTATGGGGCTGTCACGTGATGAACGAACGAGTCAAACCCGAAAACTTGTCCGAGAAGTGAGCTAATCATAGATTACAGACCCAGGTAAACAATGAATTAATCTTTTCCGTTTCTTATAGCATTATAGTTTTGTCTTGTTTGTAGCGTGATCAACATTTGTGTAAGCAGTAGATGTGTTAGGGAAGTAACACGTTTTTTAAATTTTATTTTAACATTTTTAACATTTTAATTTTATTTTCCTAAATTGAATGAAATGACTTGAAAAGAGATTCGTTCATTTTGCTGAATGAGACTCAAAGGTCCGAGTCGGTAAAATGATCCGAACTTCCCATCACTACTACAAATCATGTCTAAGTTCATCGTCTGTGTGCTCCGTCTCAAAAAGGTAGAGTATGGTGAAAAAACTCCATCTTATTTTCTCCTACAACTTCAGAATCATCCGACATCGTTTTATTTTTTTTGTTTGTAAACAGCGTTTGACTTACTTGCACTTTCTTAGTCTTTGCGCGTTCGCTTTATAAACACTGGGTCTGTAGTTCCGCCTACGTTCTGCGTGATCTTTCGAAATTATTCAATAGTACATGAACGCACATCCCAGAGCCTGTGCTACATGAGCTTTTGTACTTAAAAAGTATACAAATTTTTATTTTCTGAAAAAAATGACAGATCGTTTCACTAGATAAGAGCTGCATTTAAACTACATTTTGGAAGTTAAAAATCGGGGCACCAATCAAAAATCCTGAAATGTTTTCCTCAAAAACCATAATTTCTTTATGACTGAAGACAGAAAGACATGAACATCTTGGATGACAAGGGGGTGAGTAATTTATTTGTGAATTGTCATTCTGGAAGTGGACTTCTCCTTTAAAATGTATTTCTAGGCTTGTGTGATTCATGGTCATTGCAATACATTTAAAAGTTTAATTATAACAGATATTTCACTATTGTAAAAAAAAAAGTAACCTACTAAATTTTTATTTTGTACTGTTAATTTGTCGATTTCCAATATAAGATGTGGGTCACGAAGTTGCAAAATCATGCACATTTAATGCATGCATCCTCCATTTTGGCTACTCTTGTGTCCGTCAGATGTCTTCATTTTCTTGTTCCTGTAAAACATCAGGGAATACGTTGTTAATGTGCTAATGAGTACAGAACGAGTGAGTTACATTTGCTCTACATACGTCATGTGTATAACTCAGCAGGCTTTTTCAACACTTCCTCAAATACACGAAAGCAAATACATCAGCCGTCCGCACCTGTTCCCAGTTAGAGAGTTAACGCGTTGGTGCCGTGACCCAGACGAATACACATGAGTGACATGGTCAAAGGTCTCAAGTTGTCCCACAAGTGCGACAAATACCGGGTACATTGTCATCTATGTCACACTCAAGGACAAATTCAGATCAAAGATGAGGGAAGGTGGCTGACTCTAGCTTCTTTGCTAGCTTTCTCACTAGAATTAATAGTAATGAACTATAAAAACAGGATTCGTGTTAGTATACGTGCTAGATTTGGATGCTAAGGCGGTTAATGTGACATAATGTGATACTTTTATCCTTTCCGTGACTCTGAATATTAAACTGCTTTGCTGTGTGACATCATGCTAATCCAGTGATTCATGCCCATGTAGTGGCAAAACAGAACAGCTGCGGCAGGGAATGTGACGCATCACGACACAATGCGACATGGGAGGTGCTGGGTAAAACGAACACATTGGAATTATGCCTGACACGCCGGGAGTCCAATGCCGGAGAACAAGATCGGGACTTTAAATATAGCGTGGCATTATATGTGAACGAGAGATTTACGATCTCGCTGGCCAGTTAGGGTCATGAATTCAGACACTTGCTGTCGCCGCACCGTCAGTTGAAACACCTCCCACTGCTTCACCCTTTTTAGGGAGCAAATGACCTCAGTGGTGTGAAGATATTTTGAAAAATGTCATTTTTTGTCCAATGAATGTCAATGAGGATGAATGTTATTTTTTTGGACCCCATTTGATTTTCATTGTATGGACAAAAGTTGTTGAAACATTCTGCAAAATATCTTTTGTGTCCTGCAGGGAAAAAGTCACACAGATTTGGAAGGACATAACGGTGAGTAAATAATGAAATGATTTTTGTATTTGGTTGAACTATCCCTTTAACAAATATAAAAAATGTTGACTTTGGTACTGAAAGAGAGAAAAAAACCCCAGAAAGGTCACTTACCGTTTGTGACGAATTTACTCTTGGCTGCGAACACCTGAAACAAAAAGCAACCCCATAAGAAGTCTTGCATCGTCAACCCAGTCTCAGGAAAACGTGACTATTTTACGAAATGCCGATTTTATATGAATTTGTAGAATGTGGATTATATGAAACTTTACGAAATCATCATGAAGGTCCACCCCTAAACATAACCGCACTGGGGTGTAAACAGACGAATGAGATTTAAATTTGCCACCAATTCATCAAAATGTAAAATAGTGCCAAGATATTATGTAGTATTTTTAGTACTATTAAAGGTAGTACTGTTAATAATATTGGGGAAAAATTTAAATGAGAAATATTTTGGTAACAATATCTGAGAATGATGGGATGCAGGTATGGGTACACGGGTGGACAGTTTTTCAGCCTGGTTCGCATACGAGCGCCTGGAGATTTGGTTTGGTCCTCACACTGCACATAGTGTGACCCATTAAATATAACTATAAAAAAAATATTAATAATAGTGATAATAATATCACTATTCACTATTCAACAATTCATTAAAAATGTAAAAACTGAAATAAGTACATTGCATAAGTATTCATACCCTCAATTTAATACTTAGCAAAAAAGGCTTTACAGCCTCAAGTCTTTTTGGGTATGATGCGACAAGATTTGCACATCAGCGTTTGGCATTATATTCTATTCTTTTCCTCACCTCTGTCAGCTTGGATGGGGTCTGGCAGACATTTTCAGGTTTCTCCAGAAATGTTTGATTGGTTTCAAGCCCAGGCTGTGGCTGGGCCACTCAAGGACATTCACAGAGTTGTCTATAAGCCACTCTTGTTGTATCCTTAGAGTCATTGTCCTGTTGGAAGGTGAACCTTCTGCCTATTTTAAAGTTCTGAATGCTCTGGAATCTCAATATTTTGGTGCATTGAGCTTTTCTTCTACTCTGACGAGTCCTTCAGTCCTTGACACTGAAAAACAGCCTCACAACATGAAGCTGCTACCAGCACACTTTACTTTTGGGATGGTACTGTGCAGGTGATGAGCAGTGCCTGGTTTCCTTCAACCATGGTACTTGGAATTAAGGTTCATCAGACCAGAGAATCTTGTTTCTCACAGTCTGAGGGTCCATTAGATGCTTTTTTGCAAATTTCAAGTTTGTTTTTTATGTCTTCACTGAGGAGAGGAGTTTTGCCACACCACCATTAAGCCCAGACTGGTGGAGTGTTGCAGTGATGTTTGTCCTTCTGTAAGTTTCTCCCATCTGCATATATGATCATTGAATTAGAACTAGAGTGACCAGCAGTATCAACTTCTTGGTCACCACTCTAGCCAAGGCCCTTCTCCATCAGTTGCTCAGTTTGGCCAGGAGGCCAGTTCTAGAAAGAGTCGTGATTGTTTCAAACTTCTTCCATTAAGGGTAACGGAGACTACATACCTCTGTGAACCTTCAATGCAGCAGAATTTTTTTCTGAACTATTCCCCAGATGTGTGGCTTGATGCAATCCTGTCTCTGAGCTCTACAGCCACTTTTTTTTGCTTTTACCTTGGTTTTTGCTCTGATATGCATTTTCAGCTGTTAGACCTATTATTAAGAGGTGTGTGCCTTTCACATCTCTTAATAACCTATTTAATTGAATTTAATTGAATCTGCCACAGGTTAACTCTCCTTGAAGTGTAGTAACACCTACAAGCGATATGAATGCTCCTGACCTAAATTTCAACTGTCCCAGATAAGGGTATGAATACTTATGCAATGGAATCATTTCGGTTTTTTATTTTTAATCGATTTGCAAAGATGTTAAAAACCTGTTTTTTGCTTTGCCATTATTTTGTATGGAGTGTAGATTGATGTGGAAAAAAAGTAATTTAAAGCAGTTTAACGTAAGGCAGCAACATAACAAAATGTGAAAAAAATGAAGGGGTATGAAGTATGTAAGTACATGCGTTGCCGTTTGAATGAAATGTCACAGCCAAAGGAAACAATCAATGACATAACTAAAGTTTATAAATTGAACACCAATATGATGTTTCCATCCACTCCACTTACCTTGGCAGGTGTGGAGCCCTTTGTTTCCCATGGGCCACGTGGTTTAGTGACCTCAGCTGCCTTTTGCTCCTGTCAAACACAAAATTACACCACCCTCCATTAGATTTGTATACAGTAGGTTAATGGATTTTTATATGAATGGTTCATGTATTAAAGTTTACCTGTCTAGAAGGAGATTGGATAGAAGCAGAGGAAAAACAGCAGACAGCAATGTGATAGGAAAGGGAAAAAGAAAAGGCGACAACTAGAGGAGTGGGGAGTAGATGGAGATAAAATCAGTACTGGAAAAATAGTAGGAGCCTTTCAGCAATGTGTGACTGTGACTGAGACTGTGTCAGATGGCAATACCATTGTACAGTATGGTTACTGTAAATATGTACCATGGTTTTTACATAGTATTCCAAGGTACTTCAAAGAGTACCATAGTTTAACCATGGCACATGGCTAAAAAACAGTGGTACCCAACTTAATTATTAAACATGGAATTATAAACATATATATTTTTAAAGATTTTATAGAAATATTACTATTATATTAAATTATATAATTATATTTATTATTTTATTAAATGAATTAATAAAAAACATTAATAGTAGTACCATGGCAATTTTTGGTTATTAAAAAAAAACATACATAAACTATATGACTTATTGGTCACACCTTCCACCAATTCTCACTATAAAGTTAATTTAGCCTATTAACAGTAAGGTACTTGTTAAGTTTAGGTACAACTAAGTTTAAGGTATTTTTTTAGATTTCTTTATATTTTTAATTCTAAACCACAAATGCAATACACTGAAAAATCACTGGAGGGCCACCTTGTACCATGCTGAATATAAAAGTGTTTAGTTGAAATACTTCAACTTGTGTGAAACCACACTTTACTGTTCATCTGAACATTTTGAATACTGTAACAGAAAATGTAGATCCATAAATACAGACTATTCTCACTAATGTTCTGTGGTCTGTGAGCATAAAACACATCAAAACTGATACAATTTCAAGTGAAAAGTAAACCTAATTTATCTTAACTCTCATAAATAACTTTTAAATCCCCTCTCAGACGCAGTCAGTTTTGTATTATGGTATTTATTGCAAATTGTAGACTATAAACCCCATCTATCAAAGTAGGTAAAACCTCCAAAGAGTGGGTCGTCTGGTGGTCATAGATTGTGTGTGAACAGGTCACTGTAATCTGCTTCTTATAAAGTTAAGTCACTTCCTAATATATGTGTGTTACAGTATGGGTGACTACAGGCTGGTGAAAGAAGCTTAAAATAAACACAGCTATGAGTGAAATATAGCTCAGGAGACAAGGTTGGAGCCATGCCACATCAATGCAGAGCAATGTTTCAACCCTTGACCTTTCACTGATTTTTACAGATACGCTCATTTTTTGTTTTATGTTAAATCTAAAATATATCTAGGACTGACAAGAACACTACCACATTTCAAAACCTTTTCTATATCTTTGGTTTAGTTTTCAGTTCACAAATCATCACCAGGTTTTATTTCCACTTACTCAGCAGGTGGCGTTAGACAACCATTAAGCTCCTCTCCATGTGAAGAGCATTTCCTATTTACTGCATTTCACTAAAAGCCCAGGTATATGAAAAAAATGAAGTTAATGAAAATAAGAAAATGAAGCCTTGTCAAGTAACTGACTAAAAACAAACATTTGTATATGTAGAGATATTTTTACAAAAATAATGAAAGCACATCATAACATTTTCAAAACAAACAAGATGTAAAAAAAATGTAAAAATAATTCAATTCAATTCAAAGTTTAAAATATTAATAAATATTAGTTAACTACAACATTATATGATACTAAAATAACCCTGGCAGATGGACAGACAGGCGGATGGACAGACAGAGGGATGGACAGATAGACAGTTGGAAGGACAGACAGATGGAGAAAAAGATGGATGGACAGATAGACAGACAAATGGATGGACAGACAGATACATAGATAGATAGATAGATGGACGGACGGATAGACAGACAGCCAATTGGACGGACGGACAGACAGACGGACATGGATGGATGGACGGTCGGATGGATAGATAGACAGACAGTTGGACAAATGAACAGACAGATAGATAGACAGTTGGACGGACAGATAGATAGATAGATAGATAGACAGACAGACAGACAGTTGGACGGACGGATAGACTGACAGATAGATAGACAGACAGTTGGGCGGATGGACAGATAGATGGATGGATGGACGGGCGGACAGATAGACAGTTAGGCGGATAGATAGATAGACAGACTGATGGATGGATGGATGGATGGATGGATAGAAAAGACAGTTGGACGGACAGATAGAAGGATGGATAGATGAAACGAACTGATGGATGGACAGACAGATGGATAGACAGACAGAGAGACAGTTAATGGACAGATAGATGGATGGGCGGACAGACAGATAGATAACGGACAGAGAGACAGACAGACAGTTGACGGATGGATGGGTGAATGGATAGACAGATGGACAGACAGTTGAATGGATGGACAAACAGACAGATAGATGGACGAGAGACAGACAGACAGTTGGACGGATAGATGGATGGATGGACGGACAGATGGACAGACAGATAGGCAGTTGACAGACTTACTGCTTTGGCAGGTGGTTTTTCTGGTTCAGGAGCTGGTTTGGGTTCAGGAGTTTTGGGCTCTGGAGTCCTGGTTTTCCAGCTGTTAATGCGACCAGCCACACCGACGTTCAGACCGGCTGTTTCCTAAGAGGACAGTTAGCAGGAATTCATACTTTTGTTTCTAGTCAAATTCATACCGTTTCATCCGCTTATTTCAGTAATCATGTACTAAAACTCTTTCTCTCCTCTCGTACCTTGGTGACTGCTGGGGGGCTTGCAGGACTCTGGGTGGGATTGACCACATTCCCCTTCTCCCACATACTCTTGATGCTCCGCATCCCTTCAGCCCCAGGTACGTCCACAGGAGATTTGGGTGACTTGGTCACTTCTTTGGTCTGGTGAACAACAGATTGAGAGTTTCAAACTGAGTCATAAACAAGAGGTGGCCACTCTAGTGTTGACTATTCCTCACCTGAACAGCAGAAGTGTATTGCTCTAGTCTGTTTCCAATCTTGCAAACTAATGGAGTGTGTGACGTCTTCACCGGACTGGTGTAAATAAACAACAGTATCAACTCAGTATATGACAGACCCCACTACTTGTTTATTGGCTAAGTAAACACACTTCATACCTTTTCAGAGCAGATTTGTTCAGAAATTCTGCTTTCTCTCCAATCTGCCAGACAAATGAAACACAGTATCACACATAGTATCACATTACTATGGTAGGGTACGATGGGGCTAAAGGCACCCCGGGGTAAAAGGCGCCTTTGATATTATTTTCCTCTAAACCACTTGATAGCATGTTCCAAAACATCCACTTTTCAACATACACGTGTGATATTGGTTGATCCTTGACACGATCGCGGGTCGATTCTCTGCTTACTTTATCTTATATTTGATGTTTTTAAAAATGTTGTGCATTTAAATAGCAAATGGGAATCGCTAAAATTATTAAATATATCTTGAGACAAAGGTCTTCTTAATTATTTTCAGGTTTAAGATAATTACAACAGCAGTTAAAGTATTTTAGTTAAAGTATTTGTATCAATACTGTGTGCCTTTTACCCCATGCTGGTGGGCCTTTTACCCTGTGTGTGGGGTAAAAGGCCCCCCTTGCCACCTCATATATTTCTGAGATTTTTTAACAAAATAAACAACTTGTATGATTTATTTTCACACAAAATATGTTGCTCCATAAATGTTCAATACAAACGTATGTATTTTTCTGCAATTATATTCTTCAGGCACAGTGAAAAGCACATTAGAGGGTGCTTTTAGCCCTGTTGTACCCTACTATGGTACTGTGCATTTTTTGTAAGTGAATAGATCAGAGAGCCATTAACCTTTGCAGAGGCGCCCTTTGGAGCAATGAATGCTGCTTTGCTCCCTTCTTTCGACTCCTCCTGTTGTTTTTTTTTCTCAGCTGCTTCTGCTCTCCTTCGCTCAATCTCTTCCTTCATCTTCCTCCTTTCTTCCTGTTCATTTTAGTGGCGAGAAGACGACAAGGTCAGCATGTGTCTTACAAATACAAGGTATAAGGGGCTGTTCACACAAAATGCGTTTAGTTTTCCATGAACTACTTTTCAATTGTTTTCCCACGCATGTACACTTAACGCAAAGTGAATATTCTCATCACGTTATCACTCTAGCTCTGTTTTTGTGTCACTCGCGTAAATAAAATAATTGTATAATGCTCTCCTCCATTTTCTGATACAATTGCAGAAGGTTCAAACGCTCACTGATGCTCCAGAAGGAAACATGATACATTAAGAGCTGGGGGTAAATCTGAAGATCAGGGTAAATTTAACTTATTTTGTCTTCTGGGAAACATGTAACTATCTTATATAGCCTCTGAAGGGTAGTACTAAATTTAAAAAAATGTGATATTTGGGCCAAAATAAGAAAAATGTACACATCTCCATTTTGTTCAAAAGTTTTCACTCCCGGCTCTTAATGCATGGTTTTTCCTTCTGAAGCTTCAGTGAGTGTTTAAACCTTCTGTAATAGTTGCATATGTGTCCCTCAGTTGTCCTTTTATTTTGGTAAAATAATTGCAATTTTTAATGATTCTGAAAGGGGGATGCAAACTTTTGACCTCAGCTGTACTTAAAAGTACATACTTTACCACCACCAGCGCAGAATTACCATTCAAATTAGCATTCGCCCAACTTTCATTTACTACCTCCTCTTTGGCTTTCTTTTCTGCCAACTGCTGTTTCTTCTGCTTCTCCTCCTCCTCCAGAATCTTCCTCCTTTCCTCCCTTTTCTTCTTCAGCTCCTCCAGCTCGGCCTCTGCAGTTTGCTGCTTCTGTTTCATCTTCTCCAGCACCTCGCTGTCCGTCTCGTTCCGCCTGCGCTTTAGCTCCTGCAGCTTGCGTTCTGCTTCCAGCTTGGCGATGGGATCTTGCTTCTCTGTTTCAGGAGAACGCAAGCTGGTGGGACTAAAACGTGAAGGGAAAATGTCTTTATATTCATTTTGGCTCTCTTTGGGAATGCAAATAGAGTAAATAATGAAATGAAAAATGAGTCTTTGCCTTAGTGTCTTCTCTGGTTTCTTGGCTTTGGCGGTGCTGTCAGCTACATCTTGCGGCTTTGTTGACACTTTCAGCTTTGGATGGAGAAACAATGAATGTTATTTTATTCTCAGGTTGTGCTGCCATTACATCAATCATAAATGTCATGGTAGAACTGCGATGCTGTTTGGACTTTAACTTACTTTGTCCCGTACAAAGGAAGATTTCGGCTTTTCCTCTACAACCTAAAGAGACAAAAACAGGCCAACATTATTTCTAGCATTAGTTTTAGAAAGTAAGTTTTCTAACATAGAAATCAGTGGGTATAGCGTGGAGAACTGACCACACCACATGCAAATAACACAGCAAAAACAGCAACACCTGTCAGAAATATTGCACTGTATAAAGCAAGTGATAAAAGTAAGTGATATGTGAGATTCACGCAAACTGTGTCCATCCAGTCAAACCAAAAAGTGCATTAAAAGCGTAGGCTGTGCATAAAGTACGTCTGTGATTTCTATGCATCACTCAGGCTAAGAGGTGAATACCTCCTCCTTCTTTGATTTGACTTTTTCTTCTACTTTGGCCTTCGTTTCTTCAGCTTCTTTCTTCCATTTAGGCTTTTCCTCAACCTCTTTCTTTGGAGTCACAGGTTTCTCCTGAATCTTCTTCTTTGGTGTTGATGGTTTTTCTTCAACTGGCTTCTTCAGCTGTGGTTTCTCTTCTTCTTTCTTTGGGGTTTTGGTCTTCACCTCAACTTCCCTAATTGATTTTTTTGACGTTTCTTCAACAGTTACAGTGGGTTTCTCTTGCTCCTTCATAGGTTTCTCATCCTCCTTCTTTGCTGGAGCTTCGTCTTGAATTTCAGGCTTCACCTCAACAGGTTTTTCTTCAGGTTTCTTTACTGGTTCTTCTTTCTCCACCAACTTTTCCTCTTCAATCTGTGGTGTAGCTGGCTCCACTTTGACCTCTGCCTCTATTTGGTCCTCTTTTGTTGGTTCTTTACTTGATATTTGACTTTCGTTTTCAACCTCTTTCTTTTCTACATCTGCACTTGCTAAATCTGCATTTGTTTGTTCTTTAGTTTCTATATTTGATTCTTCCTAAAAAATAACAAATAATTTAAAATATTTTCCAACCATGAATCAATTAAAAGACTTGAAGAATCCTAAGAATCTCATACCTCATTTGGTACAGCTGGTTCTTTGGGTTTTTCCTCTGTGGATTCCTATAACAAATAAAGATTCAGAATGAACTAATATTGTAGAAACCACATGAAATACATTGCTAACATACTAAACTTTCATCATGCGATAGATTGACCTCAAAAATTGTTGAGAAATGACCTGTTCTCTGAGTTGGGACCTCTGTGGACCTCTGTGATCTTCCTCTTCTGGTTTGTCCTCCTTCTCAGAAGATTCTTTAGGTTCCTCTGCCTCTGTGACTGGCGCCAGATCCTCCTTTTTTGTAATTGTCTCCTCAACTTTGCTTTCCTCTATATTTTCCTCTTCTTTTTTCTCTTCCATTTCCTTTTCCTTGGTTTCTGTTGAAGAAACATCATTTTGGGAGGACTCTTGTTCGCCGTTTCTATGACTTGGCTTGTCCTCTGTGGCGGTGGTGTCGGTGGTGACAGTTTCATCTGTGATGGTAGGATCATCTTCCTTCTGTCTCTCCAAAGCTTCCTGCATCCTTTTCTGTCTCCGCTCTTCTCTCTTGGCAAGCCTTTCTAAGAGAGCCTGCTCATCCTCCTCAGCTGGTGCAGAGCTAGTGATCAATGAGGACGTCTCTGTACTGAAAACAACACCATTATCAGTATATATATATATATATTTTAGGGGGGTTTCCTCTGAGGAGGCAAGGGAGGCAGTGCCTCTTCAAAATAAAGATAGCAGCAGGTAAATTTACAGCACGAGTCGCATCTCTCTCACCTTCCCTGAGCTCATTGGGTTTTAACAGACCCACTAAAGCGAGTTAGGTGGGGGGGTAACTGAAAATAAATGCGGGAAAATGAGTGTAGGCAATGCCTCCATTGTGATATGATTGGATATAACTGGTTATGTTCAGCTGTGATTGGTTCATGCGATAAATCCCCCCTTTTGTGTTTGTGTGCATTCGCGAATCAGTCTGAATGAACAATATAACGGTGTTAATGGAAAGACTAATTAAAAAAAGTAATTTTTTTAATTTAATTTAACAAACTAAGATAATAACCAATTTGTTACGTCAAAATAACACTTAAAATGGCATAAAAAATGATCTGTGAAAAAATTCAAAAATAGTTAAAACTATTAAAAAGAATAGCTGAACATAACTTCACAAACAAAATATGTGACCCTGGACCACAAAACCAGTCATAAGGGTCAATTTTTTTTAAATTTAGATTTATACATCATCTGAATAGATAAGCAATCCATTGATGTATGGTTTGTTAGGATAGGACAATATTTGTCCAAGAAACAGCTGTTTAAAAATCTGGAATCTGAGTTTGCAAAAAAATCAAAATATTGAGAAAATCGCCTTTAAAGTTGTCCAAATTAAGTTCTTAGCAAGGCATATTACTAATCAAAAATCAAGTTTTGACATATTTATGGTAAGAAAAATTTACAAAATATATTCATAAAACATGATCTTTACTTAATATCCTAATGATTTTTTTGGCATAGAAGTAAAATCGATAATTTTGACCCATACAATGTATTTTTGGCTACTGCTACAAATATACATGTGCTACTTATATTTTGAAGTATATTAAAATAAAGCAATAAGACCCAATAAGCCATTATTTACAGTGAATTTATAACAGCAAAGGGGCATTGTTAGGCACGACACAAAGCATTTATATTGCTTTTATAAAACGGTTATTCCATATACGTAGTAAGGTTTCACAAAATAAAACAGAGTAAATAACGTGTAATAATATTAATAAAAACATTATTCTTCCACCAAACAATGTAGTTCCACAGAAACGGCTGTGGTTGCAACAAAGTGGTTGCCAAGCAACACAGACGTAAACAAAGGTGTATGGTTGAAGAGTAATTTACAATAGCTTAGGCTGCGTTTACAGTAGTGCATTATCGTTTTAAAGCACTTTTGCTACGGTTACGCCTGTCGTTTAGTCTACTCCTGCGTTTTCAGCCCTTGAAAATGGAGACTTTTGAAAACCCTGCAGACCCTGTTTTAGTTTGAAAACTCCGGGGTTGGGTTTTAGGCCCTGTTTACACTAGTGTGTTTTCATTTTAAAAACAGCATTTTAAAATGAAAACGATCCTTGTCCACACTAGCGTTTTCTCTGTGTTTCAGAAACGATCTCCATCTACACTACACAACCGAAAACGCATGTCACATGACCATCAACCATAGATATGTATTGGTAGATGCCCTATGGTGGGCTTGGAGCATAACCTGATGTTATTGTTTACACGGTCGTCAAGGATACGCAGAAAGAATGTGGGCAGCCACGCCATCGTTTTCAAAAGTCTCCGTTTTGGTCCGTTTACACTGAAATGCAACCCCGGAGTTTTTAACTTAAACAGGGTCTGCAGCGTTTTCCAAAGTCTCCGTTTTCTCCCCCCACTCACCATCATGGACAGCACTGTGGCTACAGTAGAGTCATTCAGATTCCTGGGTACCAACATCTCTCAGGACCTGAAGTGGGACAATCACATTGACTCTATTGTGAAAAAAGCCCAGCAGAGGCTGTATTTCCTCCGCCAGCTGAGGAAGTTCAACCTGCCACAAGAGCTGCTAAAACAGTTCTACTCGGCCATCATTGAGTCTGTCCTGTGTTCCTCTATTACTGTTTGGTTTGGTTCAGCTACCAAAACAGACATCAGAAGACTACAACGGACAGTCAGGGCTGCTGAGAGGATTATTGGTATCCCTCTACCCAACCTCCATGATCTTTACACCTCCAGAGTCAGGAAAAGGGCTAAGAAAATCACTCTGGACCCCTCACACCCAGCCCACTCTCTCTTTGAACTGTTGCCCTCTGGCCGCTCTGGCTACAGAGCGCTATGCACCAAAACAGCCAGACACAAGAACAGTTTTTTCCCCCAAGCCATATCCCACCTGAACCACACTTAACACACCTCAGTACTGGTCATGTGTATTTACTTAACAAAACTTTTGTATATAGCACATATGCACATTCATAGTTCTGTCTATGGACATCTTTTTTTTTTTCTTTCTGTATATTTTTATTACCACTGTTATTTATAATTTATTGTATATTCTTTTTTAATATTAGTGTTTATTATTACCTTAACTTTATGTATGTCTGCACTATGTTTGTATTTTCTGTACTGGAAGCTCCTAACACCAAGACCAATTCCTTGTGTGTGAACGCACTTGGCAATAAAGCTCTTTCTGCTTCTTCTTCTTCTTCTTCTTCTTCTTCTTCTTTTCGAGGGTCGAAAACGCCGGAGTAGTGTAAACGACAGGCGTAACCGTAGCAAAAGTTATGCGGTTTAAAACGAAAACGCACTAGTGTAAACGCAGCATTAGTATAAACAGAGCAAAACAGAGACTTTTGAAAACGATAGTGTGGCTGCTCACATTCTTTCTGTGTATCCTTAATGACCGTGTAAACAATAACATCACGCTCATTGTCGTACCCATAGATGTGTATAAGTAGATTCAGCATTCGACCATTCCGAGCACGTAGACGCATCCGCCATAGGGCATCTACCTATACATATTTACGGTTGTACCTGCGTGAATGGTCATGTGACATGCGTTTTCGGTTGTGTAGTGCAGACGGAGATCGTTTCTGAAACGCAGAGAAAACGCTAGTGTAGACGAGGATCGTTTTCATTTCAACGCTGTTTTAAAATGAAAACGCACTAGTGTAAACAGGGCCTTAGAATGTGACTTAACCAATCAGAATCAAGGACCAGAACTATTTGTTTTATAATGGAAAACCAATGGTAGAAATAATAACATTTTACAATATTACTGTTTTTTCTGTATTTTTAATGAAATAAATATAGCCTTGATGAGCAGAAAAGACATTTAAAAATCTTATTGATCCCAAACTTTTGAACAGCAGTGTATATACACACACACAAATAAAAAATGCATGAGAAAACGTTTTTTGGAAAGATCTACCTGTTAGTTTCTGTTGTAGTATTACTCGACTCTTCGTTCTCCATATTGCGCAGGCGTTCCTGACGGGCTCGTCTCCGACGTTCCCGGGCCGCCTCCTCATCATCATCGTGAGAGTTCATCCTGTAAAGGCGGTGGGACACAGACATGTAAGTAAAGACTCTCATTCTTTAGTATGAATGCAGACAGACAGTACTGACAGATATACGAATGCTCCTTGGCTCAGTGCTGAAAGAACGTGTGGGAAACACACTTCATAAACTTTACATCACCCCAGAGTCAATAATGGATATACGACCAAATGTGAGCTTGAAAATCAATCTATACAGAGTCTACAAAAAAATATAAACAGATTTTAATACTAAAAAAACAGAAATTCCTCATATGTGACCCTGGGACCTCAAAACCTGTCTTAGGTAGCACGGGTATATTTGTAGCAATAGCCAAAAATACATTGTATGGGTCAAAATGATTACTTTTTCTTGTATGCCAAAAATCACCAGGAGATTAAGTTAAGATCATATTTCATGAAGATATTTTGTAAATTTCCTACTGTAAATATATCAAAACTTAATTTTTGATTAGTAATATGCATTGCTAAGAACTTCATTTGGACAACTTTAAAGGTGATTTTCTCAATATGTTGATTTTTTTTGCACCCTAAGATTCCAGATTTTCAAATAGTTGTATCTCGGACCATAGATATGTATAGGTAGATGCCCTATGGCGGGCGCGTTTACGTGCTTGGAGCAGTCGAATGATGCATCTAACTATACATATCTATGGACAACTTTAAAGGCAATTTTCTCAATATTTTGATTTTTTTTGCACCCTAAGATTCCAGATTTTCAAATAGTTGTATCTCGGACAAATATTGTCCTATTCTAACAAACTATACCATCAATAGAAAGCGTATTTTTTCATCCTTCAAATTATGCATAAATCTTAATAAAAAAAAACTGACCCTTATGACTGGTTTTGTGGTCCTGGGTCACATATGTGACCCTGGACCACAAAACCAGTCTTAAGTTGCTGGGGTATATTTGTAGCAATAGCCAAAAATACATTGTATGGGTCAAAATTATTGATTTTTATGGCAAAAATCATTAGGAAATTAAGTGAAGATCATGTTCATGGAGAAGATATTTTGTAAAATTCCGACTGTAAATATATGAAAACTTAATTTTTGATTAGTAATATACGTTGTTAAGAATGTAATTTGGACAACTTTAAAGGTGATTTTCTCAGTATTTTGATTTTTTTTTTGCACTCTCCGATTCCAGGTTTTCAAATAGTTGTATCTCGACCAAATATTGTCCTGTCCTAACAAACCATACATCAGTGGAAAGCTTATTTATTCACTTCTCAATTTTGAAAAATTGACCCTTATGACTGGTTTTGTGGTCCAGGGTCACATATGTACTTAAAGTTTAATATACAATATCATTTAAATGGTTTAACCTTGGTACATGTCAAAAACATGGCAATACAATTCCAATACCAATACTTTTCTGTTGACTAAATTAGACCTTGAGATTCGTATAAACAGTTTCTTGTGTTTATTTATGCTTGGTTTGCCAGCTTGCTTAAGATGCTGGTCAAACGCAAAAACCTCAACTGTAATGAAATCTTTGAGGCACGGAAGTATACAGAGCAAGGTCTGGACTGCAATCTGAGGGGAGAGCTTTGTTAGCATCCTAGCGTCATGGTAAATTAGCAAGATTGTAAACTTAGATGCCTTTCCCCTTCAGAGTTCGAGCTCAGATGTTCTCGAATTCTCCGTCTTGCCGTTGTAGTTGATTGAGTCCGGCCTGGCTTGAGTTTGCCATGGCATGTTGGTGTTTATAAGGCAGTGAGAGCTCTTGAAATGGTCAATTGATGGAGGATGGGTTTTATTTTTTCCCCTTCTCCTCTTCACTTCCCTTCGCAATCATTTGCAGATGTTGTAGATGGTAGAGAGAAACCCATAACAGGGACCGCAATTCTGTTTCTCCATCTCGAGACCATCAGCGGAAATCCGAAACAATCCGATCCTCTCAGGGAGTTCCATATAAAAAAGGTCATCCAAAAAGACAGTCAGATGGAGTATCTGTGATTTTCCTGGAAGAACACAGTCTGTCTTCTGTAAGACGTGTTGCTGGATGAATACAATAGCTTTCAGACCTCCAGTGCGGCAGATGAAATGCAAGGAGAGATGGAGGGAAAAAGCTCACACTCCTGACAGATACCGAAACATTATGGTCGAATCTTGGAATAAAAGCAGCAGTCAAAACATTCCAAAGTCTGTGGAGTTTCCTTAACCTGCTGCTGAGAGATTCAGCACATGACAGGCCAGATTCCCATTGTATTGAAGACCAGGGAAGCATTTCTCAAAAGCATTGTAAACCTAAGGTGATTGTAGAGACTGCTGGTGTCAGTGGGTTCTTCAATCTACTTAGACTTACAGTGCTTTTGGGGAGTGTTAGCTAGTCAAAAATACATAGCTGTGCTAGTTTTATGTCTTTTATATCACTCTGTGGTCTCTTTCTTTTCACGTAATAAAACAATTTCAGCTTAAAGCTTAAAGTCAGTCTGTCATGATAAAAACTCCTCAGGGTGATGAGACCCCTGCTTCTTGATTATTTTGTTATAATAACCGGACATCATCCACTACATAATATTTTTTTTAGGTAAAAGAATGTAAAAATAAGAGTAAAAAAAAACTAAAAAAAATTAAATACATCTAAAAATAAAAATACAAAATAATTTGAATGTGCCATATTAATTATCATTTAAAATATGTCATTATTTAATTTTTTTTTAAATATAAACTGCAATTAAAATGTATGGTGAAAATCTGTATTACCTTTAACAAGACAATGCATTTTACATACAATAAAGTATTTTAATTGTTTGAGTACATGCATTTAATATTTTATGTCCATTTATTATAATGTACAGTCAGTCTGTCATGATAACAAAATGAACTTGTTCAGGGTGATAAAAGACCCCTGTTTCTCTGTTATTTTGTTATAATAACAAGACATCATCCCCGACATATTTCTTTTTTTAGGTGAACAGATGATTATGTATAATTATACTGTAAGAAAAATCATAATTTTAAAGGTAAAGTAAAAATAAATGTAACAATTAAAAATTAAAACCAAAGCCAAAAATTAAAACATTAAAAAATGTAATGTTAATGTGCCATATTATTTCTAATTTAATTAATATAATAATATCAATATTAGTTTAAAATATTTTAAATCTAAAAAAGTCACAGTTTTAAAGTGATATAAAAAATTAAAATCATCATTAAAAAATATAATCATCAAAAATAAAAATTAAAACATTAACAATTACAGTTTAATGTACCACAGTATTTAAAATGCAAAATATCATAATATTAGTTTAACATATTAAATTTTTTTTAAATATAAATTGCAATAAAATTGATGGTGCAAAGCTATACTACCTTCAACAAGACAATGCATGTACTTATACAAATAAGTATTTTTGTATAAGTACATGCATTTAATATTTCATGTTCATTTATTATAATGTACGTCAGTCTGTCATAATAAAAAAATAACTTCTTAAGGTCATAAGAAACCCTTGAATCTTGGTTATTTTGTTATAATAACTGAACATCATTCTTTACTTATTTCTTTCTTAGAATTATAGATTAAAAAAAACATTAAAACGTTTATTTTAATTATTTATCATTTAAAATATGTAAATATTAGTTTATCATTTTTAAATATAGATTTTCACCATCAATTTTATTGCAATTTATATTTTAAAATGATAAACTAATATTTACATATTTTAAATAATAAATAATTAAAATAAATGTTTTCATGATTTTTTTTTATTTTTACATTATATTATACATAGTTATCTATAATTCTAAGAAAGAAACATGTAATGAACAATGTCCAGTTATAATGTCCAAAATAAACAAGCAAGAGTTTCTTATTACCTTGTAATAAGAAAGACAAGTTTTTGTTATTATGACAGACTGACGTACATTATAATAAATGGACATGAAATATTAAATGCATGTATTTCTACAATAAAAATACTTCTTACAAGTACATGCACTGTATTGTTAAAAGTGATATAGATTTTTACCATACATTTTATTGCAATTTATATCACTTTTAACAATACAATGCATGTACATGCATTTAATATTTCATGTCCATTTATTATAATGTACAGTCAGTCTGTCATGATAACAAATTAAACGGTTTCAGGGTGATAAAAGACCCCTGCCTTTTAGTTATTTTATTACAATAACAAGACAATGCATAAACTTATACTAAAAAGTATTTTTAAATTTTAAATGCAAAATAAAAGTCATATTATTATAAACTACGGGGCAAGAATGTTCCCAGTAGTCCTTGCATTATATTATAAAAAGGCCTTTCATCATATGATGTTCACGCTCTTGCATCCTCTAAATATGCATCAGTGAAAGCCTAAATGATTGGTCGAGTGTTAAGTCAATCATAGAACTGATGTAATACTGTGAAATCCTTTTTGGGACGCTGAAAAGATGAATGAAGACTGAATCCCTATAATTCACATGCTGAATAAATGAATTAGAAGCCACATCATTTCTTTGACAATATAGTTGATACTTGAAAACTAAGTCTGACAGAATTATGATGGCATCGTTCTGAAGTGGTACTATGTTAAAACTATTGAACGAGCAACCGCATTTAGAAAATATGCTGCTGCATCTGGTGAACTGTTTAATCAAGCACAAGGGATTTATGGGTGTACCATGGTCACTTCCTTTGAAATAAATATGCGGGTTCTCTCCGTTGCTGTTTTGTACTGGAAACCAGGACGGGCAGCTGGGATTTGGGGGAGTTCAATAATAATTTTCATCAAGAATATTTCTTTTCCAGATATGATTCCAATAAAGTTTGTTTTCTCCACTACAAAGCCAATGGATGTGGTAGAAATGCCTTGAGGTTTCTTTCTTGAGACTCATCCATCTCAATAAAGTTGCTCTCTCGGTCATTCCAGCACATATGCACCGAATGGTTTCTGAAACCAGACTGAAATATGACATTGTGCAGCAGAAGTGAAGGATTGTGAAGACGAGAAATATATTCCCCACACTCAGAGTCGAACATGCACACAAAGGGAAAAAGTGTCAGAATGAATCATTTCTCCAGATAGAAGTTATTAAGTAAGGCGTGGTGGGTTTGGCCTGAGTATTCACTGGACTTGAAAGTGATTTTTATCAAAGGTTTGATTTCCTTTTAAGCTTTGATTGTTGACAATGAAGCTTAAATGTGACTTTTTGTGTGATTTTTTTTTCTTGTCCGTTCACTTTCTATTAACTGACTTACATTTTAGCCACAAGTTGCTGTTTTTGCTCTATTTCGTCAATGAAAATAGTTCCAAACAAAGCAACAGCAACTGTTTTGCATCTCTGAGCAACACACAACAGTGTTTCGTTACTAAATCAATCAGCCGTTTGAACAAATCATTTGAATGAATGAGTCAATGACTTACTCATGCAGTGATCTGCATCAGCTACAGACGATTTTAGGTTTATATTTAAAGTACATTTTCCCTTTTTTGCCTTAAATCATTTTAAATATTAGTATTGAATCAAATACTAGCACAATATTAAAATATTAATTTATAAATATCTTTACATTTTTGGGGAGTTGCACCACACATTTTACAACCTAAACTAACCTTTTCTTGTTCATAAAAGTTGATCAAATTTTAATTAAAAAAATAAACAAACAAACATAAAAATCTATAAAATTTGATCATATCAAAAAGATCAAATTTGTGATATTTAAGTATCATTGAAATACTATTAAATAATTATTAATTATTAATAATTTTTAGTAGATTTTGTTTTTGAAATACATTTATATAGTTTTTATTAATTTTTATTTCATGTTTAGTTTTAGTCATTTTAGTAAAGTGAAACTAAATGAAAATTAGAAATGTTGCTTTGGCAAAAAGGTGGAATTAAATGTAATATTATTTATTTATTTATTATTTTTTATAAAGTTTAATACATATATATATATATATATATATATATATATATTGCAATTTAAAAGTTTGGGATCAGTAAGATTTTTAATGTTTTTCTAAAGAAGTTTATGCTCATCAAAGTTCCACTTATTTGATCAAAAACAGACAAAAAAGTAATATTATGAAATATTATTGCAATTTAAAATAACAGTTTTGTTTTAATATACAAATATAATTTATTTCTGTGATGCAAAGCATTTTATTTTCAGCATCATTACTCCAGCCTTCAGTGTCACACAACAGTCCTTCAGAAATCATTCTGATATGCTGAATTATTGTCAATATTAGAAACAGTTGTGCTGCTTAATTTTTTTTTAGGATTCTTTGATGAATAAAAAGTTAAAAAGAACTGAATTAATTAAAAATAGAAATCTTTTCTAACAATATAAGACTATCACTTTTTACCAATTTAATTAATCCTTGCTAAATAAAAGTATTAGTTTCTTAAAAAAAAAAACATAATTATAGACCCCAAATTTTTAAGAGTAGTGTTTCAAAAGATTTCTATTTTAAATAAATTCAGTTCTTTTTAACGTTTTATTTATTAGAATGATTTCTGAAGGATCTTGTGACACTGAAGACTGAGGTAATGATGCTGAAAATTCAGCTTTGCATCACAGAAATAAATTATATTTTAAAATATATTAAATGTCTGAAAATGTCTGCCAGACCCCATCCAAGCTGACAGAGCTTGAGAAGTGAAGAGGTGAGGAGAAGAATGGCAAATGATTGCCAGATTGCCAATTGCCAAACACTTGAGGCTGTAAAGGTGCTTCAGTTAAGGGTATGAATACTTATGCAATGTACTTATTTCAGTGTTTTATATTTAATAAGTTTGAAAAGTTGTCACAAGAATGCGTTATCCTTCTTTTCTGAATTTGTATTACAAAGACTATTGTATAAAACTAAAAATATCCCTGAGACAGAAACCCATGATAGTGTATGTTAGAGTAACTAACAACCAAAGAAACTGGAACAATGACGATCTAACATCTGTAGCTTTTCCAAGGACGTTATTATACTGCTTACTACCACCACCACCTCCCAAATTTCACAAACAATACAAAACTGCTCATGTTTATTCCATCCTATGTGAACGTGATCATATGTGCTGACAGTCACGTGTAACTCTAGTATGTGCTTTCATCTGTTCTTATTCCCTCACAAAGAGCAGTAAAGCATCTGTCATCTCCAGTAGTACACATCTGCAGATCAGTCCTTAAATGGAGCGCTGGACAGTGGGAGATCTAGAAGGATGGAGCAACTGCAGCTCTCGGTCTATGAGTGGGCCAAGTCGCCCTGAACTATAAACACACTGAACAAACCTGGCCTGCCAAACCCACAGTGCACATTAGCCATGCTAATACACAGTTTTTATGTATTTCAAGAATTAATATGAAGAGTTTTAGTAAAGTAATAAAGTTTTGCCATCTTTAAATGACCACTTTAAATGTCCATATTTTTCATATTACACAAGAATTTTAATGTTCGCTGCTGGGTAGCACTTCAAGCTGTTTTTGAAATAAAGATGGATTTCCACAGAAGGCTTGTGTAAAAACAGAAACATGAATAAATCTGATCTGGTTTAAACAAAAGCAGTTTAAACAGAATAATTGACATTTATTGTGCACAAAAGACCAATAATGCATGCCAATGCTATTTCTCTTCTTTATAATGACATTAGACATTGTTTCACTGTATCCACTAGTAGCAACATGATATCATTATATATCTGCATTGTATTTGTTTTATTTATTTATTTATTGCTGCAGTAGTCATTATTCTTAATGGCGATTCTTATTTACTATAACACATTTATTTTTATTGAAACCAGCATAATTTAGACAGTACAACAAACTATAGCATTCTTTAAATATTTCAATAATTTAGTATTTAAATACTACGGTAATGATAAGATTTTGTTTTTCTTTAAAACAAAGAAAAGTACAAAAAATGCTTAATTTTCTAAATAAAATGTTTCATTTCTTTTTGTGATTATAGTTGACTACTGGGGAAAAAATATATATAAAATAAATATATATAATATTTTATATTACAAATTATATAAAATATAATTTTATTATAATTTTATAATATAAATTTTATGAATGTAATTTTATAATATCAATATATATATAAATTATATTTTATAAATTATATTTTCCATAAACAAAATTGTGCCTGTATTACAATATTTTTAAAGATATTCTGAATTGTTTTTTGTTTTTTTGTTTTTGTTTTTTGTAGTGTTCATTGTTCTCAATGGTGATTCTCATTTGAAATTTACTAACATATTTATTTTGATTGAAAGCAGCATAATGGATAATTTACACAATACAACAAACTAGCTTTATTTTAAAATAATTTAAAATATAAAAATAATTTTGTTTTGCATTCAAATAGTTTAATAGTTTTTTTCATTACAGTAATGATAATAAGATTTTGTTTTGCATTGAAACTATGGTAATTACAGGAAAAAATGCTGCATTTTTTAAATATAATTTCTCATTCTTTGTATATATATTATATATATATATATATATATATATATATATTATTTGTAATATAAAATCTAATTTTACTTTATAATATAAATTATGTTTATTTTATTTAAGAATATAAATATTTCATAAATTATATAAATTATATTTTCCAAAAACAAAATTGTGCCTGTATTTTTTAGTTTTTTGATGCCGTGTTCATTATTCTCAATGGTGATTCTCATTTGAAATTTGCTGTAACATATTTATTTTTATTGAAAGCAGCATAATTTAGACAATACAACAAACTAGCTTTATTTTAAAATAATTTAGCATTTAAATAATACATAATTGTTTTTTTTTCCATTACAGTAATGATTTACAGTAATTTTATTTTGCATTGAAACAATGATAATTGCTAAAATGCTGCATTTTTTAAATATTTCTCATTTCTTTGTGTGATTATAGTTGCCTATAACTAAAAATGAAAAAAAAAACCCCACAAAAACCATTTTTGTTACTTGAAATAAACATTTTTTCATTTTCATTTCTCATATTAATTTAGTTTAACTTAATGTACTAAAATAACTGAAACAGATCATATAAACAAAAATGTATTCAAAATATTAAAATCCTAATAGTATTTCAGTGATACTAAAATAACACTATTTTGCATTTGATTTCATCATTTGACTAAACTAAATTAAACTAAACTAGTCCACATCCCATCTGCCAGTCAAACTATTTCTTGTCTGAAAGAAACTATCACACTCCTAAAAATACATATCCAATGTGAGTCTGTCTAAAATCAGATATTATCTGGATTTACTCTTCCGACTCATCAACTGTAACAAAACACTGTAAATGTAGGAAGACTTTTACAAGCATGTCAACCTTTATAAGGAATAGAGAGGCGAGCATAGGAACAGTTGTTTGGATCACACAGACGCAGGCCTCTCCAACTTGGCCAGACTATTACAGACAGCACTCCTGTGGCTTAAAATAGTATTCAATTTATCATCGAGATGACAGTGATCTGAATTTTATTGCATCATTTAAAATAATGAATCCCATTTAATTATAAATGCAACTGAGAGGAAATTCAACATTTTATTTTTTTTTTTAAAAGAGGTGAACGATGTGTCTAAATGAAAGTGTTTGTGACTTACTTCTCTGCCTCCCGCTGCATCTCTTCTCGCTTTTGTCTCCGTAACTCTCTGCGACGCTCAAAATCAAAGTCCTCGTCCATGATTCACACAGAGCTCTTGGGGTACAAGCTGAAAGAGAGAAAGACAGAGTGGGGATTTATAAAGATTTGAGCTGTCCCGATCACTTTAATTCAAAGTCAAGACACTCACTGTCAGCTGTTTGGCTTAGAACGTACCAGGACCACAACATTCCACTTTCTTGATCTATTTCTCAGGAACAACTACCAGGAAAGGCAAACTATGCCACACATTTCACTTCACCGCTGATTCTCTCCACTCATGGAAATATTATTTCAAGTTTCAATATCCTTCATTCTTAACTCTCACCTCTTGCCACACAATATTTATATATCATTTTAAGAACCGATATACCTTACATGCTATGTGCAGGAGCTTCATATATATACTGTATCACTTTTAAATATATTTTGTTCACATACAATTTTCCATGGTCTTTCTTTGTTGTATATCATATAAAGAAGGAACAGGAAGGAAAACATCTAATTGCTGAAATTACGTATATGATAACTTAATCTAATGTTTTATCACCAATATTTAAAAAAAAAATAATAAAATAGCTTACTCAAATACAGACGCCATCTGTTATTGGTTGGACCTCTTATGAAGCCCCTCCCAAAACCGACACAGTCGGTTGGACCAGTGTTGCTACGTCGAAAATGCGAAAACACCACAGAGTTTTAGGCGGGAATTATTATTAAAGGAGAAGTCCACTTCCAGAACAACAATTTACAGATAATTTACTCACCCCCAAGATGTTCATGTCTTTCAGTCGTAAAGAAATTATGGTTTTTGAGGAAAACATTCAGGATTTTTTTGCATATAATGGACTAAATTGGTGCCCCGAATTTGAACGTCCAAAATGTAGTTTAAATGCAGCTTCAGAGGGCTCTAAACGATCCCAGCCGAGGAAGAAGGGTCTTATTTAGCGAAACGATCTGTCATTGTTTTCGAAAAATAAAAAATTGTATACTTTTTAAGCACAAAAGCTTCTGTAGCACAGGCTCTGTGATGCGTGTCCACTGGTCGTTCCTGAACGATTCATTCATTTTGAACGAATCTTTAATGTGACTCGGGAAGAACGAGTCGTCTCGGGGAGTGATTCGTTCAGTCGCGCATACGCAGCATCCTATTAGGTTCTGTACTGGAATTAGTTCATCTGTTTCGAGTCTTCGGGTTTTTCGAGTCGTTCGTTCATCTTATGGGGCTGTCACGTGATGCTGATTTTGCTAAAATGAACGAAATGAAAGAAATGACTTGAAAAGATTCATTCATTTTATTGAATGAGACTCAAAGGTCCGAGTAGGTAAAATGATCCGAACTTCCCATCACTACTACGAATCACGTCTAAGTTCATCACCTGTGTACTCCAGCTAAAAAAGGTAGAGTATGTCAAAAAACTTTTTTAAAAAAACTTATTTTCAAAAAAATTTTCTCCTACAACTTCAGAATCGTCCGACATCATTGTACCTTTTTGTTTGTAAAGTGTTTGACTTACTTGCACTTTCTTAGTCTTTGCGCGTTCGCTTTGTAAACACGGGGTCTGTAGTTCAGCGTGACCTTTCGACGTGATTCAATAGTACATGAACGCGCATCCCAGAGTCTGTGTTACAGGAGCTTTTGTGCTTAAAAAGTACACAAATTTTATTTTCCAAAAAAATTACCGATCGTTTCGCTAGATAAGACCTTTCTTCCTCGGTTGGGATCGTTTAGAGCCCTTTAAAGCTGCATTTAAACTACATTTTGAAAGTTCAAAATCGGGGCACCAATGAAGTCCATTATATTGAGAAAAATCCTGCAATGCTTTCCTCAAAAACCATAATTTCAACATGTATAAAAAGTAGTTATGGCGAACGTAGTGTACATATTTAACACAACAAAGCAAAGAATGTGTACTTGAAATATTCGTTTACATTCCACTACTAAGAATTGAAGCAGTCAATTCAGTATTACTATTATCCTGACATCATCTTCGCCGGAGGTAGGACGAAGCAATAGTGACCTACCGCTTTACCTGAAAACAAATGCCCGGCTTTGTGGGTTTGAAAACATGTCTGCCAAGGTGTAGGTCACCATGACAAATTCTGCCAGGTGTTAAGCAGCCAAGTGTTAGCCAAGCAGACGTCCTCATAAGTGTTTGTTTATGTGTGCCCATTAGGCACTGCTGCCTTTCTCTAGCATTACTACTCGAGTGCTGCTTATTTAATACAACCTTTTTGGAACGACTGCTATTTAGGATTGCAGACAGAGACTAAAATGGTTACAAATGTGACAACAGTTAAAAATTGCGAGACGAGTGTCCTCAGGCGGTTTCATTGTATGTCATACCGCTAGAGCGCGCTGCAGAGTTTCCTAAACACGACAACGATCGCAAAAATGACTGTGATTCTCAAAAATGACTCTTTTGAACCGGTTCTTTTTTTAATAACTGGAAATTCAAGAAAGAGTCTGAAAAGGTTGTGTATAGTTGATTAATGGTTTGAATCGCTGAAACAGATGAATAATACTTTATGTTCCTGAGACTTAGAAAAATGTAAATGTTTGTAATTTTTTGCCTCCCTATCCACCTTATTCTTCAACACGGAAGTAAGCCTATAGCGAGTTAAATAACGAGAAGAGTAACAGCGTGCAGTAAACGATAAAACTGTTTGCACTACAAACCAGTGTGTTCATAATTAAGATAATACATTAAAATAATGTGGTAAGACAAACCAATCTGCAATATCAAGCAGCAGCCAGACTCTTACGGCAAAAATAGAGTGTTTTCACTTTACATCATCAGTCCAGAAATCGGCCATTGTGGCGGCACTTAACGTAAACGATGCCATTGAACCGAATGGAAGTCGTGCATGGGCTTGACAGAAAAAACAAAGAAACTAAGAAACGAAACTAATTCACTATGTCGGGATAAGAAAAAGAAGGAAAAAATTGTCAAGTCATCAGTCCGCGACAAAGGAGGCAGAACGTACGGATATTTACCACCTATTACAGGGTTCGACAATATGGACTGCCCTATGGCCCGGTGTTCCAAAATGTCATTTGTGTGGAAATATTACATTATTATACCAGAAACGCTTAAGACGGACATAAAGAGGAGAAAATACTGTAGCAGGCAGATCAGTCTCACTGTTCACGATGCATAAAATATTGGAACAAACTCCTAAATAATGAATTGGGGGTAGGAGTTTACATGGCGTTTTCTTTTCATCTAGCATCTGTATAAAGCATTTTAAAGCAGTATTAATAAGTGCAGCTTTGTGTAGAGCAGTAACCAAGGAAACACTATCACAGCTTAGCGTTGAGCCCAGTATTAACTTTAGTTTGTCAAAATATTGCACCCTTTCCTGATTAGTAAGTCCTTCTCTATATGATTTAGCTTCCACACATTTTTCTGTGGTTAGACAGCATAAATTAGTAGAGCAACCCATTGGTACATTGGTTAATGTACCAATCTTCAGTGGTACATTAACCATGCAATCCATGCTGCTGTTTACATACGAGTATCGCTGCAATGGCCGCGCATCCGGGTAACTGACCAAAATGTGACGTTGGTGCAAACCCTCTGTAAGGTGGATACTGAATGTGTGCTGTACTAGTGCACAAGAGACACTTAAAAAAAGTAAAAAAAAAAACAAAGAAATATTTTTATAATAAGTTTACAATTGAATTATTAATACAAACAAAAAAACGGAAATGCATTACATTTTAAACGGACAAAAAACATTTACAAGTTTTTCTTTTTTTGTCAAATAATTTTTTTTTTGTTCACCCAAAAATGAAAATTCTGTCCTAATTTTCTTTCCCTTACATTGTTACAAACCTGTATGAATTGCTTTCTTCTGTTGAACATATAATAAGATATCTGAGGCTTTGCATTTGCGTCACAATTTGGTCAGTTACCCAGATGCTCAAGTATCGGCAATACTCAGATGTAAACAACAGCATGGATTGCACGGTTGATGTACTACTGAATGTGTTGTTCTGCTAATTTATGCTGTCTAAACCACGAAAAAAAATATGTAGAAGCTGCTAAATCATAAAGAGAAGGAAAGGGCACAATATTTTGACAGACTAAAGTAAATAGGTGGTAAAGATACGTACAAGCAGTAGCAATTACGATATAAGCCTAATATTTCACCTACAGGACCTGAAATGATAAGAACAAAGACACATGTTGTCAAGATTCTTGCCCTGGAAATCTTTTTTTTTGCACACTTCTCCTTGATTTGTTATAACTTTTGGCAGTCTATAGTACTCCAAATGTTTTTCCCGGTCAGACCAATTAGTACAGCCCAAAACATGATGATAAATGACCATTTTCAGCAGCAATAATCAGCAAAATATGTGAGTTTTGTTCAGTTCAGTGGCACTGTTTACATTCAGTGCTGCCAAAATGGCCGATTGATGACGTGTCGTGAAAACACGGAAGAATGTTGGTTACCAAACAGTGCTGGTAGCCTTTTTTTCCATGCTATACCAACATTCTTCAGATTATCTTCTTTTAAATTTAACGGACAAAACAATTTCAGACAGGTTTGGAAATCAGTGTGACAGAATTTTTTAATTTTTAAGTGAATTATCCCCAGAAAAAGTCATTGGACAGTTCGAAGTGGATGGACACTCATTGCACAGTACAATATACAGTTTTAAAATGTCTTCATTTTTCAATTTAACAAATATTTATTATGTTATTATGTTTTTATTTTATTTAACTATATTTACCTAACTATCTTATTCCTCCATTTTATTTTTAAAGGGTTAGTTCACCCGAAAATGAAGGGTTTGTAATTAATTTCTCACCCTGATTTCGTTCCAAGACCTTTGTTCATTTTCAGAACACAAATTAAGATATTTTTGATGAAATTCGAGAGCTTTCTGATCCTGCATAGACAGCAACACAACTAACATGTTTAAGGCCAAGAAAGGTAGTAAGGACATTGCTAAAATAGTCTATGTGGCATCAGTGGTTCAACTGTAATGTTACAAAGTTACAAGAATACTTTTTGTGTGCAAATAAAACAAGAATAACAACTTCAGTCAATTTCTTATTTTCCGTGTCAGTCATCAACGCACGTTCACGAGAATACCACATAATTCTCGTAGCTTCATAACATTATGGTTGAACCACTGATGTCAGATGGACTATTTTACCGATGTTCTTACAACCTTTCTGGACCTTGAACGTGTCAGTTGTGTTGCTGTCTATGCAGAGTCAGAAAGCTTTCGTCAAAAATATTTTAATTTGTGTTCCAAAGATGAACGAAGGTTTTAGGGTTTGGAACGACATGAGGGTGAGCAGTTAACGACAAAGTTTTGTACGGTGTGGTCCGGGTTGGTTAGACAGCACTTTATCATCCGTGACGGGAAACCTGGTTGGACAATTCTATTAAGAATTATATAGTTTGTCTCTTTGCAAGACGCCGACCTCAATTTTATATTATAATACCTTTGCATCGATATGGGAACAATTAGGCTGGTGGTGTCACAAAGCTTCTTCTGTGTTCTTCTCTCTGTATCACATGTGTGGAGAGCTGGGCAGACAGAAAGCACCCAGCAGGCTAGAGGTGAGTGGACTTGTTGGACGGCTGCTTCCGCCGGAGCTGCAGGCGTGTTTGGTTTGGCTCTCCTCCAGAGGGAGAGGAACAAGGCTCTTGCACCAGTCTAAAGAGTCTCCATATGTGCGTAAAGTGAAAAAAGTCTTGTAATGGTGACCTCATGTGAGGGCTTTCTGGGTGACAGACACATAAGGCTTTCCTGAACCCTCTTAACCCGTGCCTACAACCTGTCACATCTGTCAGCAGAAGCCTGATGTGCTTTGACCACTGGATTAATGTGTTGCAACTACGCATAGGACAATATGTAGGCAATTTCCTACATTTGCATTGGGTTTGATGTGAGAAACTGTTGGTGAGCCCAGTGGAAAACTAGTGGATTGATCAGATTTCAGTGGAACACTTTTCACTGCATTTATCAAATATAATCAAAAGGCAGTTTTGACAGTTTTACAAAGGAAATTTGTAAAGGAACCAGTGGACAAGCATCAGTCCTGTTTTATTAACTGTGGTAAATCAGGCATTTGTTAGTTAAATATTACATAGTCAAAATTTTATGCATGAATTAAGTCCATAATCTTTTAATTTAAAACAAAACTTTCATTAAATGTTGTCTGAAGACAATTTTAATAGTGTCTTTTACTGAATTTGAGAATTTTAATTACAATTTAAATGATAAGCATAACAATTTGAGTGAAAATGTTATATTAATGTATTTTTATTATATTAATAAAAAATAATATTATATTTCTTTAGTTTACATTAGTGTTGTCAAAAATATCGATATTTCGATAAATATCGATACTGAAATATCTGAACGGTACCAATACTAATTTCCCGAAGTATCGATATACCGATACTAGCCGAGCTGTCACTTTCATTTCTCTCCAAAGGCGCGTTGACAAACACCACACGTGACAGCAGTGCCTGTCTCGTCTCATTCGCTCTGGTTAAATAGCGTAAGGGGCCGTTCACATATCGCGCCTAAAAACGCGTGGAAAACGCTAGGCGCACCGATTTCTCCTTCTTTCCAAAGCGCTCTGTAGCTTGCGCTTCCGTGGCGTCTGCCGTTGCTAAGCAACCATGACCGCACTCTCAGTGAAGACGCGGAAGTTTCAAAGGACAAACGGATTTATAACACTAAACTTGTGCTTATTTAACTTTATTTAAAAAAAATTATTACTTAAATTCTGCAATTTGTCTTGATGTCGATCCAGTGAGCAACTGAGCATTTTTTCGCGTGTGATGCACGCACGTTTGCATGCGTGGATCGGTGATTATCATCGGTGATTCATCAAATAATTTTAATGTATTAACCAGCATTTATGAACGATGAACAATGCATTAGTTACAGTATATTTTAATCTTTGATAACGGTAGGTAATAAAAAGACAACGGATCATGTTAGCTCTGGTCCAATGAAAAAATATTAACAGATAGAACTTTGGATTTTAATTAGTTCATGTATTAGTAAATGTTAGTTTAAATTAACTTTTAACTAAGATTAATAAATGTTTTGGAAGTATTTTTCATTGTTCATTCATGTTAACTAATGTTAACAAATATCTATTACCATTAGCTTAAGTTCTAAGATTAGTTAGTTCAGTTCATTTTAAAAGTGTGGTCTAAAAACAAAACAAAACAAAAAAAGTTTATTAAAGTTTGGCACCAGAAAGAAGATAAGACTCGACCTGCAACAAAAACAACACGCTCACAACCTACACTACCAGCTGTATTTAAACAGCAAAGAAAGTATGAAGCAAACTCAAATGAAGCTAAGAAGCTGAACAGGGCTGTAGCAGTGTAGTACCTCAAAACATTTTGTTCATGTAAAATATACCTCATTGTCATGTTCTAGATTTGTTATATTTATCTTTAAATTAAAAAAAAAGTACCCCCTTAATATTGTGGCAGTTTTCGTGGTATCGAAAATGGTATCGAATATCGATATTTTTCAAGGTATCGTATCGAAGTTAGAAATTCCAGTATCGTGACAACACTAGTTTACATAGTAACTATTTAATATTAAATTTCTTTAATTACATTGCTGATTTTTCAGGGTTTTTTAAACCTAAATGTTCAGTTTTATTTATTTACACTACCAGTCAAACGTTTTTGAACAGTACTCTTTTTAATGTTTTTTTAAAGAAGTCTCTACTGCTGATTTGACCCAAAATACAGCAAAAGCAGTAATATTGTGAAATATGTTTACTATTTAACAGGAGATTTTTAATGTTTTTTTTTAAAGAAGTCTCTTCTGCTCACCAAGCCTGCATTTATTTGATCCAAAGTACAGCAAAAACAGTAACATTTTGAAATATTTTTACTATTTAAAATAACTGTTTTCAATTTGAATATATTTTAAAATGTAATTTATGTCGTGATCAAAGCTACATTTTCAGACTCATTACTCTAGTCTTTAGTGTCACATGATCCTTCAGAAACTATTCTAATGTGCTGATTATTATCAATATTTAAATCAGTTGAGTACATTTTTTCAGGATTCTTTGATGAAAGATCCAAAGATCAGCATTTATCTTTTATTTCGCAAGGATGCTTTAAATTGATCAAAAGTGATGATAAAGACATTTCTAATGTTACAAAAGATTCCTGTTTCAGATAAATGCTGTACTTCTGAACTTTCTATTCATCAAAGAAACTTGAAAACTCTATTCAGATATTTTCAACATAATAATAATGATAAAAAAATGTTTTCATCAATCAGAATATTAGAATGATTTCTGAAGGATCATTTCTGGAGTAATGATGCTACAAATTCAGCTTTGAAATCACAGGAATAAATTATATTATATTATATTATAAAATATATTCAAATAGAAACCATATATTTAAATAGTAAAAATATTTAAAAATTTTACTGTTTTTGCTGTACTTTGGATTGAATAAATGCAGGCTTGGTGAGCAGAAGAAGCTTCTTTAAAAACATTAAAAATATTACTGTTCAAAAACTTTACTGGTAGTGTAAATGAACTTTTCTTTGTTTTACATTTTTCAAAATCCTAAAACATCTTTATTTACACTGTTTATTTAAAACATTTTTGGCTTTAATGAAAAACGAAAAAATTGCAGACTTTCATTAAGGTCCGAAACGTCCGAAACTCCGTTGCATGTCTCTTTAGCACTCTGTATTTCTGAAATATTTTTCCGTATGTTAGGACAAAACATGAGGACTTGATAAACAAAATCAACAACTTCAGGAACAAATGGAGACACTGAAAAATTCAGGAATTTCCCCAGTGCAAAATAGCTGTTAAACTAGAGGTTAGTAAAACCTCTACATTTTCTTTTTCTGTTTCCATTTCTCTTGCTCATTACAGAAAGAAATTACACAATGCTTTTGGGTATAGTGGGCATGTTATACATTTCCCAGACTCCCTTTCGCTGTCCAGTCTTCCTACCACAAGTTATCGTCGAGTCCGCAAATCATTTCCACATGACGGAGATGGAGAACATATTCTAATTTACACATCTGTGACTGATTCCAGGTCCTGGGCAATTTGCCCTCTTCATGGTTTTCATTTTTTTATGCAGAAAGTTTGAATGCACTAGATCCGCTAGTATGACCAACATAATACACACAGATGAAAAAAAGCTTGAAATGAAATGAATATCATTAGAACCTTTACAGTACAGACTGACAGATCATGTCCAAATCAGTTAAAAAGATTTATATAGTGTATCTTAAGCCCGTCATGGAATTCCTGTAAGTCAGGAAGTCAGCATTTTGGAGCCATTGCTACCACCCAGGTAAGACTGGGTGAAGCCGTTTATAGTGACATAACGAGCTGTCTAGTGGATTTTCTATAAAGCTTTATTATGTGCGGACAGGACAAACGTGTGGAGCCAGAATATACATCAGGGCGAGATCTACATCCAAGCCAAAACCAGCGAGAGCTGTGCAAGATGCTGAAACGATTTTCTAGTCACTGATAAAGTACCTGCTTTCCATTTGATTTATTCACTTATTCAGACATTTAGATACAGTGCATGAGAAAGGATTATTGCATATAGTTTCATCTTTCTTGTATCACTCTGTGGTCTCTTTCTGGTTATATTATGAAATAACTGAACATTTTATGGTGGTTCTTTTATTTGTTGTGTTCTGGTCACATTGGCTCGGAGATGAAAATGCTGTTATCACATTTGACTAAAACTTATTCACTCCGCTCCCACAGTCACAGAATATAGCAACTTAAAGGGCTAGTTCACCCAAAAATTGAAATTCTGCCATTAAATACTCACCATTAATTTATGTTCGCAAGACAAATTAAGATATTTTTGATGAAATCCAACAGCTGACCCTGACTCTGCACAGACAGCAACACAACTGACACATTCAAAGCCCAGAAAGATTGTAAGGAAATCATTAAAATAGTCCATGTGACAACAGTGGTTCAATCATAATTTTATAAAACTACGAGAATACTTTTTGTGTGCAAAGAAAACAAAAATAATGACTTGTTTACAAGCAGAGGAATGCACACGCATGCGTCGTGTTACTCTTGTGAACGTGTGTTAAAGACTGATATAGAAGAGCAGAAATTGTTGAATAAAGTCGTTATTTTTGTTTTCGCACAAAAAGTATTCTCGTAGCTTCATAAAATTAAGATTGAGCCACATATCGATGTCCTTAATACCTTTCTGGGCCTTAAATGTGTCATTTGCATTCCTGCCATGGTCAGAAAGCTCCTGGATTTCATCAGAAATATCTTAATTTGTGTTCTAAAGATAAACAAAGGTATTACGGGTTTGGAATGACATGAGGGTGAGTAATTAATGACAGAATTTTCATTTTTGGGTAACCTATCCCTTTAACAAAATGTATCATTTTTGTGCCTTTTAGGGATTTTTTTCTTGCTAAATGAAAGAAAACGAGTTGATTAAAAGCTTGACTGAGGTGATAATACTGCATAATGAGAGATTTACAAGCAATTTTTAAAAGGCTCGTCATTTTTGACCACTAAATTACGTGGATTTTTCAGCAAACCGTAAGTGTTCATTTTCAGAAAGAAAAAATTTCATTAATTACTCACCCTCATGTCATTCCAAACCCGTAAGCCCTTCATTCATCTTCAAAGATAAATTAAGATATTTTTAATGAAATCCGAGAACTTTCTGACCCTGCATAGACAGCAATGGTACTATTATTCTAAAGGTACTCTCGTGAACACACATTGAAGACTGACACGGAAGAGAAGAAATTGTTAAATAAAGTCGTTATTTTTGTTTCCTTTGCGCACAAAAAGTATTCTCATAGCTTCTTAAAATAAATAATAATTAATCCTGCTTACAATAGCGAAGGCAAAAACCAGGCGAATGCCTTGAAATATATTTTCTGATCAACGTCTTGAGCAGTGTTGGGGAAAGTTATTTTTAAAAGTAATGCATTACAATTTTACGTTACTCCCTGAAAAAGTAACTAATTACGTTACTTAGTTACTCTTTATGGAAAACAATGCGTTACGTTACTTTTGCATTACTTTTTAAATCTGGGCAGGGCTTGCTTCTTTGTTTTTAATAAAAAACAATTCTAATGTAAAAGCCCTTTCAGCTATAAAAAAATTAAAGCACAAATGTTAGTTTAAAAGTAATTTTTGCTTATTAGTATGTTTGAATTGCATCATCAAATGTCAGCAGCAAAGACACTGGTTAATAAAATGGGATTAAATATTTTAACATATTTAATTATTGCGGGGTTGCGTCATATTCTGAGTTTGCATTTCACTGTTTTTATTCATTTTGAGGAATACTAAATCTGTTTTTTGTGAGTGAGATCAATTAATGCAGTTCACATTTAGTCTAGAATACAGTAACATCATGTTTACTCCCAATTTCCCAACAGGAGACTTGTCAATCAATAAATGGGGAAAAAAGTAACCGGCGTTTACTTATTTGAAAAAAGTAACTCAGATATTTTCTTAGAAATTCAAAAGTAATGCGGTGCTTTACTAGTTACTTGAAAAAAGTAATATTATTATGTAACTCGCGTTACTTGTAACTTGTGGTCCGTTGAATTATTCGAAAATAATGCACTCCCGGGGTGGTAATGCAGCCACAACACGAAGCGGAGAAAGAATTCAACTTAAACTTTAACACACAGTGTCGCTCATCAGAGTCAGTTCCAAAACAGTAGACAGTAGATTTTTTCCCCTAGTAGGCTGACATTTTATTTATTTATCTTTATGTATTATTTTATTTTATTATGGGTGACATGGGTTCAAATCTGGAGTCATTTCCCACTTACCCCACTCACTCTTCCTGTCAACGCACATGCTAAAAAACTCACTTAATTTAATCAATAAACCAGAACAAAAGATCTTTCACTCCTCTATGCTTATTTGAACAACTTCTGGATTTATGAGGACAAGATGAAAGATTTAACTTACAGCACATTTGTCATTTTTTAAATCAAAACCATCAAAGACAGAGGCAGCGAGATGTTATGTTTTTTTTTCCTAAACCCATTATTTTTGATGTGTAATTAGCATTAGTGCTGGCAATTACACCAAAACCTCAAATCACATCAAGAACAACATACCCTTAGCAGTAGAAGCAGCTGTACATTGGCAGTGTATCAAGCCCTCTCGAGTCCCTTTACTCCCCTGTACTCGCCCCACCAATCTCCAGACAGGGGTCCCCAACCAGAGATGCACTGAATCAATAGCTAAGATCATAAAATTCAGACCTGATAAATATGTGAGTGCTTTTGTGCCATGAAGTGTAACAGGACAGAGTTACTGCTCACTGGTGAAGCCTTGCATAACCAAACATGGTTAAAGACGCTCACCCTGTGAAACTAACACGGGCTTCCGTTTAGAACTTGGATCTCTTACTGTATACAACTGTGTGATTTTTATGAGTTTTGGTAGTTGCGTTAATGCATGATTGCCAATATCATAAAAGATAAGTTATGACATGCTTGATGCATCATGACATCCCGGTTTTAAATAAATGTAAAGAAACGAAAACACTTGGATAATAACAATGCGTCAGTAGTCATGACTCTTGATGTCTTAAATAGGCCACATGTTTTGCCCTCCGTCACCCTTCGGCCTCAATGTGTTGCCTCTCGTTTCTGTACACCAGCTGTGAAGCATTGAGAATTTGGGGAAATGGGATTATTTAGTGTAGCCCTGCAGCCACTGGAACATAAACTGTCCTCAGAGTCCTAAACTGTAGGGTCTAAATGAGTCATTCTCTCTTTCTCTCACTGACCTGCCCATTTCCTTCTGAATGAAGGGTAGCTGCACCTGTGCCCCTTACAGAACAGAAAACCTTCTGTCTCAGAATAACCCCATCATATATCTTTTTTCTAGTTCTATGCCAAGGGCTACAACCTTTTAGCCACTAGAAACAGTCCTAAATGTAAGAAATTTCACATGTTTTTATAATTACAGGATGTGGACACACTGTTGTTTTTCTACGCTGTAAATAGAACAATGATTATTGAAACTTGCATAAATATTAAATAGTAAATTCTAAGTAATTTGCATGTAAATCAGACCTTCCCGAAAACTCCTCTGGACTCACAAACGATTTGTAAACATCTAATTTGATAGTTAAACGTGTATGTTAATGAATTCCAATCATTCGTAAATAGGGTGCTCGTGTACGCTCATTCACATTTAGCATATGAATTACAGCTACGCGTATTGCGTGTCCAGGAACGCAGTGGAATATTCTGGTCTGCTTTGTCAGGTTTGGCTCCGGTATATATTGCATAAATGCAAAAAAGACTAATAGGCCATATGCCTAACAATAAATATTCAATAACGTGTGTCCACCAAAGAGATTTTAGCCAGCTAAAAAAATGTCAGGCACTTTTCTTAAAATGACCAGCTGGTGGCGCTTGAAAACGCTTTGGTGGCACAGCATTTTTCCAGCTGAGACACTTTGGTTGCTATGATTTGGAATATGCATGGCAGGAATGTATTTGTCACGAATCTGATGTTACCAGATGTTGCCCTCTCACATTCACATTACACTGACCACACCCCGGAGTACGTTCCCCATGAGCCATTGCGCTGATCACCTGCGTCCAATCAGAGACTCTATTTAAGCCCCGGACTTCCTCTCAGTAGTCGCCAAGTATGGTATTGTGTTTGCATTCATACGAAGCCTTGTCTAAATTACCTGTGTTCTTGTTTAGTTCTGTGAGTTTTGTATTTACGCCTGGTTTTCTCGTTTTGGTCTGTATCGCCATCTGCCCTTTGGAATTCTAGCCTGTCTTTTCGGAACACCCTTTTGCCTAGCCCCTTGGATTACATTCGCTATTGATCAACCCCTGCCTGCTTCTCGGATTATTCTTGTGCTTTGTCCATATGTGCCTGCTTGCCGATGTCTGACCCTGCCTGTTTTGCGACCATGTCTATGTCTAATGTTAATAAAGCTCTGCAGATGGATCCGCCCGCTTCACACATCCTTCACTTCAAAAGAAAAAAGCAGTAACCAGTAATATTGACTTCTCCATTGTTGTAGGCAGTCGTACAAGTAGGATAGTTGTCCCACCTCTCTTCTATTTATGGCTGGGTAAATAGTGACAGTGAGGAGCGCTGCGTTTTACAGTTATCAACTCAACAAAAAAAAAAACTAAATCTAAAAGACGGCAAATGAACTTGTAATTTTTATGGCAAAACTCAGTGTCATCAGTTTGCCAAAAAGGACACAGTGTTTTACGCACCATTTACACAGGGTAGGGAGCAGGTGTATTTCTTCTGCACCAACTAACATTTTGAAAATACAAACATTTTCATGAGTTTAAAAGTTTATGTCAGAACAGCTTTACAAACGATTTATACAAAAATTTGTTCTGCTCGTGTTTCATGAATGAGGCCCAATGTGTGTACAGATATTAACTATGATATGTTTCTTTGGTTCACAAGATTCAAACAAGAATATCTACAATAAAGACTCCTTAAAGGGGTCATCGGATGCCCATTTTCGACAAGTTGATATGATTCTTTAGGGTCTTAATGAAAAGTCTCTAATATACTTTGATTAAAAATTCTTAATGGTTTTGTAAAACAAAACCCTTTTTACTTTGCCAAAATCAGCTCTGCAAAAATCATCTCATTCTAAGGGGTTGTTCCTTTAAATGCAAATGAGCTCTGCTCACCCCACCCCTCTCTTCTCTCTGTGGAAAGACGGTCTTGTTTACATTAGCTGCATTTAGCCGTGTTTAGCCGCCAAACTTCCTAACTACCACGTTGTAATTAAAAGCGATCGCAAAGATTCATAAAAAAACGCTTATACTCACTTCTGCTGTAAGTGAAGCTGGATCATGAATGGTTTGGACGAACATAGACGGATATATGTAGATCGGGAGGTGCATTCCATTCACAAACAAACGTAATCTACTGCATCTTCAGCGGCTCAGATGTCAGGAGTAAATGACGACCACTATGTTCATTATTACATCCAGCAACACAACACCTCAATCGCTCATTAGGAGATATTCTTGTCCAACTTACATCCCTGCTCTGGCATCAAAACATGGAAAGTTACTGGACTGTGACAGCTGGTCTGAGGTAAGAGCTCATGTCAATCAACTATTGTGGGAGCGGCCTCTGTGGGTGTGACGGCACACCGACAGGCATCTGAGAACGGCTCGATTTGAAAAAGAGGTTATTATTTTTACAGATTAATTAAAAACCACTGCATGGATTTTTATCATTATAGGGTAGATTTGGACATACACTGCCAACACACATTACTGTTCAAACAACATGAAAAAGTGAACTTAGCATCCGATGACCCCTTTAAAAACCCTAGTGCACCCAAATACGTTTTTTATAATATAACCAATGTAAGGCCCTATGTTTTGCGCGATGCGGAAAACGTAAAAACGCGCTCATTGTTCTGTGTACATATGATTTTATTTTCACCACCTGCAAACTCACAAAGAGCTCATAAAAAGCACTTTACCTCCTCGTTGCTCTAAGTTTTCCCTCTGCTCATTTCATGTTTTGGATACACCGCTTGTTCCTTTCATGAAATCATGTCGCATAGCGTTGCATCTTGTTATTACTTCCTGTTTTTGGTTCGTTTAGAAGTATTGATCAGAGTTCGTTTGGAAGCGGGCAGAGACCCATATTTTTAGTGGTCTCGGTCCGTTTGTTTGGTGTACACCAGGGTTCTGATAGCAGTGTTCACACTTAGTCAAATGAACTGCACTAAAAGATCAATCGCACCGGAGTTCATTTTAATCAAACCAAACATGACAATTGTGAACACACGCTCAGACACATAATATCGTTTAATGGAAAAGCCGTAATTTCATAATTGTTTTTTATTGACATTTATAAAATATTGCAAAAGTTTCAAGCAAATCGGTAATGGAAACGCGCCTTGTGTGAATGAATGGCGCAGACGCTCGCTGTGTTTTCAGCCTCTGCCACCTCAACATAGAGTACATGAACACATAAACAATCTCTATAACTGCTTTTCATAAGTACTTTACCATTTCTTTTGAGATTAAACTATTGTCACATCACATATAAAAATAAATCATAAAAAGTCTTCACAGCAACCCGGCAAAATAAAGGTTCGGTTTAACTTGAAGATACTGTGACAAAAATATATGACTTAATGTAATGATAGTACTACTACTACTAATAAAATTATTATTAAAACATTATTTTAAGGAATATTTACCAGAACAATTATTTACCAGAATTTATAATACACAACACAGTATTTCTAAAACTAAATAAATAGAATAAAATGATAATAAATTAGTTTTTGTCAAATAATTTAATTAGAGATGCTTTTGATTATTAAAATTAAATTTAACCATTTAACCATGGAAAACACAGAATTTGGTATAAAAAAAACTGAATTTTGGAAAAAATAAAATGGATTTCATAGGGCCCTACCAGTTATACTATGACCATAATTCTTACATTTATATATACTGGACCATTTAAATGTTTTGGGTTTGTAAGAAGTGTTTTTGAAAGTCCCATATGCTTAACAAGGCTGCATTTACTGGATCAAAAATTTCGGTGAAAACTGTAATATTGTGAAACATTATTACACTTTAAAACAGCTGGTTTCTATTTGAATATATTTTAAAATATAATATATTTTTGTGATACAAAGCTGAATTTAATTATGCAGCCATTACTCCTTGAACAGTATTACTGTTTGAACGGTAGTGTCTGTGTATATGTGTTTATGTAATGTTTAATGTTTAAGCAGAAGCACCAACTCTCTGTAAATGGCAATGGTTTTGAAACTAAATACACTCTGCACTCTGGCGTGCACATACTTTTGGCCATGTGATGAAGTAGGTGAAGTAAACTTTGAATCACTGCATTACTATACATTCTTTTAAAATACTACAGGCACTTGGACTGCATTTTAAACTCTCATCAGCATTCAAACAGGAAACATTTGCAGACTCCTATCTATTCAATACATTCCTGCAGACCCCCTCAAGCAGCGAGAGTCAAATAAAACTGCTTTGGATTCTGACTTGATCAGCGCATCCTACATATGACCACAAACATTCGTTTCCAAAATGCCATATTAAAGGAGCTTCAGCATTTAAATGTGCCATTAGACAGGTGGCCAGCTGTGACGGAGAACGGTGAGCAATAATATTCATTCCATCTCTTAATTTAGCAAAACAACCCAAAAAGGTAAGAATGATCCCAGTTTTAGCTATGTCAAAAATTTCCCAAGTAAAAAACAGTTTACAAATTAATCCAAAGGAGGTGAACCACAGGACGCCGAGATGCTCAAAAAGGAACCTTAACTGCGGTTAAACACATTCCAAATCTCTTGGGCAACAAGACATTGATCATGGCCAGACAGATCCACATGTATCAGGAAGGAGATGGTCTCATGTCTAGTGGCTCATACCATGTAAGGAAAAGGGCCGACCTGGCACGCGCGCTCCAGCGCCGAAGCTTTTCCACAGCTAGACGCCTGGATAACGTATGATAAACAGTATGTTACGATGGAACAAGTTCAAGGACTAAACCTCAAAACGGAATTTGGGATTTCGGCCTCGCAGCTGCAAACTTCTCCGTACGTATTTGACGAACCTACCCAAAGAAAGTTCAGTTTCGTCTTACTGTGACCTCACACCTTGGGAATGCTACATGTGCCAATTGTCCATCATCTTTGGTTAAATGGGTACTCCAGCTCCAATATATATAATTCCATCCCAAAAAATGTTTGCTGCATAATTCAAGGCAGCACGATGGAAACTCTGTCTTCAAATTACCTGCTTTTCAGCATCTGGCAGCAATGAAGTGTGTATTAAATGAGCTGTCTAAGGGATTGTGTCTTATATATTTAACTAAACAAATGGTGCTAAAGAGCCAAATCCAGCTTCTATGAAGTCCAACTGAAATAACTATAGATTACTGTGAGTGCATAGTCTGGTTCATATCCAGTTCGCTCAAAACCAATATCAGGATTAAGCCATTAGAAGGTTTTGACAGAAAATTTAATGAGTGATTGTGATTTTTAAATACCCTTATATCGAATATCAGTGTGTCTTTTCGTGTTGTTGGATGATTCCTTTGAGTAAAACCAATCTACCTGATCCCCTGCTGACCCAGCATCCCTCCCTCTCTGATTCCCCCCCCTGAGTCTGGGCACTAAGGGCCAGCAGCATTCCCAAGCTTGATCCCATCCCGTTCCGGAAGCACAGGGCAGTACTCCTAACATCCTGCCCGCAGCCTGTGCCAAGGCCCTGTTATCGCCGTGTGCTGAATTGCATCCAGATTCTGTTCAGCTGCACAAAACACACACACACACACACAAGCACTACTCACTGCTGCTGTGCATTCCACACACTGCCTCATCTGTCACCAGATCTGCACTCTGGGATAAAATACTGAGACATTCACAAAAAAAAAAAAAGGGTGAAAAATGTGATGTTATGTGATCATTAATGCTTTTACCATTAAATATTTTTTTGATCAAAAAATATAATAATGTGTATAATAATAATAATAATAAAAATATTTAACTTTTATAATAATAATAAGACATTTTTAAAACACATAAATAAATAAATATATATATATATAAATATAACAATACATTTATAATACATTTTGCCTAAAATTTTTATTGTTGTTATAAATATTGTTTTTGTGTATAAGTGGATTGTAATGGGTTTGAGTCCATATACATTATATATCATAAATGACTAAAATTTAATTTTATAATTAATTTTATAATTTTTGTGAAGAGACTGAAGATACTGAAGCAAAATTTATACTTTTAGGCTGTAAACATTATTATTATTTATTATTATAAATATTGTTTTGAAAAAGACCATTATTATTAATATATTTTTTTAATTATATTTTCCTTAGTTATATTGAAGTAATATATATATATATATATATATATATATATGTGGGTGTGTGTGTGTGTGTGTGTATGTATATATATTGACCATTATTGTTATCAGTTTTATTATTAATTACTTTTTTCTTTTTTTTTTTGGAAAAATGTTTTTTGGCTACATATATATGAAATTAAAAAAAAATATATGATGTATATGATATGATATATATGATGAAAAAAATATATATATGTGTGTGTGTGTGTGTGTGTGTGAAATTATATTTAAACAATCATTTCATTTTAATATATTGAATAATAATAATAGTAATTCTATTATTAGTACTAATAGAAATAATAGTTAATAATACTGATAATAATTTAAATTTTTTCCCCCATTTTTTTTTATCAAAGGAAAATATTATACCAAAAAATATTAAAAATAATAATGGTTAACAATAATGGTCTACAGCAAAACAATATTAAAATAATAAATATTAATAATATTTTTAGGCTTTAGATTTTCTAAAATAAATAAATAAATAATACTAAAAAATAATATTTATCATATATTAATAATATATATGGAGAAAATGTTTAGAAATATTTGTGAAGAAATGTATTATGGCCATTATTGTTATCATTGTTATTATTATTTTTGATTATTATTTTTTTTTTTTTATTTTTAGAGAAAAACGTTTTTGTTTAAGACATTTATTTTCGGCCATTATTATTATTGATACTTTTTTTTAAATAACATTTTCCTTGATTAAAAGAATTGATTAAAAAATTGTTTTAGTTAAAAAAAAAAGAATTTCGATTTATCAGTGACTTTTATTACTATTAGCAGTCGTATTATTACTATTATTAAATTAATTACTTTATTTTTACTTTATTATTTTAATTATGATTATTTTATTTATTTTATTTGTATGTTACCTTGTACATTTTTGTTTGTCTTTCCTAATTTTGTGCTTTTTAAGAAGTGTAAAGGATTACCCAATAGCATCTATAATTGTGACAACTTACCCCATACAGCGTGACAACATGTCTCGCAATGGCTAATGTATGTTTACAAAATGTCAGTGGAAATGTTCAAAAGCTGTATTTCAACGCTGTTTAATGTTTATGCTTATACCCACCACTAGAAATATTCACTGTATGGAATAAAAAATGTGATTCGGTCTTCCTCTCTATGCAGCGAGCACAAACTATTTTAAAGTAGTGACGCAGGTGTCCTGCTGGCCGTTACATGCGCACAGAAACTCATTACAAACATCCAAAGACTGGATGAGCTCATTCTGAAAACAACTGGTAGTTAGTGAATCTGTGGGAAGCCCTTCAATTAACTTGGACGGTAATTTAGTCTACAGATGTTCTTGACAAAGTAACAAGTGGCAGATGAAAGCAGCGTTTTTCAAAATGCAATTCACTGGTCCACCACAAGAGTGTTGCGCCGCCAACAAATTTAATTTCCAGCAAATGACGTTGCCATCAGCAGCATGTCTTTATACGATGAATTGTGCTAAAATTTTAATTTGAAATACAAGCATTTAATTTAAGAAAGATTTCCAAAAGTTAAAATGAAGCACTGTGTTTGTAACCCTTACCTGTAACGGACTGGAACAGGTTTCAGCGCGCTGTCCAATTTAGTTCTGAAGTGTGATCGTGCTGCTGAAAGTGCACTGCAAGACATTACATGAGTCGTGCCTCCACATTTATAAAATGAGCAGCGGTTCAGACTCCGCCTCTGCTGGGCTCCATCACTTCAAAGCACTTGGCAGCAGTCTCCCTGCGCTTCTCCATCCGTAAGTCATAGATCAATGTCACATTACGCTCCTGTGTGATATATATCGCACCCAACGTAATTTAAACACTTAGTTAAAATAAATCTTGCATTAAACAAACAAAAAGTGTTTAAAATCAACAAGCTACAAATGTGAGCTGCACGATAAAAAAAGATCAACCTCTTTACACTGATTTAAGTTTTGTTTTTTTGTGTGTTTGGGTCAGTTTCATTTTTTTGCTTTGCTTTGTTTTGGGTCAGCTTTTTTAAGGGTTTAAGAATGGTCACGGATCAGCGATCTCCACGTAAAACTGATCGTGCAGACCAAACCGTAAGTCGTAAAGACTTAAAACTTGGAGGGTAGTACTCGCACCCAGTGTTGGGGAGTAACTAATTACATGTAACGGAATTACGTAATTTAATTACAAAATAAATGTAACTGTAATTAGTTACAGTTACTGAGGAAAAAATGTGTAATTAAATTAGTTACTTTTGAAAATGTTAATGATTACAAAGGGGGTTACATCTGAATTTTTTTTTCGCACACACGCACACACCCACCCACATACAGATTTAATTGACTTCTTTTATAAATTGCATTGGCCTCTAAAATGAAACACCAATGTTTCAGGAGTTTAGGACACAGAATAACTGTTTTATTTTCTATTTGGGTTTATGCATATACTTTATTTTTTTACGATTAATTGTATTTTCCAAGGCATTGTTAGATGCCAGTGTTTCCTGTCATCACTATGCAAACATTGATTTCAAAACCAGTATAATCGCTATTGAACTATTTCTTGTTATAATTTTAAATCTGTATTTAACCTCAGAATGATCTCAAAGTAAATAAGAGGTGTTAGGTCTGAATTTGTGGTGGCTGTGCTTTAAATTAAATTATTACACGGCTCTTTGGAATACTTGATTCTGATTGGTCAGTCATGACATTCCAAGGTATGTTATAACTGGTAAAAGCTAATAACACAGAGTCATCCGGGCAACTTAAGTCGGCGATATGCACTTGATAGTTTTTCTTGGTGAAAACTTTGCATTTGGTTAGATAATAAAATATTAAAACTCAGTTCAATATTATGTGTACAATTTCTTGATTCTGTCATTCTGGTATTGTGGATTTTTTACTCTGTTGTTTCATACAAATGCTGCTGCTGCTATTTTGTTTTGTACACTGTAATGGATTATAAGATAACTACCAAACTAGTACTGTAAGTACTAGTACTTTTTTATGTGGTGAAATGTTGTGTAATAAAACTGGTATGACTGCACTGTATCCCTTAAATGTCCATCTAGTTTAAAGTGGCCGCTTGCTAGCAAATGATTTCTTCATGGAAGCCTTGTGTTCAAATGTTTCAATTCAGATCAGTGTTTTGTGTTTAATTGTTTACTTTTGTGACAAGCAGCTGTGTAATAAGTGGGATAACGTACATCCAGCCAGTTGTTATCACAAAATAAAGATGTATATTACATCTTACGTACTTATTATAATCTTAATTCAAATGATGAAGGATTTTGAAAATCTGACAGTAATCAGTTTTGAGTGCCACTGTAAGATTAACTCTGCCTGGTTTAAATGTTTAAAAATGATTAACAGTTGAAAATGTTAGAAATTTAGAAAAGTAATCAAATGTAATAAGTTACATTACTTTAATAAAGTAATTAAAAAGTTACACTACTTATTACATTTTAAATAGGGTAACTTGTAATCTGTAACCTATTACATTGCCAAAGTAACCTTCCCAACACTGCTCGCACCGCCTACAACGTCGGTCATAACTCCTAAGTGGCTTATGGGGCCGTTCACATATCGCGCCTAAAAACGCGTGGAAAACGCTAGGCGCGCCGAATTCGGCGCCATTCACATATCGCGTATTTTGCACGCTCAAGTTTGTTATTTCAAATGCAGACATAATGGAAGCATCATAACGGAAGCGACACGCACGCAGTGCAACACGCTCGTTTTTTTCAAGCGCGACCGCGCCGCATCGAGATGAAAACATCTCAACTTTTCAGAATGCCACAAGCACACTGCGGGTCATGTGACAAGATTCAACCAATTAGCTTCATCCTTTCCTGTAACAACATTGATATTGCATTTTTCAAGGGAGTAAACGATTGTATGTCACACGGTTTTTCGCACATACGGACAATATTTGTATCATATGTTAGAACTCCTCCTTCCGGACAACTTTGCCTCTAAAACCATCCATCAAATGTCCATCAAATCATTTGTTAAATGATTGAGATGATGTAAAAACCTACTTTTGCAACCTAGTCCTAGGTTTTCACTCAACCTGGAAAAAAAACACTGCAGTACAATTTTCTGGACTCTCCAAGCCAATAATTATCAAAAAAAAAAATGCTGAAATTTACCCTTTGAGAAGCTACAACGGGGTCGTTTAGAAAAGGGACCTGTCCAAATTTACCCAAAATCCTATAAAGCCTAAAGGAAAACTCAAAACTTCACAAAACCTGCTGAACACATGCAAACAAGCATGCAAAGTTTTAAGGGGATCGGACCACAGCTGGCGCTATATCAGTCATAAACATTAGAAAACATCATATTTCTATGGTAAATTACCTGGATTTACCAAAAATGCTTTTTAAATCATTGATTTAGGTGGGTACAGCCTTGTCCTACAGGAATCCATGCTATTTCACATTTTGAAAGAAAGTTGTTTCGTTTGAAAGTGACTCATGTGCGAGTTGTGCTTAGTACATTGACAGACCATAGACTCCCATGAAATTTCTACTCTTACAATTATAATCTCCTCAATCCACCTTATTTTTGAGTTAACGTTAACAATAACTAGTAACTTTGATGTTTTGATTTGAAATATGGTATGTTTTAGATATGCTTTATGTGAAAGTGCTTGTATGGTGTAAAGCTGTTGTGTACATCATAAAGTTTGTTCTGGTTGAGCAATAGAGAACATCCATTAGTTTACAGCCATATCAGAAAAATAATGTTTCAGTAATGTCCCTGAGCTAGCATTAGCAATGCATGCTAACATCCCATCACAACCATTTTAAGACAAACCAGTGTCATACTGTCAGTGAAGATGAAGCTGCATTGTGTCCAGGCCTTTTTGGTCTTCAGCCAAACTGAACAGTCCTCAAATTGTCTCTTTGCCCAAGTTTCTCCAGCCAGATTCCCATAACGTTTTTCTACTGTTTCAAAACCATGTTTTAAAGTTAGGCCTGTTTCAGTCCTCGACAAATGTTTTCCTATGAGGAGTTAATATCACATGTAATCAGAAATGGCCTGTCCGGTCACGTCTTCATAGCACCAGCAAATAAACTCAACGAAAATCACATTATTTTTTAATAAGCTTTGAGGGAGATGGATGTGGCACATTTTCCCATGAGCATATAACATGTTGAAATGTATATTCTTCTAAGAGGACATTAAAAACCACGAGGACACGTTTTAATGCTTCTTTTCGAACATTCCAAGACAAATGTAAGCTATAAGGCGTAGTGAAAAAGTACATTCTGCCAAGTGCTACACCATATTAAATAACCAAAATCAGTTTTCTCATGTCATTAGTGCTTTCTACTAAAATAAACTTACCATCCAACGCTATTATATTAAATATCCACATGTGTTCCACTGGAGAAATGTCTTCTCAGAAAACACTGTAGCACCTCCTTCTGGTTAATAGGTGTTTTTCCACTTTTTCCCCACACATCATTTAATACACATTAACACTTTTATATCTGTAATCTTTATTTTATATATTATTCTTTCAGGAAAATGCTTCAGGGATGTGCTCAGCCCAGCAGACCAGTGCTTCTGGGTGGCTTAAAAGAGTGAAAGCACCTTAGGTAAGCTATAATGTGCCATAGTTGAATAATAAACAGGGGTAGAACATATAGACATGTAACAGTGAAAGCCACTATGGCCATTATAACAAAAAACAATACACATATAACATTTCTCTACCAATAGAGTACAGTGTTGAGCAACATTAAATACAGTAAAACAATGAGAGGTATTACAGACAATCAAAACCACAACTATGTTCTGCAAGTTCACCAGTAAGACTGGTTTTTCTTTGCCATTGAGTTGGTAAACGTTGGCCGAGAAAAGAATGAGATACAAAAGAGCTAGCTTGAGTTGTGTGTGGCAGTGCATGATAAAACTCAATATAGCTTAGTCTTAACACATATATTCTTCATATCTCCGTTAATAAATACATTAGATAAAAACAAAATATCCCTTTTTAAATAATTGTTTTAAAATACTTTATAAAACACGCTAACAGTGCCATGTAACAAAATATTTTAAATAATTTATAGTTATCCTTCAGACATCCACTGAAGTCTGGAGTAAGAATTTGAAGTTATGAATATGAAGTTGTGGAATATGAATTCAAATTCAATAAGATCTGAGCCTTGGAAAGTCTAGACAGTGGAGTGAATAATATGCTTGTTTTTACTATTATTTATTTTTGGAATGATTCCATTCCAGTTGGATTAATCTATATACATTACCGTTCAGAAGTTTAAGGTCAGTAATATATATATATATATATATACAGTGCCCTCCACAAATATTGGCACCCTTGGTAAACATGAGCAAAGGCAGCTGTGGAAACAAAGCTGCATTGTTTATCCTTTTGATCTTTCAAAATTCACAAAATTCCATTCCTTTCATTGAAGTGTGAGAATCTCATTATGAAATAAATGTTTTTCTCTAGTTCACGTTGGTCACAATTATTGGCACCCCTAAAAATTCTTATGAGTAAAACATCTCTGAAATATATTCCCATTCATATTTACATTTTTTTAGCACACCAGGGTGGAGCTAGGAGAATGAAACTGTCCAGCCATGACTTCCTGTTGCACAGGATTTTAAATATGAGGAACACAAAGGCAAAATTCCCTTAATTGTCTACCACAAGGAGTAAAACCAAAGAACATAGATCTGATGTGCAGAACAAGATTGCTGAGCTTCACAAAATAGAAAGTGGCTGTAAGAAAAGAGCTACAGCATTGAAAATCCCCATTTTCACCATCAGGGCAATAATTAAGAAGTTCCGATCAACTAAAGATGTTACAAATCTGCCTAGAAGAGGACGTGTGTCTATATCGTCATAATGGATAGTGAGGAGGAGACTTTGAGTAGCCAAAGACTCTCCAAGGATCACAGCTGGAGAATTGCAAAGATTAGTTGAGTCTTGGGGCCAGAAAGCCTTAAAAAAAATTCAAATAGCCCCTACATCACCACATGTTGTTAGCATATTTAGTTGTCAGATACGACTAAAACTTCAAACGGGACTGGCTTCTATGGTCAGATGAAACTTAAAAAGAGCTTTTTGGCAGCAAACACTCAAGATGGGCTTGGTGCAAACAGGGATAAAAAGTACCCCATGCCCACATTTAAATAAACTGCTGGATCTTTAATGTTCTGGGCCTATTTGTCTGCCAGAGATCCTGGACATCTTGGGCATCATGGATTCTATCAAATACTAAGAGATAAAAAAAATCTAAACCACTGTTAGAAATCTTATAATGGGCCGTGTTTAGATATTCCATCAGGACAATGATCCAAAACAAACACAAAAATGTGTCACTGAGGACAAAATGAAGCTTCTGCCATGGCCGTCCCAGTTCCCTGACTTGGCTTTTTGTCTTTTTATCTTTTTACTTCAATTTCCATAGCTGCCTTTGCTCATATTTACCAAGGGTGCCAATATTTATGGAGGGCACGGTGTGTGTGTGTGTGTGTATATACATATATATATATATATATATATTATTTTTTTATATATTTTTTTTCAGCAAGCTTGCATTAAATTGATCAAAAGTGACAGTAAAGACTTTTATATTGTTACAAAAAAAATTCTACTTCAAATAAATGTGGTTCTTTTAAACTTTCTATTTATCAAAGAATAAAAAATGTATCATGGCTTTCACAAAAGTTTTGGTTTTTTTAAGACTGATAATAAATATTTTTTAAGCAACAAGTTAGATTATTAAAATGATTTCTGAAGGATCATGTGACACTAAAATTACATTTTGCAATAAAGAAAACTACATTTTCACAATCTATTTTTGATCAGGCTTGGTGAGCTTAAGTGATATTTTTACTGACCTCAAACTTTTGATTGGTAGTATACAGTATATAGTTTTTAAATATAGAAACTGTTAAAAGAATTTGTTGACCTTTAATAATAACACTATCAGAAAACAACTGATTAATCCTATTTTTTACCCAAAGGAAGGCACCACTGGTTTTCCGTGGCCTGAAATCCATTGGAAAAAACAAGCAAGAGCTAAAAAAAAAAAAATTAAACACATTACTAAATGATCATTTCAAATAATGTTATATCGTTACGATTTCATTATTATGTCTACAGACCTTCCTATGACAAAATACATGTGCCAAGTCAGCATTTTGGATCAGTAACCAGTGCTTGAATTCAAAATATTGACTTATGTAACTCTAGACGATTCCTAAAATAACACTACAAACAGAAACCAGTCTACCTCAGACACGCCCAAACTGTCTCTACCAGATGCTTTGGGACATACAGTACTAAATGATTAATAATCTTTCTGACTGAACAGTTCCTGTCTGAATGATTGTGACATTTCCTTATTTTTTTTCTGCATTAACCTTCCCTTGATCCTCCACCTTTTTGATAGCTGCCTGAATTTTGGCCTGGTCGCCCAGAAGCTGACGGGGCTTGACCGGTCGAAGATCTTCATCCAGCTCCAGCAAGACTGGTACTCCTGTGGGCAACGTTACATTCACAATGTCTGTTTCTGATATGCCTGTTGAGAAAGATAGCAAGAGTGTGTAATTAGAAAATGGAATGCATTTTTGTGACACAAAGCTGAATCATTACTCCAGTTCTGAGTCACATGATCCTTCAGAAATCATTCTAATATACTGATTTCCTGCTAAAGAAACATTTCTTATTATTATCAATGCTGAAAATAGCTGTGCTGCTTAATATTTTTGTGGAAACATGATACTTTTTTATCTTGAGCATTAATCTTAAAATAGTGAACTTTTGTAACATTATACATGTCTTTACTGTCACATTTGACCCTTCCAAGTGCTTGAAGGTCAAGGGTTATAGTAAGTAGTAACCATGTAACCTTTAGAAGGATTATATAACATACACTACCAGTCAAAAGTTTTTGAACAGTAAGATTTGAGACAGTAAGATGTTTTTTTTTTTTAAAAGAAGTCGCTTCTGCTCACCAAGCCTGCATTTATAAGAAATTCAAATTTTTAACTTTTGAAACATTTTACTAGTATTTAAATAACTGTTTATGAATATATTTTAAAATTGTTTTTTTTCCTGTGATTTCAAAGCTGAATTTTTAGCATCATTACTTTCAGTCACATGATCCTTTAGAAATTATTCTAATAATCTGATTTGCTTCTCAAAAAAAAATTATTACTAGTATTATTATGTTGAAAACAGCTAAGTAGAATTTTTTCAGGTTTATTTTATGAATAGAAAGTTCAGAAGAACAGCATTTATCTGAAATGCAAATCTATTGTAACCTTATAAATGCCTTTATCATCACTCTTGATCAATTTAAAGCATCCTTGCAAAATAAAAGTATTCATTTCTATAAATTAGCATATTCTACAAATCAATATATTAGAATGATTTCTGAAGGATCATGCGACACTGAAGACTGGAGTAATGATGCTGAAAATTTTGCTATGATCGCAGGAATAAATTACATTTTAAAATATATTAAAATAGAAAACCATTATTTTACATATTAAAAATATTTCAAAATTGCACTGTTTTTGCTGTACTTTGGTTGCAATAAATGCAGGCTTAATGTTAAAAAACATTAAAAATCTTACTGTTCAATCTTACTTTTGACTGGTAGTGTAGTTTTGAAGTAAAAGAAGATATTCTGAAGAATGTTTAAACACTGTTTATTCATAAAATAAAAGCCAGTGGGGTTCAGAACAACACTGGAGCACACTGACTTTCATTGTATGGACCAAAAAAAAAAAAAAAAAAGAGAAAATAACAACAAACAACATGAAGGTGAGTAAATGATGGCAGAATTTTAACTGAAAATGAAAAACAATTCATATATTTTACCTTCCAAATGTTTAAGCAAAGCCCTGCAGCTGTTGCCATGTGCAGAGATGAGGACCGTTTGCCCACTTTTGATCACCGGTACAATGACATCATTCCAGTAGGGAAGAAGTCTGTCTAACACTTCCTTTAGACTTTCCGCTTTAGGCAGTTCCTCTTTCGGAACGTCACACGTACTATATCGTCGATCATTGTAAATTTCAGCATAATAGGGATGTGACTCAGTAATTGGGGGTGGTGTGATGTCATAGCTACGCCTCCATAGTTTAACCTGTTCCTCGCCATGGTTCAACGCCATCTCAGCCCGATTGAGGCTGATCAGGGCACCGTAATGCCGCTCATTTATCCTCCAGGATTTGGTGACTGGGACCCACTCTTGTCCCATGGCCTCCAGGACCAACCAGGCCGTCTGGATGGAACGGCTCAGTATGGAGGTAAAAACCCGGTCAAATTGGTACCCCTGCTCTTTCAGGAGCCTGCCACATTCTTGGGCTTCAACCACTCCGTTCTCACTCAGTTTCTGGTCAACCCAGCTGCAGAAGCGGTTCTCCTTGTTCCACGCACCTTCCCCATGTCGGAGAAGGAAGAGTTTGTATTTGGACATCAAGAAGAAGTGGGATGGACGCCTGGAAGAGATGCATATGCAGATATATATGCTATATATGTGACCCTGGACCACAAAACCAGTGTAACCTCATGACCTAAATTCAAACAACCAATGAACAGACAACAAATGTGACCCTGGACCACAAAACCAGTCATAAGTAGCATGGGTATATTTGTACCATTAGCCAACAAAACACTGTATGGGTGAAAATGATTGATTATAATGTTCCATGAAGATATGTTGTAAATTTCCTACTGTAAATATATCAAAACTTAATTTTTGATTAGTAATATGCAGTGCTAAGAACTTCATTTTGACAACTTTAAAGGCGATTTTCTCAATGTTTAGATTTTTTTGCACCCTCAGTTTCCAGATTTTAAAATAGTCGAATCTCAACCAAATATTGTTCGATCTTAACAAACCATACATCAATGGAATTTATTCAGCTTTCAGATGATGTATAAATCTCAATTTTAAAAAAATGACCCTTATGACTGTTTTTTTTGGTCCAGGGTCACATATAGCAAATATTTTAACTGCTTGATTGTTATATAATCACAAATTGTGAACTTTATTATTGCATATCTGCAAAATTCAACTATATATTTAAGATATTATCAACATTATGTGTATATATAAGCAAACTGTAAATTAGAACTAAAAGGTTAAGGGTCATAAACTAAATGTCAATGCTAATTTAACAAACGTCTGACCAGCTCTGACCAACTCTCATTTTCAAACGCTAAAATAGGAAAAATATCGCATTCACAAGTAACGTTATCTAAATATTGACGTGAAACTTAAAAGAAGCGATGTGTCAACCTACTGTATTATTGAATAACAGCTCTTCTGTAACGTTACTGTATATACCACAACTGAACTAGCCTGTTAGCATGTCATAATGGATCGTACCGTGTTCGCGCAAAACATCCTTATCTGTATCGATTAATTTTACATTTAAGTGAAGATAAAATTAGATATGCTCACTGAAAATGACTATGAATTGCTACGTGCTCACCTTCAGATTAGAAACCGCCCAGCTCAGAGTAGCTGCAGCTCTACAACAGGAACTATCAATGCAGCATCAACAAACGCGAATCGGCTTGCTTGAGTGACACTTCTTTTAGCCAATCAGTTGCGTGATCTCCACAAGTAGGCGTGTCTAATTGTACAGTGGCGAATTGGAACTGCTGTTATTTTGAAGTTGATAACGTCAGTTCCATTTCTTTTTAGGTTAATAAGAGGAGTAATTTTACACTAGATTACAACTGTATTCATCTAATTTATCAGGTAAGCCCAGTTACAAGTAGTTTTAATAGTTATTTATCATACCATATGAGTAATATTTGCACCCAAGAAACTCGAACAGAGAGCAATGCCAGCAAGAAAACTTGGAATTACTGATGAAAACAGTGATGGCTTTATTGTTCTTCAATATTCACACAACTGAACACATATAAATATTACAATATAAGCATTATTATATAATGACAAATGCAAATATATAATAGTCATAGGCCTATATTAATATAAATAAATGTTTTATATGTATCATAAAGCACATAATGTTTAAGTATTTGAAATACATGATAATGTGATTATAACAATAGCACAGCTTTGTGAAATTCTCATAGTTGTTTTTCATTCATCCAGCTGTTTATGCAATAAAACATAAGCACAATTAAATAGCAGTTAAATATGTGTATGTTTAAAAAGCGTTCACAGTGGATTTCATTTTTGAATAACTAATGTTAAATTTTCATTAAGATTCATTAAAAGTTAATATTCATGATAGTGCTGTGCAACAGTTGTGATTAATCACAGTCAAAATAAGTTTTTGTTTACCTAACGTGTGTGTACTGTGTATATTTATCATGTATATATAAATACACATACAGTATATATTTAGAAAATATTCACATGTATTTACATGTATATAATTTTATTGATATAATTAATATTATATATAAATATACTTACAGTAATATAAAAACATATTTTTCTTATATATATCCATTTATGTGTGTGTATTTATATATACATAATAAATATACACAGTACACAGACATATATTAGGTAAACAAAAACTTGCGATTAATCACGATTAATTGTTGTACAGCAATAATTAAGATATAATATATTCATTAAAATTCATTAAGCATTTGGTCCTGCAAACATCTTCTTCCTGCCCTCCATGCCAGACATAGCATCCACATTTTTACGCCAGTCGGTCACTTCTTCTTTCTGCATGGATTACAAGTAAATGTCAACAATGTCATGTTTACTTAAGCAACAGAGAGACCATATAAAACGAAATAGTTCAATCAAAAGTGAGAAATTGCTGAAAAAAGTTTGTTTCTTTATTGGAACAAATTTGGAGAAATTTTGCATTACAGTGAATGGGTGCCGTCAGAATGAGAGTCCAAACAGCTGATAAAAACATCACAATAATCCAAAAGTAATCCACAGTCTATCAATGAACATCTTGTGAAGCAAAGGATGCTCTTTTTGTAGGAAACAAATCCATCATTGAGGTGTTTTGAATTTAAATGGTCACTTCTGGTCAAAATACAAAATAGTAGAATATGATATTTGTTTAGAATTGTTTCAGATTGTTTTAGGACTAAAATGACTTTTTCAGGACTCGTATTTTAAGCAACGGTTTGATATTAAAAATGTCATAACAGTGAATTTGTATTACAAACATGCAGCTTTTTGCTTCACAATGATAATAACGTTAATTGATAGACTGGAGTTGTGTGGATTTTTGTAATTTTATCAGATGTTTGGACTCTGACGGCACCCATTCACTTCAGAAGATCCATTGGTGAGCAAGTGATGTAATGCTAAATTTCTCCAAATCTGTTCTTTTGAGGAAACAAACTCTTCTACTTCTTAGATGGCCTGAGGGTCAGTATATTTTCAGCCATTTTTTTTTTTTAAAGGACCTCGAGACGGGAATCAAACTCGGGTCGCCGTGAGCGCAGTTGTGCTGTATGTCGACGCACTAACCACAAGGCTATTGGCGCCGACGTTTTCAGCCATTTTTAATTTTTTTCAGTGAACTGAAAGGTAATACATGTCTAATAATAAATAAATTATAAAATAATAAATTAAGAAAAGCATACATACGTCATTTTATATTAATTATTATATATTTCAAACAAAAACATAGCAAAAAAAAAACCCAGCAGATATTATTTATTTAATTTAATATTGAACATTTGTGTTGATTCTTACCTTTTCTTCCTCCTTCTTCACTGTCTTCAGGTTAGCTTTGAAGTCAATGGATTCCTTGTGTTTGGCACCTAGCAGAGCTCCCAGCATGGCATCAGCAGATACCCTCACTCTCTTCAGTGCAGGTCTCTTCATTTTACCCTTCAGCTCAAAGATTTTGTGGTTTAAATCTGCAATCTATAACAAAAGCATCAGTCAAGACCATTAAAACGAATGCATCAACTCATTAATCAACAATGACATTTTTAAAGCAGCAAAATGTACCTCCTTTTCATTTTTGGCAACTTTAGATTCAATGTCATATCGTTCCTCATCAACAACATCGATTTTTTGATGAAGCTCTTTGCACAGATTCTGTAAACAGAGCAATGGCATGTCAGAAAGAAAAGTTTCAAAAGAAGACAAAAGATGAAAGAATAGCAACCTGTAAATCCTGAACAGACAGTCCTGACAGTTTGAGAGGAGGAACTCTCTCACTGAGCGTTCGCTCTCTGTCGATCTTTTTCTGTTCCGTCTCCTCTGCCAGCAGTGTGCTGGCCTTCTTTAGTATTTTGGTCTGCAATGCATTAAAATGACATAGATGCACTGCCATATAATATTCATATTTAGATCAAGGTGGGTTTTTCATTTCATTCATTTCAGAAACACAAGAAATACAAACTAACCTTTAAAAATAACCGACGAGATGCGGAAATCTTGTGCTTTTTCTGAAGAAAAGAACCAATATGAAACAAACAACAATGTGACTATCACAAACGCTGCAGTGTTTTTTAAAGTTGTATTCATAAAATATGTGTCAGATATTATTAAACGCTTTAAATGTAAGTTACTCACCGGACTGACACAGATACAGCCAGAAAAATAAACACGTACGTTTAATATATGAACATTTACAATATATTATTTCAATAATGTAATATTTATGAAAAGTTTTACAAATACTTACGCAGATTCAGACATTTTAGTGCCTTTGCTTTTTCCTAGAGACTTACAAATGACAAAATATTTCTTAAAAAAAACAAAACAAAAAAAAAAATTCACTTGTTCAAGTGAAGTATTACAAAAAAACCTTAATAGACTTTCTAAAAACAGCAAAAGTGCTTAGTGTAGCCATACAGGCATTTACAGTACATATATCAAATGTTTTTAAATTCTGTATTGTCAACAAAGAGATGTAAGGTAAGAAGCTACACAAATAACTGATATCTCATACGCATGAATAGCTTGTTATTGTTATAACCTAAGGCTCCTTACCTCTCAGATGATGGAAGTATGACTGTTTTGGCCACGGAGAAGAAACTGCAGATTTATAGATTCTGATGCACTCGTGAGAGGCTCACTAAAATAGACTACTGTCTACACCATTATTACTGTCAAATGCTTCACATCCCAGGCTGGAGAGTGACGGAGCACATGGTGCTCAAGTGTACTTTATGTTCTCTAGACTAAGGGTGAATCCAACAATACTCCAACCTTAATGAGACTATATGTGAACACATTGCCTGATCTCATTTAACATTGAACTGGAATGAAGTTTCACGTACGATTGTTATTTTTGGCATTGTTGTTTTTTATTGGTTATACAGTTGGTACTGCATATCTTGGAAAAGAACAATATCATTGCCACATGTCTAATTTCTTTACAAGAAAATGTTAATAATATTAAATACCATTCAAAAGAAATCTGTGAAGACACTGCGTGTTGGAATATTGAATGATATTTTAATATTTTCATAAAACCTTAACTAACTCAGATCTGTAATCATCTGAAATCTTGAACATAAAGGAAGTGATGGCTGACACACTGAGTGTTTCTTCTTCTTCCTGATATGTTGTTGTAGACTGCCATCGGTAGGGCAAAAGAAGAACTGCAGCTGTATTGAAAATGACAAGATGTGAACCAAGCGCTTTTAATTTAAAATACTGCATTTTACAAGTGATTCAGATATCTTGTTTTAATTTACTGCTACATTAGATTCTATTTCCAGCATTCAGTATAGGTTAGCATACATTATATATGTGACCCTGGACCACAAAACCAGTCTTAAGTAGTATGGGTATATAGCATTAGCCAAAAATACATTGTATGGGTCAAAATTATCGATTTTTCTTTTATGCCAAAAATCATTGGGACATAAAGTAAAGACATGATCATGAAGATATCCATGAAGATATTTCGTAAATTTCCTACCATAAATATATCGAAACTTAATTTTTTATTAGTAATATGCATTGCTAAGAACTTCATTTGGACAACTTTAATGGCATTTTTCTCAATATTTAGATTTTTTTTGCCCCCTCAGATTACAGATTTTCAAATAGTCGTATCTTGGCCAAATATTGCTTATTTATTTAGCTTTCAGATGATGTGTAAATCTCAATTTCAAAAAATTTACCCTTATGACTGGTTTTGTGGTCCAGGGTCACATATATGCACATGGTAACACTTTACAATAAAATTCCACTTGTTAATATTAGTTAACATGAACTAACAAAGAAAATTACGTATTTATTAATCTTGCACTCTAAAAAATGCTGGATTAAACAGTTGGGTTAAATGTTCAACCCAACTTTATTTTTACGGTATTTTCCAAACGGTATTTTTATTGAACTTAACTATTGCTTAAACAATACCATATTTCTTGCTTAAAATTAACTCATAATAGATTGGAACATAACATTTATTAATATGTTCAGTACATTAACATTTATTTAAAAGTTGAATAAGTAATAATTGAAAAATAAACTTTTTTACTTTTTAAATTGCTTATTAATAATTACCTTATTTTATTGATGGCTCTAGTATGTTTGTGTCTGATTTTTAATTTGCAACCTATTGTGGGCTCATTTTGAGTTGTATTTAACCCAGAATTTTTTAGAGTGTATATTTCTTGCTTAAATGTAAAAATTAAAAGTAAGAAAATACTTTTTTAAAAATGTGTTTTTTTCTGAAATGCAAAAACAAAGATTACGTCTTTGACGTCATCTTTGGTTTGGCACTGCTGCCATCTGCAAAACATTTAAAGAGATTTGGCTCAGATATTATGTTGTTTTTGCAAGTTTCTATCTAACCAAGCTGATCTAACCAACAAAATGGTGCCACAAAATAAAAAAATATATTGAGGGCCTCTATGACTGCCAGTATTTACTGGGTTACCACACCTTCAAGGACCTTTCACGGACTTTTCAGGTCCAATACTCTCAAATTCAAGGACTTAATGTGGGGACACATTTCAAGTGACAAAGTTTTCATTTGTCAAACACAAATTCTCGGGGGATATTTTTGGCCATATGACAGAGATCTGATATTCTATTTGTCATATTTTTGTTTTGCATAATACTAAAGAATATTCGGCCCTGCACCTGGCCAAGTGATGCTCTTTTGGATCTCTGGCAAGCCATTCTTCGTAATCTACTTTGGTGAGCCAAATATCTTGAAACTTGCATTTTCCAGGCATCATGTTTTAGTGGATTCAGCCTGTTTTTGCAATGTTTCATGGTGTGTCTGTAAACATTGAGGTGCAATCGTAGTAGTTTTGTGCGTGTGTGAATATCATGGCAATGTACAACACAAAGTACCTCAAGCAGGAAACACTTTAATGTACCGCGTAAATGCACGTAAGTAATGTAGGGTGACCATATTTTCAAAACTCAAAATATTTCATTTCCATTCCTAAAATGTATATTTTACAATCAGCCTTGTGCAGATTGATCATAATCACATCTAAATGGCTTTCTTCCAGTGGCCATCACAAAACTTAACATCTTGCACAATTTTATTACAGGTAGAATGCAAAATGTTTCAATACAAACATTTTAGTCAAATGAAATGTATGCGATATTTCAAACATTTAACCCATGAGAGAAAATCAACCCTTCACAACAGTTTAAAATCAGCCCAATTCCATGCAAAAAATGCTGATTTGGCAACCAACACAAGCTGCAGGAATCAGATTTAAGTGATCATGGGTCAAGACAGGGTGATTTAGAAATCCCGTCAGGATGCAATTTTAGGTCCAAAAAGAGGACATGTCCAGGGAAACGAGAACGTATGGTCACCCTAACTAGTAACTAACGTAAATAAAGCAAGCTAGTATGCATAGGGCCCAAAGTGTTGGCGAAATAACACATTAGCGAACCCAAGGAAATAATAGGGAAGTTTTTCTTGCACAAAATAAACTGAAGCACTTTCATGGACCTGTATCTGTGTATGCTTACTTTCAAAACTTTCCAGGGCCTTTAAAGTTTTTTTTTCAGATTCACAAACTTTCAAGGATTTCAAGGACCCATGGGAACCCTGGATTTACCTTTTACTGTCCAGCATCAAACAGCTTCTTCCTGCCCTCCATTCCAGACATGGCCTCTACGTTTTTACGCCAGTCAGTCACCTCTTCTTTCTGTGTAAAGCAAATACAGATCATTTTTCAATATTGGCACTTCTGTCTATTTTAATTATTTTATCTAGTCTTACCTTCTCCTCTTCTTTCTTCACTGTCTTCAGGTTAGCTTTGAAGTCAATGGACTGTGTGTGTTTGGAGCCCAGAAGGACACTTAGCAAGTGTTCAGCCGACAGTTTGACTCTCCTCAGGTTAGGCCTCTTCAGCTTGCTCTTGATCTCATAGATCTTCTGATTCATGTCCTGTATCTTTATCAACACAGACCACATGTTGCACTTTAACACAAAGATGCCAAGGCCAACAGCTTCATCAAAGAAAACTGTACTCTGTTTTTCATACCTCTTTGTCATTTTTGGCCACCTTCAAGGCAATGTCATAGCGTTCCTCATCAATCACGTCAATTTTGTGATGCAAATCCTTGCAAAGTTGCTGCAAACAAAACAGAATCTTAACAAAATAGTTGATATAAGTGCTAACAATTAATTAAACAATAAAAAGTAAACTTAAACCAAATAAAAGGCTAATATTACAATAAAAAATCAACTTTAAACAATATATTATTTAAAACACGCTAACCAATAGTTTTCACAACACGTCATTAGTCAGCCATATTGTCGGCACTGAATGTAAATGCCACTGAACCGAATGAAACTCGCATATTTTGCTGGTTATTGCTGCTGATGGTCAGTTATTGTATATGTTTTGGGCTGTATTAATTGTCAAACCGAGAAAAACGTTTGGAGTACTATAGACTGCCAAAAGTTATAACATATCAAGGTGAAGAGTGCAAAAAGCTGTCTGAGGAACAAAAGGCATTTGTATTTGGCCAAACTGAACCAGGATTTCCAGGGCAAGAATATTGTCAACATTGTTCTTCAACGTTTGTTCTTATCATTTCCAGTCAGGTAGGTGATATATTAGGCTAATATCTTAATTAATACTGCTTGTACATATCTTTACCACCTATTAACTTAAGTTTGTCAAAATATTGGGCCCTTTCCTTCTTACTAAGTGATTCTCTATAAGATTTAGCAGCTTCCACACATTTTTCCAGTGGTTCAGACAGCATAAATAAGCAGAACAACGTATTCAGTACATGAACCCGTGCAATCCATGCCGTTGTTTACATCCGAGTATCGCCAATATGGCCGCGCATCCGGGTAACTGACCAAGTCGTGAGGTAAGTGCAAACCTCTCTATTGTTTGCGAGACAGGAAGAAAATATTGCGTTCAATAGGAATTCGCTCTAAAACGTGTGTTGGAAATAATATAAGATGGGAGGGAATGCTAAATATTTTAGTGATTTTGCGAGCGAATACAGTTTTCTCTTGGGAACGCAATACTTTTGCAAGAGAACAAAAAATATGAAAACATGTTTTTTTTTCTCCCATTTCATATAACCCCCCGCCCCCCATCACTGTCCCTCTTCAAAGCTTTCCAAAGCATTAGCGTTCTGTTGCAAAAGTTTTCCGTTCCCCCGAGAAACGTTTGCATGCGAGCGAACGCAAAGGACCACTTGTCAACGCAAAAGATTTGCGCGCCAATGCAAATACGTAGAAATATATTCTTTCCCCCCACGTCATATTTTTCCATTACCGCGTCCTCTAGGAAGGTTACGACGGTAAGTAAATGATGTCAAAGTTTTCTTTTATGGGTTAACGATTCTTGTAACTTCTATAAATGGAGTTCAATGAACGATTTAAATCATTTAATTGTACCTGTAATTCCTGTACTGACAGACCGGAAAGTTTGAGCGGAGGAACTCTCTCAGTGAGCACTTGCTGCCTCTCGTTTTCTTTGTCCCGCTTCTCTACCATCAGCATTTCCAGTGCTGTATTCAGCAGCCTTATCTTCAGGATGACAGGTCCATTGTTGCCATATCAAAGCAAGAAATTATTATTTTTATTTTCCATGTAGAATCTCTCTATGTCAGCACCCAGCAAACTGTGTGTATATCGGGTGTGTGGTCAGCAGGTGGCGCTCACCTTCAAGCCCAGCCGGCGAGCTGAAGTGATCTTGGGTTTTGGCTTTGCTTGGGGACTTTGGTTGAAGCACCCAATGGAGCATAAATAGAAGCGAATGTTAATAGAGACATATGACAGATACCACAATTCATAAGTAGCTGGTTATAATTAATGATGGTGGAGATACTCACGCGTCAGACATCTTTCTGTATTCCTCACTTATCTGTGACATAAAATAACTGTATTTTAAAAAGTCATCTCTACTCTGAAACACATATTAGGAAACTAACAAATGAGAATATATAAGATAACAAGCATTTTAGAGTTATGTAACCTACTTTTATTTTGAACTATTTTGAATTATCTTCAACTTTTATATTTTACATTTTCATTTTAGTTTATCTTTAATTAATATTAAGTTTTAGTAATGTTTTTAAATAAGTATTTTCTGCTTAACAAGCCTGCATTTATTTGATCTAAAATACAGCAAAAACAGTACAATTTTATAATACATTTAATGATCAAAGGTGAATTTTCAGCATCATTACTCCAGTCTTTAGTGTCATATGATCGTTCAGAAATCATTCTTCTAGAATCATAGAATTCTATTCTAATTCTAATTCTAATTCTATTCAAGAAACATTTATTATTATTATTATTATTATCATCATCAACATCTAATATATATATATATATATATATATATATTTTGTATAGACATTATAATGTTACAAAAGATTTTTTTTTTATTTCAGGTAAATGCTGTTCTTTTGAACTTTCTATTCATCAAAGAAACCTGAAAAAATTCTACTCAGCTGGTTTCAACAATTAAAAATTCAGCTTTGAAATCACAGGAATAAATTGCATTTTAAAATATATTCAAATAGAAAGCAGTTATTTTAAATAGTAAAAATATTTCAGAATGTACTTTGGATCAATTAAATGCAGGCTTGTGAGCAGAAGAGGCTTTTTTAAAAAAATATTTAAAATCTTACCGTTCAAAAACTTTTGACTGGTAGTGTATATTTGCATCTTATTAATTTTATTTTAATTTTAGCTTTATATTATTATTATTATTGAAAATAATTTTTAATAGTTTAAGTCCTAGTTAACAATAACAACACTGATCCTATGGTTGTCTGTTATGGTGTTGTGATCTGACACGGAATATTAAAGTTTTATTTTAAATATAAAGTCAGTCAAGGAGAATGTTGGAACCATTTGATGTCCTATTACAAGTCATAGCTAATACTTTACAGATGCATTAGGCATGATAAGTTGACTACCACATGCAAACATGTTTATTCATATTTAATATTTAAATGTCATGCAACTTTTGCATAAATGAGTTACAAATCCAGAAAACAGTTTAATAGCACAAAAAAAACTCAAAACCCACTTTCCATATTTAATATGTATAGAATTTATGCAATTTTTGAAAGATCATGCATAAATTCACAGAAATTTGTCAATGACAATGGTAATCAGACTCTTTAATCCATCCATTTGACCTATTAGTCCTCCTCACAGCGGTAGGAGTTCTGTGCATAGCGTCTGTGAGTTTTAGCATAGGTGAAAATCATCCAGGATTGTCACCAATTTGAGAGACAGCTGAATAGATAACAATGCAACTCTGCCTAGTTTCTTACTAGTTTTGAATAAATAATAAATAAATATTTTACTATCACAGCTAATATAATCTATAACCCCTTTTAACAACTGAATACTGATCCATTTGCCATCAAAACTAATCAAACACATAGCTGTTAAACTCTTATGACCACTAAAAAAACACATACCTGCTAGAAGAAGAAAATACAGGAGTGTGAGTAAACAGGCTGACGGTGGAAAGAAGAAAATCCTTGGATTTATAGTTTCAACTCCCATGGGAACGTCTAAAATAGACCCTTAAAATAGACCCCACTCTACTGATCACACAGTAAACTAGACAGCTAGGCAGTGTGGCCAAAACCATACTGATGACCAGTTCAAAAGTGTAAAGGTGATGCCAATCATAACATGAATATGAATGAATATGACACTGTTTGAGAGTAAATAATGCTAACTGCACTTATTAAGGTACAACTACCTTGTACTGACATTAGAAACATTATCTATGAAAAGTGGAATGGATAAGATGTTAGAAAACAACAAAAAAGAGAGACACCGTGGAAGTGGAAATAACAAATATCAAATCGTTTTTGGAATCTATGTTTATTCCGGTTAATTGCAGCATGATATTATGCCATGACGCAGAACCTGATTGTACCAAGTATGACATGTTCCTGGATCAACATCATTGTTGACCCTGGAACAACATGGTGATTAACCATTCACATTTGAAAAAACAGTTTATAGTTTTTGTGAAGTTTAGGCTTGCAATCAGTGTTTGGTGCTTGTACATCAGTGTCATTTATCTATCATTTCCTCTGATTTTATGGATTACTCATGGGTAAGGTTAGGTTTAGGTGTATGGATGTTGTAAGATTACATTTTTGTATTAAAATTTTGTTCCATGGTCAACAAAATATGTTGACCCAGGAACACATCTAACTCAGCAAAATCAGGACATGCATGCCATGACAGCTATCCCATGAACGTGATAATTTCCATGCACATTAAGCGACCAATACCTGGCAGGAGGCGATGTGGTATAAATCATTTCTTGGGTTAGAGGACAGCGAGCAGGTGGAAGCACTGTCTTATTGTAATGTGAGCTGCCCTCGTCACACCTCATTCTTCCTGAGAGGTGACACTCCAAGAGATATGTAGTGAATTACCACCTGCCATGTGTCCTGGATTTATTTTTAGGTATTATGGCCAGATGATGAGAGGCCAATTGCAAGAAGTCCTTGTCTTTAAATGGCTTTGTACACTCTCAGAAAAAAAGCCACAAAAGCTGTCACTGCGTAGGTAACTTTTGGGTTCTAAAAAATATGTATTTTTAAGGTCCCAATATGGACTCTATTGGTACAAAGGTGTGTCTTTTGAAAAGGTACCGCCCCAATGAAAGCTTTTGTACCTATTTTTCTGGGAGTGTATTGTGTTCAGAAAACTGCAATATGCATTATTATTTTATTTTTTATTATATTTTTCTGGACGGCAGTATAATTGTAGCTGGCCCTTTAAGAGATCAAGAATATAGGATAGAATAAAAAAAATATAAAAAATTGTTTGTTTGTTTGTGTGTCTGTAGTCCAGTTACAGTCTTCATCTCTCTTCTCTATCGTGACGTTTATCCATGTGATGGGACTTTTTTTGTCCGTCTGGATTTGATTGGATCGTTATATCATTGTTGTTTGTTTATTGTTTTGATCCTACGTGAGCAACCGTTTTCCACCACCAAATGAAAAAAGAAATTGCGTAATTCTGATATTGTATCTCAATCTGTTTTTTTTCTTTCTCAGAATTCACAGGCAGGGCTTAAAGGAGAAATCCACTTCCAGAACAACAATTCACAAATAATTTACTCACTCCCTTGTCCAAGATGTTCATGTCTTTCTGTCTTCAGTCGTGAAGAAATTATGGTTTTTGAGGAAAACATTTCATGGTTTTTCTCCATATAATGGACTTCATTGGTGCCCTGATTTTGAACTTCCAAAATGTAGTTTAATGTAGTTTCGTAGTAGTAATGGGAAGTTTGGATCATTTTACTGACTTGGACCTTTAAGTCTCATTTAAGCAAAATGAACAAATCTTTTTTCAAGTAATTTCGTTCATTTTAGCAAAATATAATTAAAATGCTACATGTTACTTCCTAACACATCTACTGCTTCACAACTACACAAATGTTGATCACACTACAAACAAGACAAAACTATAATCCTTTAAGAAACAGAAAAGATTAATTTATTGTTTACCTGAGTCTTTAGTCTATGATTAGCTCACTTCACCTCTTATCTGACAAGTTTTTGGGTTTGGGTCATTTGTTCATCACGTGACAGACCCATAAGATGAACGAACGACTCGAAAAACCCGAAGACTCGAAACAGGCGAACTAATTCCAGTACAGAACCTAATAGGATGTTGCGACTCGTTCTTCCTGAGTCACACTAAAGATTCGTTCAAAATGAACGAATTGTTCAAGAACGAGCCATCACTACTTCGTAGCATCGTGGACACGCATCCCAGAGCCTGTGCTACACGAGCTTTTGCGCTTAAAAAGCAATTTTTTTTTTTTTTCGAAAAAAAATTTATATGGAGAAAAAAAAATTTATATGGAGAAAAATCCAGAAATGTTTCCTTAAAAACCGTAATTTCTTTACGACTGAAGACAGAAAGACATGAACATCTTGGATGACAAGGGGGTGAGTAAATTATTTGTGAATTGTTGTTCTGGAAGTCGACTTCTCCTTTAAGACTAATAATGATAAATATAGACTCTTACAAAGTAGTTAAAATAACTCGTAACAGAAAATTTCATAGAAAATCATAAAAAAAATGTAGAAACTTTTCCTCTCGCTATTATTACTTTTTTCTCAGAATTACGAGATATAAACTCAGAATTGCGATATAGACTCTGACAAATAAGTTAAAAAAAAAAACTCATAAAAGAAAATGTCATCGAAAAACACAAAGAACATTTAGAAACTTTTCATTTCACAATTATTACTTTTCCCCTCAGAATTACAAGATATAAACTCAGAATTGCAAGATACAGACTCTAAAAAGTAAAAAATAATTTATAAAACAGAAAATGACATTAAAAAACAGAAAAAAATAGAAACTATTCATCTCACAATCATTACTTTTTTTCCCCTCAGAATTACGAGATATAAACTCAAAATTGCAAGATACAGACTCTAAAAGTAAAAAAAATAAAAATAGCTCATATAACAGAAAATTACATTTAAAAAAAAAAAAACAGAAAAAACTGAGAAACTTTTCATCTCACAATTATTACTTTTTTCCCTTAGAATTATGAGATATAAACTCAGAATTGCGAGATATAGACTGTAAGATAAAAGTAAAACAATAACTCATATAATATAAAATGTCATAGAAAAACATAAAAAATTTGAGAAAAAAAATGAGGAACTTTTATATCCCACAGTTATTAGCTTTCTTCCTCAGAATTGCAGGATTTAAACTCAGAATTGCAAGTCATTTACTCTTAGAAAAAAGTGGAAAAAAAAAATTAAGTTGCATAATAGAAAATGTCAGAAAAACTGTGGTGGAAAAACAAAAGAGAATTGTAAAAAGTTTGGACAATAATTTCAAACTCAGTGTGCAAGGACATTTAGTCAGAAATTGGACCGGCAGGATTTCAGTTGGTCTACTAAAGATTGTTTTTAGGACATTTTAATAACACAAATTAGTGATTTAGTTTGAAAATCTTTTAAAGTGCATGTATGTTTTTTTTTAAGTTTCACTAATTTACAAATATTGTTGATTGATGTTGAAACAACTGAAGGTATTCCCAGGGCACAGCAGTTGTGTTATGTCTGTTATGAAGTGAGGTCAAGTAGATTAAAGTGCATGGCAAGGTCAGATCCTGTTACATTAAAGGCTGTTGTATCCAAACATTTCCAGAGGTCTTCTGATCTGAACTCCTAACAGTCAGTCCTTGTTGCATTTTTTTTTTAAAAGGGGCAAAATATTTAGTCTTTCATTGATATGCTTTATTTTTAAGACAGAAAATGGGCTCAGCATCACAGAAACAGACATCAAGTAGACATCAAGTAAGTTTGAGACACTGTTTTCTCATCTAAGTAACTTATATATGCAGTTTCTCTAAAATCAAATATCAACCTATCATCCTAAACTATTATTAATGTAAGATATTAATGTAAGATATTTGTATTATATCAACTTGCATTGATTTATACAGTCATTTTAAGAAGTTTTTGAACTCTGATGTAGTTGTGCACCTGTAAGAAAACAAATAAAATTCAGTGCTTAAAGTCTAGGTAAGATATTTGAAGTAAGACATTCTTAACCTAAAAAAAGATCATCCAAATACAAACCATGAACCATGAAGTATTTATCCTCTATTGTCCAGCATCAAACAGCTTCTTCCTGCCCTCCATTCCTGACATGGCTTCCACATTCTTACGCCAGTCAGTCACCTCTTCTTTCTGTGAGAGGAACAGGTGTAACAACAGGTATGTGTTCATATAGCTCAAAACTACATAGGGATTAACACTCAGTATTGTATTTCTTTTCCCTTAAAATGTCACATGACCTACCTTCTCCTCTTCTTTCTTGACCGTCTTGAGATTAGCTTTGAAATCCACAGACTCTTTGACCCTGGAGCCCAGAAGAGCACCCAACATGGCATCGGCAGAGATCTTCACCCTCTTCAATGCAGGTCTCTTCATTTTACCTCTAAGTTCGGTAATCTTGATGTTCAGATCTGAAATCTGAAGCAGACACGTGCATTTATTATAGTGGATCAACATAAAGTTAAATCTAGTGTATTTCCATTCTATCTAAAAAGATGGTGTAGTACCTCCTTTTCATTTTTGGTCACCTTGGCCGAGATGTCATACCTCTCTTCATCTACCACATCAATCTTCTGATGCAGATCTCTGCAGAGAGCCTGAAAACAAAGTATTGGATCTCTAGTATTGCTATTTCTAGCAGATGAAGTCACTAAAGCTACAATACTTTACATTTTCCAACATTAGTTATATTGCATACAGATTGCAATATAATCCCTAATAATCTTATAAATGTACTTTTTATTAATGAAAAAATATTTTTAATGAATTAGGAAATAATAAAAAGTATAACAGCGTTTTAGTGCTATACATTAAAAAATAAAACAAAATTTACAGAATAAAACTGAAATTATGAAAATAAAGTCTAAATTATAAAAATCTAAAATATATAAATAAAGTTTAAATATTTCAAGAATAAAGTCAAAATGTTTCAAGAATAAAGTCAAAATGTTGGCCCAAATTGGGAGCACCAGGAGAAGTTGCCAGACCACCGGAATTTATTTGAATATATGTGGGATTATGAGCAGAAATCATAGCATGTGTTATACTTGCAGTATGCTTGTATGCTTGGTAATAATATTTCACGTCTTTGATTGCATTCGATTGCATTAGGCCAATTTGTAGTGCACCAGCCACCCGATAATAGCAATAAGCTTTGTGCTTTTGGTACTTTTAATATAAAACAGAGTCTCAACTTTCAAAATCTGTCAGTTTTATAGCGAAATACAATCAATGCATCTTGCAATAATGTGTTTTTCATGCTCTTTGATGTGGTGGGACAGATTGCTGTATTCATGTGAATCGTCTTTTCGATTACAATAATTGAGACTTTCGTTTCATTAAATTATACTGTTTTCTTTGGGAAATTCCATCACCTACTCTGCAAAAATGTGGTGTCCAATCTTTCATTCCTCTCATGTATTTATTAAAAACAACAATAAAACGTTCTAAAGAAAAAAAATTTGTATGCGCATTGAAAATTTGTATGCGCAAGAATATACTCAGAATATTATAACTTTAATCTCGTAATTGCTACAAATTAATTCTTGTAAATCTGACTTTATTCTCAAAATATTTTGACTGTATTCTCAAAACATTTCAGCTTTTTTCTCGTAATTTTGACTTTATTCTTGAAATATTTCGACTTTATTTTTGAAACACTTTAACTTTATTCTCATAATTTTGACTTTATTCTCAAAACATTTCAGCTTTATTCTCATAATTTTGACTTTGTTGAAAAAATTACAAGTATGAAGTCTAAATATTTCGAGAATAAAGTCAAATATTTCAACTTTATTCTTGTAATTTTTACTTAATTCTCAAAATATTTCGACTTTATTATCGTAATTTTGTCTTTGTTTCCGACATATTTCAACTTTATTCTCATAATATTTTGTCTTTATTCTCATAATTTCGGATTTATTCTCAAAATATGATGACTTTAATCTCGTAATTTTTGATTTTTCAAAAACAATTAACGTGGCACTATAACGGCATTGTAAAAAAGTACTTTGCACCAGCTGAGTTAAGAATTTGTTAATAATTATAAGTCTTTATACAAATAAATACATTAAAAAACTCTACCTATCTATTTATCTATAAATATGAATGTATGTATATTTAACTTTTTATAGATTTTTATTTGATTGAAAATATTATTTTAAAAAGTTTTTACAAATATTTTTACCTGAAGCTCTTGAACAGACAGACCAGACAGCTGTAGAGGTGGCACTCTCTCACGCAAGGTGGTCTCTCTCTCCCTCTGTTTCTCTTCTTTTTCAGTCACAAGCATAGAGGTTGCCTTCTTCAGGAGCTTGGTCTGAAGCAAAACATGTCTGAAGGTATTTTTAAATGTATCATCTTTATATATTAATTATATCTTCTCTGTAAAACGAACAGAATCAAATACCTTTAAGAACAACCTCCTGGATGCCGTAATCTTAGATTTGGGTCGCTGCAAGAATTAAGCATGAATGGATTATCTAAAAAAAAATTAAAGTTATATTGCCATATAAAAAAGTTAAAGTAATAAAATCCACTTACCTGTCTAAATTGGCAATTTTCAATTTGTTGTTAATGAAAAGAAATAAAAGAAGGCATGTTTTAAAAATGTGCACTTACAGCAAGATAGCAGATGTAGATATTAACAACTTAAAAGAGTGAATACTTACGACTCAGACATTGTGAGCTTCTAAGTGCTTCCTTTTAATGACTAAACTGGTGCAAATCACTAGTCAAAGTTGGAAATATAAAGATTGGTGACTGATAACCACAAATATTATTGCTAAATACATGTCTAAAAATCATAATTCACTTCACAAGCATTTTGGAAGTACATGACACAACAAACAATGCATTATACATTTTTAGCACCTATTCTTAACATCACACACAAATATGATCCTGATGGATATCAGCCCTCAAGAAAAAAACAAAAAAGCAAATCTCATTTGTTTCTCCTAGACAGCAATGTGATTAAATGAGGTACAAGCAAATTGAGACTTTTGGATATCGTACAACTTCAGCAACCGGCCATGTGTCATAAAAATTTTTAAAGATCTGATCTATGCTATGCATTAATTAGATGTCATTGGTTATATCTCATGGGTAATTTTGTTATATTTAGAGCAATTGCAAGCATTGGTTTTTACGGTTAACGGTGCCAAATAGTTCATACCTGTTCCTCCAAAGACCGCTCCAAGGCAATGACAACGTGACAATATCAGTGTGCAAGAAAACCCAGGCAAATTTTATGGCCTCTTTGGCTTCCTCTGAGTGGCTCACTAAAATAGACTTGAAGCCTTACACCCTGAGGCTCGTTTTACTCAGCACCGTCGAGACACAATTCCACACATTGTCCACTGCCAGTCACTCTGTTTTCCATTGTTTGACCCTACAAGGCAGAAGAGGCTTTGCTCAAGTCTGCCAGTAGCTCTATGACCTTTATTGCAACTCTGAAAGTGACTACACAGCCTAGCTAGCTTGAATTAATCACCAATAAAAACAAGCTGAATAACTTCAATCAGCAGTTTAATATGGCACAACATGAACATATGAATTACAGTATTTGTTATTTCTTCACATTTTGTACTCATACAATGGTAGGTTCCCAAAGGGTTTCCATATAGTGAGAAATACAAATAAACGATACCGTCATTACATTTGATTTGGGTAAATATACACACAGCATGTGGTAACTTAAAACCAGTCATGCACTTTCAAGGAGCACAACCAAGTGCAGCAATGCATTTCAAGGACAGTGTTTGTTTTGCAAGGGAACTGCAGGGTGACACAACGTTTTTCTTTGTCGCATGGGGCCATTTAATTTTGGAATGCCATTACATTGCAGTTTTTACTTCCAGCAGCGTATTAGAGACATATTTTGTTCCTGAACAGCACTATTTCACAATATTGCATACAATTCATTTCCAGTCTGATTCTCATGCATACATTATGTATTTAACATCATACACAGAAACATCACATTTAGTTTCGGGTATAAACACATTTGTACAGACTGTCCACAGATTGCAGCAAAGAACAACTGGTAAAGACACACTAAGTCCTAAAGTCACCTACAAAAACACTTAAACCCTATGAACATTATGAACAGTTTTTGTGTTGTTTAATTGACATCAAATTTGTACGCCTTGGATTTTCTTGCTTCAAACCATGTATTTTGGAAGCTTTCTCATCTTGGTTCACATTTCTTTGATTTCTTGAGAAGTAAACAACTTCAACTTTCAATCGAAATGCTTGTTTTTTTACAGCAGCACGGGTAAATGTGTTTACTTTGTAACTTTTTTATTGTCCGGCATCAAACAGCTTCTTCCTGCCCTCCATTCCTGACATGGCCTCCACATTCTTACGCCAGTCAGTCACCTCTTCTTTCTATAAATGGGACGAATAGATAAAAATAGGTTTAGAATGAGCTTTGATTTATTTAAATGACGGATGTAATGCCAAAAGGCTGAAACTGAGATAAACTGCATTACCTTCTCTTCTTCTTTCTTTACTGTCTTCAGGTTGGCTTTGAAATCTGCCTTTGATGACATTTTGGATTCAGTCAGTGCATCGAGCTTGGCATCGTGTGACTTCTTAACCCTCTTCAGTTTGGTTCGTTGCTTTGTACCCTTCATTTCCCAAATCTTCTGGGTCAAGGATTGGATCTAAAATGGACCATGATGATGGTAAGTTGTGAAACAGTTGTTTTGATGTCACTTTTGCATTTATTCAAGAGCAGTGTTGAAAAAAATAATAGAAAAAAATAATTATTGAAAAAATATATAAAAAAACAGAAATTGAAATAAAGCTTAAATAAGATAAATATAAACACAGCTGAGGTCAAAAGTTTTCATACACCTTGCAGAATCTGAAAAATGTTAATTATTTTACCAAAATAAGAGGGATCATACAAAATGCATGTTATTTTTTATTTAGCACTGGCCTGGATAAGATATTTCACATAAAAGATGTTTATGTATAGTCCACAAGAGAAAATAATAGTTGAATTTATAAAAATGATGCTGTTCAAAAGTTTACATACACTTGATTTCTAAAACTGTGCTGTTACCTGAATGATTTCTTTAGTGACTGTTGTTTATGAGTCACTCCAAGGCAATGACAATGTGACAATGTCAGTGCACAAGAAAACCCAGGCAAATTTTATGGCCTCTTTGGCCTCCTCTGAGTGGCTTACTAAAATAGACTTTGAGATCCATCTTTTTATAATGAGGACAACTGAGGGACCCATATACAACTATTACAGAAGGTTCGAATTTGAAGATCAGGGTAAATGTAACTTATTTTGTCTTCTGGGAAACATGTATGTATTTTCTGTAGCTTCTGAAGGGCAGTACTAAATGAAAAAAATATGATATTTAGGCATTCTGTTGAAAAGTTTACACCCCTGGGACTTAAAGGAGAAGTCCACTTTCCAGAACAACAATTTACAGATAATGTGCTCACCCCCTTAATAATACAATTTCTATACTTTTTAATGTCAAACGATCGTCTTGTCTTGCTCTTCCCGACCTCTGTTTTTTCCGGTTCATGACAGTTATGATATGTTGAAAAACTCCCATCTCATGTTCTCCCTCAATTTCAAAATCATCTTACATCGCTGTTTTACCTTTTCTGTTAAGGGTGTTTGATCTTCTTTGCATGTTCACTTTGCAAAGACTGGGTCGGTACTTCTGCAGCGATGTAGGATGATTTTGAAATGATTTTTGAAGTTGAGGGAGAAAATACAATTGGAGTTGAGTGTTTGAGATAAATTGTATTTTTTAATGAAAGTAACCGATTGTTTTGCTAGATAAGACCCTTCTTTCTCAGTTGGGATCATTTACAACCGCATTTGGGATTGTTTGAAGCCGCATCTAAACTGCATTTTGGAAATTCAAAATCGGGGCACCATGTCAGTCCATTATATGGAGAAAAATCTTGAAATGTTTTCCTCAAAAAACACAATTTCTTTACGACTGAAGAAACAAAGACATGAACATCTTGGATGACAGGGGGGCGAGTACATTATCTGTAAATTGTTGTTCTGGAAGTGGACTTCTTCGTTAATGCATTGTTTTTCCTTCTGGAGCATCAGTGAGCATTTGAACCTTCTGTAATAGTTGCATGTGTTTTAATAGACATTGTGAAGGTATTTAATTATTTTCATGTTCCCGGGATTCAAACACGTAAACCTTATCATTGCTACAGTGTGTGCACACCAAATGCAAAGCAATTATTTGCATTGTGTTACGCACTTTAGTTTACTCCTGGGATGTTTTTCGCATCACTTGCACAAACAAAAACATAAAAAAACATTTTTTGATACAACTGGATGTGTTAAATTAGACATAAGCTCTTCGCTGATTGGCTTGCGCAACAGCACATCATGTGAATTTTCTACTTGAGTTGCGCTTGCGCATAAAACATGATTGAGGCGTATATTGCATGTTCACCGAAATCACCCAGTGAAATTCATGTCTATTTTGCGTTTTTACATTGGCTTTCTATGTACTCACATTAATAATTAAATTTGCTTTTGGTGTGAACACAGCATTAGTGAGGTTATGGGTTCGAATCCCAGTTCGAATACTAACTTAATAACATACTTTATTTACTAGAACTGCGGGATCGCTTTTTTTTTTTTTTTCAGATTTATTTGTTGGCATTTTTGCCTTTATTAGGATAGGACAGATCAGAACTGACAGGCAGCAAAGTGGGAGAGAGATAGGGAGTGGGATCAGAAAAGGTCCTCATATTGGGATTCGATCTCGGGACACCCATAACGCAACGGCTCTGTATGTTGGCATGCTGCCCACAAGGCCATCAGCGACAACAAACTGTGGGATCTTAACACTCGTTAACATTTGTATTCACAGTTAAACGACTGCTTAATCTTTCGTTTGTCTTTCTAAAAGTGGTCTAACGTCACAAAACCATTACCTCTTTTTCATTCTTAGCCACTTTTATTTCAAGATCGTATCGAGCCTCGTCAACGACATCAATCTTGCGGTGAAGCTCTTTGCAAAGTTCCTAAAAAAAACATTAAAGACATTCATGAATATAGTGTATATTTATTTCTGCATGTTGCTGGTGCAGAAATGTGTATTTAAGAAATTACCTGAAGCTCCTGTGCAGACAGACCAGATAGTTTGAGAGGAGGAACCCTCTCATTAAGAGCCTCGTCCCTTTCTCGTCTATTCTGCTCTTTCTCAGCTGCCAGCATAGATGTGGCCTTCTTCAATAATTTGCTCTGTAATGTAACAGCGCTGATATGACTATAAAGTTCCAGCAGATTAGCACATAGCTTAGCACACTGTTAGCATAGCCAGCCATTTCAACATGGATTTTAGTCTTGCCTTTCATTACTTTACGGATAACTAATATGAACATGTATTCACTAAAAAATAATCTGGGGTTGGAAATTTTTACTTACCAAGGCTCTCAGAAATACAGTAAAAACAGTAATACTGTGAAATAATATTAAAATTTAAAATGGCTGTTTTCTATTTTAATATTTTTTAAAATGTAATTTATTTCTGTGATGCAAAGCTGAATTTTCTTCATCATTACTCCAGTCTTCACCATCATATGTTGCTTCAGAAATGCTTCTAATATGCTAAATTATTGTTGAAAACATACATTTATAATATTAAATGTAAATATTTTGTATTATAAATGTATTTAGTGTCACTTTTGATAAATTTAATGCATCTTTGCTGAATTAAAGTATTATTTTATTAATATTAATAATTGAATTTTTTAAAAAAAAACTCTTAACCCTTTACCAACTTATTAAACAGTGGTATTTTATTAAAAAACAAACAGACAACTTACTTTTAAGAGCAGCCGCCTTGTGGCAGTATACTTTGATTTTTTCTGAAAAACAATACAAGTCATGTTTAATCTCTCTGAATTATTTTTACAAAACGTATGAATTATGGTATATCTTGCCAAAACTTACCGGTCTACAAAAACGAAGCACAGAGCGAAGCAATAAGGAAAAAAAGAAACACCCAAATGGATTAACAAATAAGATCAATACGTCCATTTTACAAATTTTAATAATAAGATTTTCAAAATACATACCCTTCAGACATGATTATTTCTCTGTGTGGATGCTGAAAAGTAAAAAAGGGAAGTGTTTATAAAGACATCACACATTATATTGCATTATATGTTCCATTTCCCAAGTTGGAAAATGGATATCCATGTATGTAATCCTAAATGTCTTTCAGGTGATGATATCATTCAGTGTGTATGAATTTGTGCGTCAGATTTGCGTCGCTAGGAAACATTCTTACAGTCCACACATAGAACATAGTCTGGAAAGGTGACGAGTGCCAAGTATTTGAAAGGCGGACGAGTCACAGTGTGGAGGAAAATTTAATTTGGGGCCCTCGTGTCCAAAGAACACTGTTTATATAAAGCACTGGTGCCAAGCGCTCTATCCCTACCTATTCATTGCATTCGTACCTATTGTACCCGATAAAGCACATGCTTGTTAGTGTTCCCAGCCTGGCTAAATTTGAACATTGCTGCCATTCCTTCATATGGCCCCGTTTCAAGCTCTAGCCTTGAACCTGCTACACTGGTGCTATTGCTTTTTATACAGATCCTGGCCAGAACTCAAGTTTTAGCGGTTGTTTAGCGGAACATTGGATCTTGTATCCACACTTTTCCAAGTCTGACTTAGCCATGAAACAGCTACAGTATTTCATAACACACACTTTATGAGCAGCGGCCATGAAACATATGTCCTTTAGCGGTTATTTACTGTTATTAAGCTGTATATCAAAATGTTATTTTGAACTAAGTTGTCAGGATATTTTGAGTGTTTCTTCCACCCCCTCATTCTTTGTAGCCAGAACAATAGCTATATTTTGAACTATTTTATCAGGATATTTTTAGTGTTTTGCTAAAAAGTAAAAAAAAAAATGCACAGTTAATTTTTTTGAATGCATTTTATTTTCAGTATCTCCCAATATTTAATTCTTGGTAGCCAGAACTCAAATTTTTGGAAAAGATAGCTTTTATTTGAACTAAATTTGTCAGGGTATTTTGAGTGTTTTGTTAAAAAGTAAAAAAACAAATTTTTGGTAGCCAGAACTCACGTTTTTGGAAAAGATAGCTTTATTTTATATTTATATTTTGAGTGTTTTACTAAAAAAAAGGATATTTAAAAAAGCACTATTAACTTTTTAAACACATTTTATTTCCAAAATCTTCCAATATTTAATTCTTGGTAGTCTGGACTCAAATTTTTGGAAAAGATAGCTTTATTTTGAACTAAACTGTCAGGATATTTTTAGTGTTTTGCTAAAAAGTTAACAAAAATTGCACTGTTAATTTTTTTTCAATGCATTTTCTTTTTTAAGGAAAAGACAGCTTTTATTTTGAACTAATATTTTAAGTGTTTGGCTAAAAATAAAAAAAAGACACTTAATTTTTTTCAATGCATTTTTTTTTTTTTGGAAAAAAGATAGCTTTATTTTGAACTAATATTTTAAGTGTTTGGCTAAAAGTAAAAAAAAAAAAATGCACTGCTAATTTTTCAATGCATTTTATTTTCCCTTTTTTTTTTTTTTGGAAAAGATAGGTTTTGTTTTGAATTAAATTGTCAGGATATTTTGAGTGTTTTGCTAAATTTAAATAAAATTTAAAATAAATAAATAAAAATAAATGCACTGGTAATTAAAAAAAAAAGCATTTTATTTGCCAGAACTTTTTGGAAATGAGAGTTTTTATTTTGAAGTAAATGGTTAGGATGGTTAGGATATTTTAAGTGTCCAACCCCCCCTAAAATTAAATTCTTGGTAGTCAGAACTCAATTTTTTTTTTTTTATTTGGAAACAATAGCTTTTATTATTAACTATATTGTTAAAATGCATTTTATTTCCAAAACCTCCAACATTCAATTCTTGGTAGCCAGAAACCAAATTTTTGAAAAAGATTGCTTTTACTTTTATAAATTATCTGCGCATAGTGAGTCTTTTATGCTAATAAGATTCCAAACCAAAACAACATTCAACTTGCGTATGGCTAATTCGTACTTGAACGCGACAAGTTCAGATGTGTTTTCTTGTTCATGACTCAAGAGAGCGAATTATACATCAATATTTTTTTTCAACTCATGAGTGCTTAAGTGCAAGACAAACCATCTGAGAACTGTTTTCATTGCCTAATTGGTTCTGCAAGTCAAATCTCTGACAAGTCATGAACATTGTATCTTGTATCCACACTTCTCCCAGTCTAAGCTAGCTGTGAAACAGCTACAGTATTTCATAACACACATTCCGTAAAGTTGACACAAGCAGCTTTGTGTCAAGCTCTGTCACAAGTGTTTGCTGATCCCCGCGGGGAGCCGCGGCCGTGAAATGAGAGAATGTAGCATGTATGTGCATCTATTGTCCAACTGTGAAGGTGTTATTGTGATTATCTCTAAAGTCTAAATGTGTGCTGTAAATCTACAAGCAATAAACAGACCATACAGTACAAATCCCCTCAAATGTGTAGCAATAAAGTCAATATGCTTAAGTATTTATTACAGCTTAGCTTGCAGGACTTACCTTGAACTAGGAGGCTGTCAGGGCAGGATGAGCTGTGCGGTGCCGTCGAAGAAGAATAAACGTTTTATGTTTTTCGTGAAGGATTTATGGCTTGAATCCTGCGTGTGAATGGCTCACTAAAATAGACCCCCGTTACGTCTCTTGTACTCACGTGTGCAAATATCTGGGCAATTTGTTCTCCACCTTCCTCACTGGCATTTGCACTGAATGGGGTGTGTCTGTCCTCTAGGACAGGGACATACACATTTCCAAATGACACACACTAGCGTAGGGGTCATGGACTTCAGTTCTCTCTGGTCTGTTGTACTAGTAAAGTAGCAACTTGTAATTAGGATTATTATCATTAAAACTAAAGCAATTAAAGGCATTTTTCGTCTATTAGAAATAAAGCTGAAATAAAGTATAAATAGAAAAACTTTGTTGAAACACTGAAATGATTAACTTTAAATAAATAAATAAATAAAAGTGAAGTGAACTTAATTAGTAATTTTTAAAATGGCAAAAGCACAAAATGACTAAAGTGCAAACTTATATTAAAATGAAAACTGAAAAAAAGAAAATTTTGGAAAAAAAAAATGCATATATTACGAAATTCAGTTAAATTGGCAACACTTTACATTAAGGTTCCACTTTGTTAACATTAGTTGACTATATTAACATGAATTAACAAGAAAACATTTTAAAACATTTATTAATCTTATTAAATAAATGTTAAAGAAATGTTTGTTTCAACATTTAATAATACATTATCTAAAGCTGTATCTGTTAGTAGTATTTAATGGTCCTGAGGTAACATGAGCTTGCAATTATAGTTTTATTTTTACAGATGTATGTAACATCAACAATGATTAGTTAATACCATAACAAATGTATTGCTCATTGTTAATGTTGGTTAACGCATTAACTAATGTTACCTAGTGGGATTTTATCGTAAAATGTTTCTATTTAATAACTTTAGTTCATTTAATTTAAAAATATTTAATTTAATTTAAATTTAATTTATTTAAAAATTAATTTTATTTAAAAATATTAGTTTTTATTTTAAATTTAATTAAATTTTAATAGCACTGTAACTTTGTTTACTGACTAAATTTGACTAAATTTTAATCAAATGTATGCATCAACTAATGTTACCTTATGGGACCTTATTGTAAAATGTTACAATTTAATTAAATTTTTAATTTAATACATTTATTTAAATTGATTTCATTTAATTTAAAAAATATTAATTATTAATTTAATTTACAAATATTTAATTTAAATTATACATTTAATAAATAATTTAATAAATAAATTAAATAATTTAATTATATATATATATATATATAATGTTAAATCTAGTTTAATTTTATTTAATTTTAATAGCACTGTAACTTTGTTAACTGATGAAATTTGACAAATGTTACAATGTTACAATTTCATTACTTTTTTAATTTAATAACTTTATGTAATTTTATTTCATTTTAAAAAATATTAAAATTGAAATTAAATACATTAATTGAAATTATACATATAATTTTAAAATATTTAATTTAAATTATAAAATGTATTTAATTTAATTTAAAAATATTAATTTAATTTTAAATTTAGTTTAATTTAATTTAGTCAAATTTAAGCATTAACTAATGTTACCCAATGGGACCTTATTGTAAAATGTTACAATTTATTTACATTTTAAATTATACATTTAATTGAATTTAAAAATATTTATTTTTATTTTAAATTTTGTTTAGTTTTATTTAATTTTAATAGCACTGTTACTTTGTTAACTGAAAAAATTTGACTAAATTTTACACAAAATTTACATTTAATAATTTAATTTATTTTAAAATTTAATTTAATAACACTGTAAATTTGTTAGTTGACAAAATTTGACAAAGTTGACATATATGATTTGTTAACTCCACAATTGTAATAAAATGTTCTCCTCGTAAATGCTAAAGTTAACTGGCCTTTTCATTAACCTGCGTGCTTATGTTTGAGGACTATAAAAGCAGAGTTCCTCAAGGCTGTAGCCTGCATGCCGTGTAAATGGGGTGAGGGCGGACAGTAACTCATGTGTACTTGTTTAGAAGGGACTGACAGCACAGTCCTAAAAGTCTGGTTTTAATTATAATTCACACAAGGTCGTATAATTATAGTGCGCTTAAAGCTCATTCTAGGCCACAAAAAGCAACTTACGCGAACATAATGGCAAAGTGCTCAGTGACAATTTGACATTGTAGTATTTTGGCAAGATTTTATTAAAGTGATACTGACCTTAGTATACTGGTATGTCATGCTGACCCAGCATGTGACTAATTACAGCTTCCAGTGATGATATTGTGCCATGAGTTTTTATATTGTGACAGAATGAGACGGCGGGGCGGGGCGGGGGGGGGTTTGCAACAGCTTCTCAAATACTTTGCTGACTGCTGGCATGTAGCGGTATTTATCAATGTCACCAGACCACACAAAGTCATTTTAGTCTTTAAATGAAGATGTTTGCTGTGTAATGTGTAATAAAAACTAGCATTATTCTGTAGGGTGCGTTTGAAGAGTCTCTGGCTAATGGTGTTATAAATTTGTATGAAAATAAAATTTACTAGGACATAAGACACAGCTGTGGTTTGAAGAGATACAATGATCCAAATTACCCTGTTAATTATTTTTTGAACTGACATGAGCCCTCTAGTGGTAATGAGGTGATTTTTTTTTGCCAGTTGCCAATGCTGTTGTGACCAATTATTTACTATTCTTTGTAGTTCTTACATACTACCTTTCAAAAAATTGTTTTAATGTTTTTGAAAGAAGTCTCTTATGCTTACCAAAGCTGCATTTATTTGACCAGAAATACATTTGAAACAGTAATATAGTGAAATAATATTGCAATTTAAAGGAACTGTTTTCTATTTTAATGTATTTTGAAATGCAAATCAAAATTTTCATCAGCCATTACTACACTCCAATAAATGATTCAGGGTGGCTGTTACCACAGCTAAGATAAATGCATGTTTGCAAATTTAATCATTTATTTAAACCTTTTAACTTGCAAACATTATTTTGTTGAGATCAGCTGACATAATAATGTTGATCATTACAGTAACTTAATATTGTGCGTAATTTAAACTCAAATTTTTGCATTAATTTAAAAATTAAGTTGTAGTAACTCAAAAAAATGTTCTCAGAATTGTGAGATACAAACTCGCAATTGCAAGTTATAAAGTCAGAATTGCGAGATAAAAACTCACAATTCTAACTTTTTTCTCTGAATTGTGAGTTTATATCCTTCAATTGTCTTTCTTTCTTAGAATTGTGAGTTTGATATGAGAACATATCAATCTTTTTCCTCTCAAAACTGGACTTTATAACTCGCAACTTTATATCTCACAGTTCTAAAAAAAAAGTCAGAATTGTGAGATACAAACTCGCATTTGTGAGACAAAAGACTTTATTTTTATAGCAATTGTGAGTTATATCTCACAATTCCAACACTTTCTCACGACCAATTCGTACATATTTGAACGTTTTACGAAGTGGTTAATTCGTACGAATTCATACGACCGCACTCCTGTGATTTTGTACAATTTGTCTAGACCCCAGTGACAAGTAGGTTTAGGGGTGGGGTTAGAGGTAGGTCTTTTGTACGAATTCATAAGAATTGGGGAACTTCGTCTCTTACTCTCTTACATCTCCGCTGGTTCCGCCCAGCCCTCCAGTGTCCGCACCTCCAGAGGGCCCTCCAGTGTCCCGCCATGGTTCCCCGAACTGTCTGCTCCACCATGGCCCCCCGAGCTCCCTGATCCTCCATGGCATCCTGAACTACCTGCTCTGCCATGGCTCCCCGAGCTCCCTGACCCGCCATGGCTCCCCAAACTCCCTGCTCTGCATGGCTCCCGAACTGTCTGCTCCACCATGGCTCCCTGAGCTCCCTGATCCGCCATGGCATCCTGAACTGTCTGCCCCGCCATGGCTCCCTGAGCTCCCTGACCCGCCCTGGAGGCCTTCCATGTCTCCCTCGGGTTCCAGCCTCCAGGGCATCCCCCCTACACCCCCCACAGTGGATATGTTATGTTGCGGAATGCGCCTTCCGGAAGGGGGGAGTACTGTCAGGGTTTGGACTTTGTTTTCCATGTTTTCCCCCAGCCTTAGTTCCTGTATTTCCTTATTTGGTCTCATTCCTGTTCTTGTTAACTGATTACTCCTCCACCTGTTCCTAATTATCTTGTATATTAGTTCCTGCCCTGTTCCATTTCCCTTTGTCTGGTCTTATTTTTATTTTTTTGTACATATGTTTACCTGCCCCTGTTTTTGGATTTTCCTTGTTTTATGTTGATTAAAGTCTGTTTATGTTAATCTCCGTTTCTCCTGCGTCCTCCTTACAACGTACACCGTGACAAGCAGAAGTCATAAAAATTTGTACGAATTCGTATGAGTAAGCCATGTTGTAAAATATATACAAAATGAGATCAGGTTGGAAATTCTGACTTTATAACTCGCAATTACGAGTTTATATCTCGCAGTTCCAGTGCAATCTCACGACCAATTTGTACATATTTTACGAGGTGGCTAATTTGTATGAATTCATACAACCTCACTCTTATGATTTTGTATGATTTCTCTAGACCTCAGTGACGGGTAGGTCATTCATACAAATTCATACGAATTGGGAAACTCGTAAAATACGTACAATTTAGTAGAAATCATACAAATTCGTATGAGTGAGTTTGTACGCATTTGTATGATTTTTGTTAAATCGTACGTATTAGCCACCTCGTAAAATATGTACGAATTGCCATGAAATCAGATTAGCAATTCTGACTTTATAACTCCCAACTGCGAGTTTATATCACGCAATTCCAGTGCTATCTCACGAAAAAAAAAAAGTCACAATTTTTTCCTTTTTAATTCAGTGGCGGAAACAGGCTTGCATAAAATTGTCGTGTTAACTTTGGAAATTGGGTAGTGGATTTCTAGTTCCCAGCATGCTTTGCATAGGACTGGAAAAAGACAGTAAATGATGAAATTAAATGTTATTTTGTGTTTTTTAGTGAAGGGAAAGACCTGCTAGTGTCTAATTCTGTTATGTCTGACATTTAAGAGTTTCAGTTATGTCAAAGTTTTACCATTGTGGTTACCATTGTGCTGAAGAGTAGACCACATAAAGGTAAACACTACATTGACTGTGTTAGCAATGACTGTACTAACTGTCAGTGACAGGGAACATCTTACTTGATCATTAAATTTACATGCTAAATAAGTTACATTCAGCATGTACTATGATAGCTGTTCTCTTGTTTTGAGCTAACACTTTTTTTTTGTATATTTTTGTGGAAACTGTGGTCATTTTTATTTATTTACTTATATGGTTTTAGGCAAATAGAAAGCTCAAAAGAATAGTAAAAAACAAAAAACAATATATAGGAATTTGTTTAAATGTCGAACTTTGCTTGTTAAAATTGTTTTCTGGTTAAGTATAATCTAAATTTATCTAGTCCTGTGTTTCACTGGTGGAAAATGAAACAAGTAGGTCATCTTATATCTCAAAACCAAATTGCTATTGAAACTTTGAGTCTAATGTCCAACTTAGTATTAAATGTAACAGTTTGACAAATGGCTGAGAACACTTTTTTTTTCAGATGAATGCATTGCAGTAGTTAAAGAACTTGACTTTAAAAAAAGAAGATGTTTGTGAGAAAAGTTTTATGTCTTTGTGTACGTCAGGCTCACCTCCTCCCCTTTATCAGATCTCCTGGTTTCCTCTGAATACAGATAGAATCTAAGAAAGCCATGAGAGGATGTTCGATGCTCTTCCACCGTCAGTCAAAAAGCAGTTTATGTCAGTCGCAGTACCTGAGAAAACATTAAATACGATGGGGGTGATTTTTCTCTCTGTTTTCTGTCTGCTTTCATGCGTCATAATGAAAATCTCACCCCTGCATCTCCTTGAAGTCCCTCCGATGGAATGTTCTCAAGAGGTAAAGATGCTGTTTGCTCCCTTTTATCCATAAAATATTAATGTTACTCATATAAAAACAAGTTAATTTTTCATTGTTGTTTTCTGACAGGGAATAGCATGCAGGGTTAAGGCAGGCAAGTATAAGTTGATGTCTTCTCTAAATTGAAAGTAATATTAAGTTTTTGAAGACATTTATCAAATATTTCTTTGATGTCTTAGGTAACTGCTTAGATGAGGATTGGGTGGTGCCAAGGATTGATGCCCCAGGGTTTCCTATTGTAACTGCAAAGGTAGCAGCCAAGAGGAATGACAGTGGACAGTATGCACTAGTCCTAAACATTACATGGAGCCAGTTACCTGACGGTAAGACATGTATGATGACGTATAGCTACGCACAAGACTATAATATTTATAAATAAACAAATCATTTAAATCAAATTGCCTTTTTGACGGGAAATGTTCTTTCTTCTCTACCATAACCTATACATATGGTCAGCATTATTATCTATTTAAAGTATTGTTTTTTTTCTAAATTAATTAAATTATTTTCCTCAGGTAGTATATTCACCCTCAAAGGGACTGAAGTGCTTGTGGTTGAAATGTTCACAAATCACAGTGTTTGTGTTCGTTACATTTTTCATAACAAACTACCAGGGACAAGTAACCCAGACCTGGGCAGGGTAAGAGTATTAATGCTTATATAATCATATATCCACAGACAAAAGTGTGCTTTGAAACAGTTTTCACTCAGAAATTGCTAGTAAATTTCACATATTAAACAACATATTTATACAGTCAAACCAAAATTTAATCAGACACCTTTAACATTTCTCACATGATCACAATTTATTCGCTACAGTTTAGAAAATGGAAATAAAATAGGACAAGAACTCAGAATTAAAATTTGTCAGAAAAATCTTGACAGTCACAAATGAATTGCAGTCAAACCAAAACTTATTCAGACACCTTCAAAAATTTTCACATTTTCACAGTTTATTCGCTATAGTTTAGAAAATGGTAATAAAATATGCAAGAACTCAAGGTCAGTGCAAAGGTCAAAGTGTCAAATGAAATTTCTGGTCCCAAATTTTTATCAGTTTTACTGGTAGTCCACTGTATGAAGAATTGTTGGGTATAATATGTCATAAATTAACTATAGTGTCCTGTGCCCACTAGTAAAAGAATATCAAAAATTACATCTGGTGTCTGAATAATTTTTGGTTTGACTGTATATAGAGTATACTATACAGTATTATGCCATTGTTTCAGCTTTGTCTCTTTTCTTCATCTTTTTAGTGGACATTTTCTCTGGACAGAATTGTGGTCATTCCCAACTTTAAATACCAGGTTTTTGTAACCAATTTACCAAAGCCAGACAAAGGGAGCTACACAACAGTAACCAACATCACAGTTCCAAGTGAGAATTAATGATTATCATCTTATTGATGATTAAATATGTAGCAGACATTTAATCCATCAAGACAATGCTTTAAAGGGATAGTTCACTCAAAAATGAAAATTACCCCATGATTTACTCATCCTCCAGCTATCCTAGGTGCATATGGCTTTTTTCTTTCAGACGAATGCGATCAAAGTTATAGTGAAATATGTCCTGGCTGTTCCAGTGTAGCAGTGAATGGCTCTTGAGATTTTGAAGCAAAATAAAGTGCATAAATCCATCATAAAAGGTACTCCACGTGGCTCTGGGGGGGTTAATAAAGTCCTTCTGAAATGAATTGATGTGTTTGAAAGATGTCCATATTTAAAACTTTAAAATCTTCTTTGCTGTAAACAAAACTTGGTTCTTGTACGACTAGCATATTCTCACCGGAGCTTATTTCTTCTTCTTCTTCTGCATCCTACGTCATCCGCTGGAACGCCACTCTCATAAACACACATACGACAGTTAGCAGAAGCTAGAGATTACATTTATTAAGTTTTAAATGTGCATATTTGTCTTGCACAAACACATTGATTCACTTCAGTAGGCATTTATTCACCACAGCAGCCGTTTGTTACACTTTTTGTGATGATGGATGCACTTTATTGGACTTCAAAATCTCAACAGCCATTCACTACCATTATAAAGCTTGAAAGAGCCAGAACATTTCTTAATATAACTCCAATTGTATTTGTCTGAAAGAAGAAAGTCATATACACCCAGGATGGCTCGACGGTGAGTAAATCATGGAGTAATTTTCATTTTTGCGTGAACTATCTCTTTAATATGCTTTAAGTGTGATATTAAACATGGAAAATCCTACTGGGCTAATTAATTCTGAAGTAATGTAGTATCTTAAAAAGCGAACTCCTGTTAGGTAAATCTGTTTGTCATTTTAGAGAGCATCTGGGATACGGAGGTAAAATGGTCAGTGCAAAACCATAAAGAAAGTAGTGACTTGATGATAACTGTAGAATTTAAACCAGAAGAGTTCTCTGACCAATACAAAGTCTCCATCTGCAGTCCTGACCTTCAGCCAGAACCGTTTCACATTGTCATAAAGGTATGTTCAGTATCTAAAAGACTCTACACTGCCATCTGTTGTATGTTCCATCATAAATGTATATTCAAATATAGCATGAATATAGAAAGGAGACAATATTATAAGCATGAATGCTAAACTAATTATGTTTTAAAGGATAACAAGCCATTTCTGAAGGTTAATTTCACACTGGAAGCATGTAAGATAAATCACTGCAATTTGGAATTAGTGGTGAGTTACAGTACCATCTATTTGTTGTTGTATGAGGACGTTTTGTTAATAATTTGTCTCATATCACTAAATGACTAAAAGATGCCCTGTTCAACAGATTCAGCCACTGTCTGTTCAAAGCATGAATGACTGTCTGGAATACAGAGGGAACATTGATATCTGTCCCTGTATGTACTACACATTAACAATGCATGTCTTATTGCCTGTGTATTTTATTAATTATGATTCACAGTAGTTGGTTTTGAATGCGACTGAAGTTTATTTTATTTGGGTAGATAGACCATTATCTTTAATAACATGTTAATGTCAGTTCTTCCAGGTGCTCCTGTTGTTTTTATCATTTTGGTGACCCTGGGGCTGTTGTTGGCTTCATTGGCAGCTGCTGTTTGCATTTTTGGCTGTATTGTATTTTTGAAGAACAAGAATTCACATAAAGGTCAGTGCAAATTAAGCAATTACTTAAATAAGTACATAACTTGAAGTTGCGATGAAACAGAAGACCTTTGTTTATCTTCAACACAAATAAAAATATTTTTGATGAAATCCAAGAGGTTTCTGACCCTGCATAGACAGCAACGCAACTACCATGTTCAAAACCCAAAAAGGGGGTAAAGACATTGTAAAAATAGTCTATGTGACATCACCGTAATGTTATAAAGCTAAAAATACTTACTGTGCGCAAAGAAAACAAAAATAAATATAGCTGCAAGCAGCGATTACCGGGGTTCAAGCGTTTTAAAGCATTCAGGCAAATATGGAAAAAGACATTACATATTGTTTAGCAAGCTTGTAACCACCTAAATCAATGACTGAAAAAAGCATTTTGGAAAATACAGGTAATGTGCCATAGAAATGTGATGTTTTTTAACATTCATGACTGTTATAGCACCAGCTGTGGTCCAATTTCCTAAAAACTTTGCCTGCTTGTTTAGAATCACCTGTTGCATATGCTCAAAAGGTTTCGTGAAGTTTTGAGCTATTCTTTAGGCTTTATAGGATTTTGGGTAAATTTGGACAGGCTCCTTTTCTAAATGACCCCTTTATAGCTTCCCAAAATGTAAATTTCAACTTTTTTTTTTTTTTTAATTATTGACCTAGAGTCCAGAGAATTGTACTGCAGTGTTTTTTTCCAGATTGCGCGAAAAACCTAGGAATAGTTTGCAAATCAGGTTTTTTTCTTTTACATCTTCTCAATCATTTAACAAACGATTTGATCGACAGCAGTGGTTCTAGAGGCAAAGTTGTCCGGAATGAGAAGTTCTATCATAAGATACGAATATCATATGTGTAAAAACGTGCAATGTACATTCGCTTATGCCTTTGAAAAATGCAAAATTTCTTTCAAATTTCTCACAGACTTTTGGGACTGTGCGTCAAACAAGCCCACTGAGATCGCTTGAATTTCATCGGCCATGTTTTTTTGAGATATGCAAATATACTTATAGACACTTGTGGCACTTTGGATTAAGACTGTGCACAGCGATTTTGATGTTGATAGGACAAATGGTTACATAGTTATAGCCATTTTTATGTTTTTCCGTGTTATAGCGCCACCAAGTGGCCAAGCTCCATGATTTTTGTCATGTGACCTCAGAATTAGCTCTTACATACACATTGTGAGTTTGGCAAAGATATCTCATTCCGTTCAGTTATTGTATAGGGTTATAGGCATTTTTCTAAAAGTGGCCCTGGCCCTTTTTTTTGGCATCCCTTTGCGACAGAATGTTTCTTGCACTGGTTTGGTTCCAATCGGGCGAAAAACCTAGGACTAGTTTGCAAAAGTTTTTCAAAAAATTCAAAATACCCAAAAATTTTCGCTAGGCTTACAATTTAATCTGATTTCAACAACATAAGAAACTTGAGCCTGCGACTGACGATGTAGGAGTTGATGAGCGATTTCATACTTTTGATCACTGTAGCGCCCCTTCAGGCTGACTGGGGCAAGCTTTGGTCATGGTGTGAGTACTACCATCCCTCCAAGTTTCAAGTTTCTGCGACTTACGGTTTGGTCTGCACAATCAGTTTTACGTGGAGATCGCTGATCCTTGACCATTCTAACAATTACAATAGGGTTTCACCGCTACACGCTTGAACCCCTAATGACTTCATCCTTATTCATCATTTTGTAAAAGTAGGTTTTTAAAAAATCTAGTTGCTTTTATAAAAATTACAACTTCTCTCCTTGTAAAAAATACGAACTTCCCAGGAGAACTTGATCGCACCAATAGTGTAATAAAAGTCAAAAACAGGCTACATTGTTCTGCACTTTTCAGTTGTTTTGTTGAATCCTTCACTCACTCTTTATTATTTCAATACATTTTGAAGGTTTCAAAGCTTTTGTGACCTAATAATAATCATGACTTTTGACAGAAGCACCCTCCTCAGACAGCTCAACGTGTGCAAAGGGTAAACCGGAGTGGAATCCCGTTCACGAGCCTAAGAGGGTCATCGTTATCTACTCTCTGGACCACCCCCTGTACAAAGAAATCATCTTGAAGTTATGTGCCTTTATGAGGGCTAAATGTGGCACAGACGTCACTCTGGATCTCCTGGACTCTGCCTGGCTCAGCACAATCGGCAGAATTCAGTGGCTGGATATGCAACGGGAACGAATCTCCAAGTCCTCAGATAAAGTCCTGATCTTGTGCTCTCCAGGCGTGCATGCCAAATGGAAGGCTATGTGCGGTGAGCACAAAGTGAGACTGAAGGAGGACAAACTTTCATCCATTGGAGATATGCTCACGCCGGCTCTGAGCCTGATTATACCTGATTTTGTTCACGCTTCATCTTTCCACAAGTACATGGTGGCTTATTTTGATGACGTGTGCAGTGAGGATGACATTCCTGCACCTTTTAACGTTGTGGTGAAGTACAAACTCATGAAGCACTTTGAAGAACTTTACTTCCGAATCCTAGGCATGGAAAAGCATGAGCCGGGACGGATTAAGTGCATCGAAGGCATTAGGGAGAACGATTACTTCAACTGTCCATCAGGACGAGGACTTCAGGATGCTATTGAAGCTTTTAAAAATTACCAGCTGAAGAATCCGAATTGGTTTGAAATGGAGCTTTTGGACACTGATGGTGAAGAAGAGGAAACCATCTTCAAGTCAACGTTTCCTATGGACGTTAACTATAGCTGTGTCACTGAATGCTATCAGCTGATTGAAGGGCAGAAAGCTCATACTTTTGTCAATAGGATTAAGTATCATAATGATGAAAATGTTTTAAAGTCTTTCATGGCAGAGACAGCTATAATACTGAGTGAGAATTCTTCAGTTCTTACCACAGATGTGCATTACAGTGGTCCAGTACTGAGTAGCTTAACAGCTATTGACGTGAAAGGTTTAAAAGCGACTAAACCTGTGGCACAACATGATTTATGCTTACAGGCTTTGTAAATCTGTCTGAATTAAGACTGATATCATTACATTTGTTATATTTTATAATTTCCTGATTTACTTTTATATGTACACTACCAGTCAAAAGTGATTTTTAATGTTTTTTTAAAAAAGTCTCTTCTGCTCACCAAGCCTGCATTTCTTTGATCCAAAATACAGCAAAAACAGTACAATTTTGAAATATATTTACTATTTTTTTAATGTATAAATTTATTCCTTTGATTTCAAGGATGAGTTTTTAGCATCATTACTCCAGTCACATGATCCTTCAGAAATCATTCTAATATTTTGATTTGCTGCTCAAAAAACATTTATTATTATTATTATTATGTTGAAAACCGCTGAGTAGATTTTTTCCGGTTTCTTTGATAAACAGAAAGTTCAGAACAGCATTTATCTGAAATAGAAATCTTTTGTAACATTATAAATGTCTTTGTCATCACATAACATCATAAAATGTTTCCTGAACAGCAAATCAGCATATTAGAATGATTTCTGAAGGATTATGAAAGTTCAGAACTGAAGACTCGAGTAATGATACTGAAATGTAGCTTTGATCACAGGAATAAATTACATTTTAAAATATATTCAAATTGAATCAGTTATTTTAAATAGTAAAAATATTTCACAATATTACTGCTTTTGCTGTATTTTGGATCAGATAAATGCAGGCTTGGTGAACAAAAGAGAATATTAAAAAAAAAAAAACATTAAAAATCTTTTGACTGGTAGTGTGTGTGTATACATATAGTGTTTTTTTGTTGTTGTTGTTGTTTGTTTTTGTCTATACAGTAAGTTCACTATAGTTAATTTGATTATACACAATCATAATTTGTATACTTGTACAGTAAAAAATAAATAAATCATATATAATCAAAAATATGAGTCATATAACCAAACAAACATGTTTATGTCAGAAATTTCAATTTGCTGGCAACTTTATGAGATTATTTAGTAGAGTTAGGGTACTCGGACTCGAGTCCGGTCTCGAGTACAATTTTTAGGCGACTCGGAATTGTCACGGACTCGGATGCATTTTTACTCGGACTTGACTCGGACTCGAGCCTTTCGGACTCTGAAAATATCCCGAGTCCGTCCGAGTCCAGAGACAGTTGACGGAAATGTCACTGACTCGATGCATTATCACGAGAATCTTGTCCAGAAGGCTACTTGAAAGCCGACAGGTTTATGTGCGGGTCAAAGCGCGATCACAGAACGCGCCTCTCACTGTGCGAATGCCGAGTTGTCTTTCGCTTTTAATAGGTTCTCTTATTGCTACACACATGCTCGTCTTGGAGATTATTCATGTAAATGAAGTCGGTTTTGTCTTAAGTAAACCTGAACAGTTGGGAGAAATGCTGATGCGTCAAAATATTTGAAATGTGCGTCAGGTCTTAAAGCGACAACAGCGCAAACCTGCAGCCGCCGACCGCGCCATAAATATTAATCAAACAACAAAAGAAAAAGAGAATCACTCACTTTTCTTGACTGAATCACTTATTAACTGTAATAAGAATTATCTTTAATGTATACAGATTTTGCAGTGTTTTTATTTTAACATTTATTACTTCATGAAATGTCTGTAGTCTATTTCTGTAGTAGCCTTTAGATAGACCTACCTAAAAAAAAACAAAAAAAACTAAAATTCTATTTTTAAAAAGATTCTATTTTTAAAAAAATATTATTTAATTTGTATTTTTGATAAATATATTTTTTAATACTTTTGCTTGTAAGTAATACTTGCAGTGTTTACTTGCCTTGAGCTTGAGAATGTTTTACTTACATTAGTTGATTAGTTTTTTTCTGTATTGAAATTATTATTATTTAAACATAATGGCAGTTTCTAGCTTGAAAGAAAAATAATTTTTCTAACATCTTTGCAACAAGAGTTTTTATGGGTCCAAAACCACCTTGATTTTCTAATAATTAAATGGCCCATCATCAATTATTCCTTATATAATGTAATTTATTGTAATTCATGTAACTATAAATGCATTTAAAAATAAAACAGGTGTGGGTTGGCTGTGACTTGTGGAAAGTATATGTAGGGCTTTATACACATTGTGTGCCATTGTAAAGACTAGGTTTATCCCTCACAACCTCATTTTCATTCAAGAAAAAGTCATATACAACCCAAAACACACACAGCCACAATCAGAAATAAAAGTGCATTTTCTGCTCTTAAGGTCCCATTCACCAAGACTCCTTTACCCCCACCCTTGAATTTATATATTTACTACATCGATGAATAAAGTCAAGGCCCGCCCTATAATTTTTCACATTCTAAAATCTGTTTCACTATAAAATGTCACATTACATAGATCAGCCATAACTTCTGTTACATGACTTCAAGTTTGCTAAACAGAGCATGGACACTAATTATGAGATGCTGTAAAATCAAAAATCAAAATGGCAAGATGCACTAGAGGTTTGCTTTTCTTACATTTCAACTGACACTGCGTTTTTCTAGTTGTAAAGGTTAAAAACAGGGGTGCCCAAACCCTGGTCCTTGGTTTAGCTCCAACTTGCCTCAACACACCTGCCAGGGGGTTTCTAGTATGCCTAGTTAGAGCTTGATTAGCTGGTTCAGGTGTGTTTAATTGGGGCTGGAGCTAAAATCTGTAGGACACCTCCCTCCAGGACCGAGTTTGGGCACCCCTGGGTAAAAACAATGTTAAGATACCGACAAACAGTAGTATTTCCTTGGACTTGGACTCGGACTCGGCCTCGGCCCTTTGGGACTCGGACTTGAGTCCGACTCGGCCCATTTTGGACTCGGACTCGTCTTGGACTCGATTGGTTAAAGACTCTGACTTGACTTAGGTGGACTCGAACCCAACACTATTACACTATAGTCATGGAAAGGCTAGCACATCATGTAATTATTTTGGGTTCTTTTTCTTTACTCTCAAATCTATGGGCAAAGTTTATATTTATCTACAGAACTCATTTCAACAATTTCATTCAGTGTATGAAAGTGGCCTAACAAGCTTGAAACCATAATATATAAGAAAAACCTAGAGTAAAAAAACAACAACTCTATATTCATACTTTTTCCCCCACAAAAAATACAAAACTGACAAAGTCACGTTTTGTTCTAGTAATTCTGACTTAGTATTTGGCAAAAAATAAACAGATTTACACAGGCTACATTTTCATATGAATAACAGTCATATCAAGATTTGACGTTGTGATACGAAAATTGCATTTGTTTTTCTGAACCTATAACCAAGCAATATGTAAATTACAGTATATTGTTCCCATATATGAAGAATAGGCTACATGAAGTATTAATCATTTAACTGTTTTGTCGATACAATATTCCATATAATGTTAAAATCTTACTTTTTGTATAATTATTACATCTTACATTTATTGAAAATCCGATATTACCGTTGTAACCACTACATCGTGAAATTGCCCTTGTAAATCCTCTATCTGACAAAAATTCTGAGGAAAAGGCGATTCTCAGCTAGTACAAACAGACCCAACTGGATCAAAGTTCAATCTAGTGAAGTCCAACCGAAAAGCAAATCGCTTAAATTGAGAATTTTATATCCAAAATAAAGAGTTGGATTTATTTACGCACGAATCGTGACTGGAGTCTCTACTAAAAGTGAGTAAACGTGAGAAGCGTTTTAATGAGCAAACGCAGCCTCGTTTCTGTCAGTCTTCATTGAACAAAGTCCTGAATTGTTTACTTACAGGACCCGTATGTTGGTTTTACGTTTTGTGGATTTCTGTGTTTCGTCTTTTGAAACGTGCAGGATTGTGACAGTTGCTTATATCAGCGCGTCACTTGTCTCAAACAAATAGAGCACGACAAATTGTTCCCTTTGAAGTGTGTGAAAACTCTCCAGCGCACGGCGATTTGATTCTAGTTTACGTTGTTTTCTAATGAGTTTTGCTGACCTGAAGATCAAGTTCTGAAGATGTGGAGGCTGTCTGCGATTCTTAGACGTTGCATTACAACTTCATCCAGCAGACGTTGCAAAAAAGGTAAAGTAGCACAAACCACATCTCTGGAATTCAGGTACCTGCATTTAGAGCAGCCTTGTCCCAATTTCATGTTGCTGTCAATGCACTGTACAGTATACACTGAATAATTTAATCCAAAAATTTTGGATTTACTCTCAGTGTTGTTCCAAACGTGTTTTCTGATCTTCTGTGAAACAATAATTCGGAAAATATTTAGCTAAACGTCCAAGCTTTTACTTTCCATACAACAAAAGTAAATAGGACCTTGGCTCTCAGGCTCCAAAATGACCAAAAAGCACAATGAAAGCAGTCCATGAGACTTGTGTGCAACATTCCATGTTTTCTGAAGCAATAATATATAGCACATTATGAGAAACAGGCCAAAAAATTTGGTCTGTAAAATTCGATTCAAACTTGAGACCTAAACTTGGGTCACCAAATTTAGTACAGTGGTTAGAATACAGTGTTGTTTGGGTCATCTATTCCATATTTCTCCTACAGACAGCCTGTTTATCATCCATCCTGATGTGAAAGAAGCCTTAGCGGATCACAGACCAGTTGTGGCTTTGGAAAGCACTATTATCACACATGGAATGCCTTATCCTCACAATCTCAGGTAGAAAAATATGATAAATCTCTTACAGTGCTGTCAAATACTTTTCCCTCATGCTATTTCTGAAGTCAGGGTTGTCACATGACTTTTTATCTTAAAAACCAGTACAGACTAATTCTGTTTTATCATTGCACAAGGTTTTAAAGACAAAATGCGGAGACCTTTTAATCTGTACACTGATGCATATCTGAAGAATTCAGGATTTACCAATCGACTGCATTTCCTGTGTATTTCAGTACAGCAAAGGAAGTGGAGGCAATTGTGAGGGCTGAGGGTGCAATCCCTGCAACCATTGGGATTCTTGAGGGCAGGATTCATGTGGGCCTTTCTTCGGATGAACTGGACTTCCTGGCACAAAGCAAAACGGCACTAAAAGTGTCCAGAAGAGACTTACCTTATGTCATCAGCAAGGTCTGAAACTTAAGTAATCTTAATTTGTAATTGTGATTATACATATTGACGTGAAATATCTGTGTTTTTCTGATAATGCAGGGTTTATCAGGTGGCACTACTGTCTCTGGCACAATGATTGCAGCACACAGGGCTGGGATTTTTGTCTTTGTGACCGGAGGCATTGGAGGAGTACATAGAGATGGAGAAAACTGCATGTCTATTTTCAAAGTTGTCCTTGTTTCCATCTGAAATGTGTAATGGCCTGTATTCAATGACTAATATATTATCTCTTGTAGCCCTGGATGTGAGTGCAGACCTCACTGAATTGGGTCGAACACCTGTTGCTGTTGTGTCTGCTGGGGTGAAATCCATCCTAGATATCGGTCGTACTCTTGAGTTCTTGGTAAGACCTTAAAGGATTAGTTTACTTCAAAAAATGAACACTTCCAAAATGTTCATGTCTTTTCTTCTTCAGTCACAAAAAAATTAAGGTTTTTGAGGAAAACATTCAAGGATTTTTGTCCAGATAGTGGACTTCAATGGGGATCCACAGGTTGAAGGTCCAAATTGCAGTTTCAATGGAGCTTCTACACGATCCCAGCCGAGGAATAAGGGTCTTATCTAGCAAAACAATCAGTCATTTTCTAAAAAAAATACTAATTTATATAATTTTGTAACTACAAATGCTTGTCTTGCACTAGCTCTGTGATGCACATCCGCGGGTTCACTCATTATGTACTTAATTTCAAAAAGGTAGGTTAGTCCAGCTTCAAAATCATCACAACATTGTTGTTTCACTTTTTTTTTTTTTTTGTAAAGGGCATCTGACTTTCTTTGTACATTCGCTTTGTAAACACTAGGTTTGTTCTTCCGCCTACGTCACATGTGACCTTTCCAACATGACTATGTAATGTTTGAAGTCGAGCTGGTAAAGGACAAGCATTTGTGGTTAAAAAGTATATACATTTTTATTTTTATTTTTAGAAAATGACAGATTGTTTCATTAGATAAGACCCTTATTCCCCTTGAAGCTGCACTGAAACTGCAATTTGGACCTTCAACCTGTTGATCCCCATTGAGGTCCACTATATGGAGAAAAATCCTGTTTTCCTCAAAAATTTAAATTTCTTTTAAACTGAAGAAAAAAGACATGAACATTTTGGATGACATGGGGGCGAGTAGATTATCAGGAAATTTTTATTCTGGAAGTAAACTAATCCTTTAAATCCAGTCACCATTTTGTAAGTTTGCATGTAAACACAAGACAGACACTGGATGAAATTGCAGTAAAGTTGCGAAAAGTTGTTTCACAACTTCTGAGGTAAGAGTTTTAGGTTTAGATTGCATTTGCTGTCATCTAACACACACTTATTGTTAAAGGAGAAGTTCACTTTGAGAACAAAAATTTACAGATAATGTACTCACCCCCTTGTCATCCAAGATGTTCATGTCTTTCTTTCTTCAGTCGATGAGAAATTATGTTTCTTGAGGGGAAAAAAATGCAGGAATTATCTCCATACAGTGGACTTCAATGGTGCCCCCAAGTTTGAACTTCCAAAATGCAGTTTAAATGCAGCTTAAAATGGCTTTAAACAATCCCAGTCGTGGAAGAAGGATCGTAGTAGCAAAACGATCGGCCATTTTTGAAACAAATTGACAGTTTATATACTTTTTAACCTCAAAAAGCTCTTGTCTAGGTCTGCGTGAACTCTGTTTTTTCCGGGTCAATACGGTCAATACAGTTAAGTTATGTCGAAAAACTCCCATCTTGTTTTCTTCCCCAACTTCAAAATCATCCTGCATCACTGCAAAAGTACTGACCCAGTTTTTACAAAGTTAATGTGCAAAGAAGATCAAACAAACAAAAAAAAATGCTTTACAAAAGCAGTTAAAACGGCGATGTAGGATGATTTTGAAGTTGAAGAAGAAAATGAGATGGGAGTTTTTCGACATACCCTAACTGCATTGACCTGGATTACACAGACTATGCATGTGCATCGCAGAGACGAGGCAAGACGAGCATTTGAGGTTAAAAAGTATATAAATTGTCAGTTTGTTTCGACAATGACTGACCGTTTCGCTGGATAAGCCCCTTTTTCCTCGGCTGTGGCTGAAACATAGTTTCTTTAGGACTGAAGAAAAAAAGACATGAACATCTTGGATGAAAAAGGGGTGAGGAAATTATCTGTAAATTTTTGTTCTGGAAGTGAACTACTCCTTTAAGTTTAAAAACACTGATAATGTAATTACACTGTTAAATGTAATTTCTACCCAATCTTAAAGAAATAGTTTGCCCAAAAATGAAAAATCTGTCATAATTTACTCACCCACACCCATTTACGATCCATGTTGTTTCATACCTGTATGACTGTCTTTCTTCTGTTGAACACAAAAGAAGATATTTTGAATTTTGGTAATCTAACAATGTCTGGTAGCCACTGACGTCCATATACCATAATTATGATACACACATTTTAATATCCCTTGTAAACAGGGTCAGGTTTGATTTCACATATCTATGCTTAAGTTCTAATTCAAAGATCAATGCTTTTATTTACAGGAAACTCAGGGTGTGTTTGTAGCCACATATGGAGATTCAAAGAGCTTCCCGGCTTTCTTTTCTCGGCAAAGTGGATTTACTTCTCCTTACCACGTCTCTAGTCCTCAAGAAGCAGCAGACCTAATTGGCAAGTCTAAGTGTTTAAGCTTTTACCGCACCTACATCTGAGTAAATGTCAATATCACACATTTACTGAATGCAGTTATGCAGTGATCCTAATTGAAGGAGCTAGTTGAAACCGCTCTCATAGATAATGTTCCTCTGACATAAACTCATCCTGCTTAGTTATTTGTAAAATGATCTTTAACTCTGTCTTACCTCAACAGCAAACACACTATCTCTAGGGCTGCAAAGTGGTCTTCTGCTAGCCGTTCCCATTCCTGAGGAACATGCAGCCACGGGACAACAGGTAGAAGATGCCATACAAACCGCTGTGACTGAGGCCAGGTAGTGCAAAATAGTGCTTGGACATACCATAAACCACATATAATAATAAACACTTCTAAAAAGAGCATTTTCTATGTATATTTGAAGCTTAAAAGGTGTCAGAGGAAGAGACGTCACCCCTTTTATCCTTCAGCGAGTCAGTGAGCTGACTAAAGGGAAGTCCTTGCAAGCCAGTATCCATTTAAGATGCAATAGTTTGCATGATAAATCTTATTGCGTTTATATTCTTATATACTTAGAATGACATTCATTAGTCATGTTTAATTTGTTTTTTATGTCTTCTTTTGTGGTATTTTCCTCAAGTTCATTCATTTTCAGATATAGCACTCATCCATAATAATGCCAAGGTGGGCAGTCGGATTGCATGTGCACTTTCTAAACAAAAACACAAAAGTGGAGGCAGCTTCAAAGGTGACAGTAAGACCAAAATGTCAAAGGACGAGAAAATAGACCCCAAAACTGTAAGTGGTAGTGTAAATAAATAAAAATTAAATGCCTCAGATGGTCTTTACAAAACATGTAAGCTCTTATGAAAAGACTAATGCGTAGTAAAAACATTACTAAAATGTAAATTTAATTAAAAATAGATACTGTAATATATAAATAATGCTAAAATGACATTGTTTATTTCCCTCAGATTGTTATTGGTGGAATAAACGTTGATTTCATCGCTAAAGGAACAACTAAGAAATTGGTGGTGAGCCTAATAAGCTAAAGGAGCTTAAGTTACTTTTTTATGACTTACACAATTAAATATTATATATTTATATTTTATTTTAAGTTTGGTCAGACAAATCCAGGAAGTGTTTGTCAGTCATTTGGAGGAGTGGGCAGGAATATTGCTGGTATGTAATGTGTCATTCAGATTATTATGAATAAATATATACAATTCCTCTTTTTTTGACTTATTGTTTATATTTCCTGTAGACTGTTTAAGCAGATTAGGGCACAAGCCTCTCTTCATCTCTGCCATCGGCAAAGACTCTCATAGTGACGCTGTGCTAAACTATTGTAAACACATGGTGAGTTATTCACTGCATTTTAGTTCTCTTATAACCAAAATTTCATTGGAGCTACAGTTTTTTGCTTTATGCTCATCAGGATACAAGCGCAGTTGCCAGATTACAGGACCAAAGGACTGCAACCTATTGTGCTGTCATAACGGAGTCAGGAGAGTTGAGCCTGGGATTGGGCGACATGGACATCCATCAGCAAATACAAGAGCAGTATGTACGTATATTAATGTTTTTAAAATGGTCTCTTAGGCTCACCAAGGCTGATTTTTAAAAATCAAATATATAGAGAGTTTGCACTTATGCAGAGTTAGAAAGTTCTAGGATTTCATCAAAAATATCTGAATTTGTGTTTCAAAGATGAACAAAGGTCTTACAGGTTTGGAACGTCATGAAGGTGAGTAATTAATGACAGAATTTTCAGTTTTGGGTGATCTATCCGTTTAAAGTAACCATGATGCTTTGTGGATTTCAGTCCAGCTGAGTTAGTTTGTTTAGCATTTACATTCTAATTCAAATCTAAATGCTGACAAAAACCTTGGTAGATAAATGCATTTAAAATGTTTAGCCTTTTTTGAGGTAAACCGAGGAAATGATAATGATGACTCATCTTGCACTCACTCATTTTGTCCAATCAGACAATCAGATAGACACTATAGAATGAGATTGCCCCACCCCCTATTAACACATGCAAAATGACTAGAAAATGGCAAATCATGTTCATGGCTATTGTAATCTATTGCAGGGCTCAACTTGTCCGGGGCAAATAAAGCCTTTTTTTTTGGCACAAATATAATCCATTCTGAAGCAATAGTCTCATCACTGCTCTATGAGGTCTTACTTTAATCAGCACATTTGTGATATTTGCCCTAAATTGATTTCTAGGACACTTTTTAACTTTATGATGGGCAATAATATTTTCCAAACCTTACTAAATGTATGTGTCATCATTTATGTCAAATTCTTACATTTTATCAATACATTCAGTTAGAATAATTAGATTCTGTATGGTTGTTGCCATTCAAATGAAATCAGTATCAACAAACTCCAACTTTTTAAAATGCATTTACACAGTAAAATTACAATGCATAAATGTTGTAAGATTAATGTTTGATTTTTTTTTTTTTAAAGGGGTCATCAGATGCCCCCCTTGATATGAATCTTTAGGGTCTTAATGAAAAGTCTATAAAATACTTTGGTTAAAAATTCTCAATGATTGTGTAAAACACCGCCTTTTTACCTTTCCAAAATCAGCTGGCATCCGATGACCCCTTTAACATATAAATCTGAAATGTTGGAAAAATGCAATACTTTTAAATATGAAACTAAACCACCAGTAGGTGGCAGCAAGTCGCTGTCTTAATGAGTGAGTCACTGATTCAACCAGTTTGTTCAAATGGCTAATTATTTCAATAAATAAAGCAAGTGACTGTCTTTATGAATGGCTCACTGAATCATTGATTTACCCGATTCGTTCAAAAATGCTGATTCATTTATGCAGTGGCTTTTCTTAACTATTTTTGTTAGCAAAAATGGTCAATAATGTGTCTAAAATGTAAGTCAGTTAATATTAACAACTTGTTTATTGAACTACTGTTGTATAAAATCAATGTCACATTTGCAATCGTGCTGTTGTTTGGTTGTGTGATGTTGCTTACATATGTCATATGTAATATACAATATTTATCTCTTTTTTTTTTTTTCTACCGCAGTATGTTTATGTTGTTTCTTTGTGTGTGCTGTTGCGCCTATTATTTTAGATTTTTCCAAGAGTCATATAGGCTGCACGAGCCTCAAATGACACAGTCAGTGTTCACACTGAAAGTAATAAAATCAGAATCATTCTCACCAAAGTTTTGGTGCTGCCCTAGTTACTGTTTGTTATTGATGTTTTAATCAGGTTACTAAAATTCTCCTTCACTTGCCTCTTCACAAAATCCACTTGTCCTGGACGAGCGGACAAGCATTAATGTCCAGCCTTGTATTGGGCATTTAAAAAAGACAAACTTCCCGAAATACATTTCCCACGCAGACTTCCTGTTGTGGTATGAAAATCTGCAAGGGATTTAAAATTACAGTAACAAACTTTAGTTGTTTATTATTATCTTCAGGTATCTCAGTTTGAGGATCAGCTTGCATCAGCATCTCTTGTAGTTCTTGATGGCAACATTCCCGTTTCAACCATTGATTACGCATGCCGTATGGCCAAGAAACACGCAATCCCTGGTAAACCTCATTTATCTAATACGTGCTTCAGAGCATCGAGGTCACAGTTTGAAGTAAGTTGTTACGTGCATATTGCATGTCTTTTTCTTTTGCTGCAGTGTGGTTTGAGCCCACGGATGCAGATAAGGCCTGTAAGCCCTTCCTGTCAGAGAGCTGGAAAGCCCTGTCTTACACCTCCCCCAACCTGGCTGAGCTCTGCACCATGAATCACACACTAGGTCTGCCCACTCCTACAGGTAACAGAGTTAAAAACCACCTAAAATAATCAAACACTTGACTGCTGGACAGGAAGTGGGATGGCTACTTGAATAGTAATCAAAACAATGTTGATCTAGAGTTGCCTAGATCGTTTGAGGATGTCCTGAGCTGTGTACCGGCTCTCTCCCGCCCCCTATTGGAGCATCTGCGTTGTGTGGTGGTTACTTTAGGTGCGCTAGGAGTGATGGTGTGTGGAGAACATGATGCTGGAACTGTAAATTTGCACCCACAAAAGAAAAAGCGGGTATGATGGGCTTATTATATTCATCTTAAAAGAAAAGTTCACCTAAAAATAAACATTTGCTGAAGATTTACTTACTTTGTAGATGAGTTTGTTTCCTCATGGGAACAGATTTGGAGAAATTTAGCATCACTTGCTCACCAAGGGATCCTCTGAAGTGAATGGGTGCCGTCAGAGTCACAGTAATGCACAGATAATCCACACGACTCCATTCCATCAGTTGACATCTTGTGAAGTGAAAAGCTGAGCGCGTGTAAGAAATAAATTCATCATTAACTTCAAACCTTTTTAACTTCAAAACCAATCCATATTATTGCTTTCTCCAGTGAAAAATAATTTTAACTGAATTAGGAGAGAAATATGCACAGATCAAGCACCGTTTACAAGCAAAAAACAAACATGTTTATGGATTTTGATGTGAGAGGACAACAGAGGTTGGATTTTTTGTTTTACTGGAGGAAGCATTATTATGGATTATGGATTATATTTTGCAACAGTTTAAATGTAAAATGTCTTGATGGATTTGTTTATTACAAACACACAGCTTTTCACCTCACCGGACGTCATTTGATGCACTGGAGTCATGTGAGTTACTTATGGATTATTGTGATGTTTTTATCAGCTCTTTGGACTCTTATTCTGACGGCACCCATTCACTGCAATGGATCCATTTGTGATGCAATGCTGAATTTCTCCAAATCTGTTCGGATGAAGAAACAAACTCATCTACATCTTGGATGGCCTGAGGATGAGTATATTTTCAGATTTTTTTTTTTTGGGTGACCAACTTCTTTGAGTAAATCTAAAGATCTTGTAACATTAAAATGTTAAATATTATGCCGTTTTATAGCAGAAGGGACGACTATGTGCCGTTCATTATCCAGCGCTGGCTGTGAGCTCTAAAGAAACTGTAAATGTGTCTGGAGCTGGTGACAGGTATGTTAACAAAAGTTTTAACATCATACAAAACAAAAGCATGTCTCACTGGACTATTTCTATCTGTTCTAGTTTTGCTGGAGCAATGATGGTTGGGATCTTACGAGGGTTGGATACAGACAGCTGTGTGCGTATGGGTCTCCTTGCTGCACGGACATCTTTGTTGTCTCGTCATCCGATAGATCCGTCTCTGACAGCGGATGCCATTCATCCGGAAAAGTCACACTCTCAAATGTGGTCTAAGCCTACATGTGTGTGGATGGAGGACTGAAATACAATCTAAAAGAGAGTGAAATCTTGCCAGCAGACATTTACAGTCATGGTACATCAGGCTGTACATATAAGTAGTACTTTTAGGGGGGTTTTACTACAAACAAAGTCAAATATGGGTGCATACCAAGGAGTGTATGCAGACTTTACATGTACTTTAATTCATTGAATTTAAAAACATTGATTTATTTTTAAAATGAATGAGTCTAAACTTGTCACACTGATCTTATCTGTAGTGGTGGACCCCTTCAGAAACATGAAAATCCTACCTCATAACTGTTATGATATATAACATAACATACTTGAGTTTATACATTAATTTTACAAATTTTAATGATGCCAACTACAGTGTTTTTACATTGCATTTTAAATTTTAGAAATTAAAATAAAATGCTTTTATAATTTCAAAATATATTTCCTTTATTATTTTTTTCTTAATTGTATAATTATTATATGCATGCATTTTTTTTTTATTATCTCATTACCTGAGAGAGTACATTAAATTTTGCAATAAAAGATTATATTTAACATTATTATTTGGGTAAATGTCTAAAAAGAAGGGGTAATATAAAATCAAGTTAATGTTTTAAGTATAAAAATAAAGTCTTTTAAAAAAAATTTCATTCTTGTATACACTACCAGTCAAAAGTTTTTGAACAGTGAGATTTTTTTTTAAAAATATTTTCAAAGTGTCTTCTGCTCACCAAGCCTGCATTTATTTGATCTGAAGTACAGCAAAAACAGTAAAATGTTGAATTTTTTTTCACTAATTAAAATAACTGTTTTCTATTTGTATACATGTTAAAATGTAATTTATTCCAGCTAAATTTTCATCATCATTACTCCAGTCTTCTTTGCCACATGATCCTACAGAAATCATTCCAGTATGCTGATTTGCTGTTCAAGAAGCATTTTTTTATTTTGTATTATTATCATCAATTTTTAAAACTGTTGACTACATTTTTTCAGGATTCTTTGATGAATAGAAAGATCCAAAGATCAGCATTTATCTGAAATAAAAAGGCTTTTGTAACATTATACCATTCAAAAGCTGGGAGTCAGTATAGTTTTTATTTTATTTTATTTATTTTTATTTATTTATTTATTTTCTTTTGGTGGAAAAAAAAATTATAGAAATGAATACCTTTATTTAGCAAGAATGCTTTAAATTGATCAAATAATAATAATAATAATAATAATAATATAATGAGCAGCAAATCAGAATATTAGAAGGATTTCTAAAGGATCATGTGACTGGAGTAATGATGTTAAAAATTCAGCTTTAAAATCAAAGAATAAATTGCATTTTCAAATAGAAAGCTGTTGTTTTAAATAGTAAAAAATATTTCTATTTATTTACTGTTTTTGCTGTACTTCGGATCAAATTAATGCAGGCTTGGTGAGCAGAAGAGACTTATGACTTATTTTTTAAAAAAAATATTAAAAATCTTACTGTTCAAAAACTTTTGACTGGTAGTGTAATTATTATACATGCAGTTTTTTATTATATTAACTGACATCAAATTTTACTATTAAAAAAGTTATATTTAACATTACCTTTTGGGTGAATTTCAAATAAGTAAAACTGTCATATAAAAGTTTAGTATTTAGTTATTTAGTTTAAATTAAATAAAAAAGTAGTTTAATGGTTTATTTAGTTTAAATATATATTTATATTTATTTAGAAAATATATATATTTTTAGTGTTTGATATTTTACATATATATCTCTATATATGTATATCTATATGTATATATTATATATAAATGATTTTTCCTAAGTGAACGTAAATCTGATATCGCCCCTTGTGGTGACTGTAGTACATTACTGGTGATGACAAAAAATAAACTTCATCTCCCACAATGCATTGTGCATCGGATCTTGCGCAAACTCAGTGAGAGGTGACTGGTTACTGTATTCCCTCCTCATTTCAGTGTAAGATGGTGGTAAGAATCTGCTACCTAAATAAACAGCAAATCTGAGTAGGAAAACGTCTAATCAAATTTGAACATCTGAGCTGTGGAACAGTGCTCATTCCAAACTTTCAGATAGGCACATCTGAGCAGTTGAAAGGCAGAAACCCCCGCCTAAACTAGAGTGCATATCCCTTGGAGTGGAATCCCTGCAATACAGGACCAGCTAGTTGAAGTGAGTACCCTACAAAACAACTGCTTTAATCGCGATTAGTACACCCGAATATAATTACTCCATCGGTATTAGGTGTGTATATGTGTGTTGAAGCAGACTAACCCCATGGTTAAAGAATAAAACCTTCAGTTTAAGTGAAGGATGAAGTCAAAGGTGGACAGGCGGCGGTTCCTCCTCTAGTCGCCGGGCCGTTTACTTGGATAGTCGCAGGCTTTAGCAGTGTGTAGGCCGCAAAATAGAAACGTTCACAAAACACTCGTTGCCCATAAAATAAGTGTGGAGAAAAAAGTCGTTTTATTTCCTTACAATCCTATCAAAGCATCCGTGCTTTTAAGTTCGTGTGTTATTTATTGTTGGAGGAGGAATTAAATGTTTTTAGGCGTTGTGTTGTGTACCGCACGTCAGTTGAAGTCTGTCCCAGCTGTGGAGACACCTGACCGGCTTTCAGCGCGACTGACGCGCCGCTAGACATTTATGATGTGAGATATCAATAATTACGATTGTAATAATAACTCATAGTCATCAAAATAAGGATTAAATGTGTTGTTTGTTTAAATAAAGCCCGTTTGAATCAGAAACAGGCTCTGTGGAGGTCTACAAATCTAAACTGTTTTGATGCAGGACAGATGCGAGAGATTGAACCGTGAATATTTAGTACATGCTTTTTGGAATTGATATTTTTGTGAGGAAAATATTAGTTTTGTCTTTTAAAAACGCATTTGTTGATACAAATGTCAGCGTTGGACAAAAGACATGCTGAATAGATGGAAATAGCATTGGTATTAGCATTGGCTTTGTATTGTGTGTAAAAATCATTTATTTGAAATGTAAATATTGATAATTAGGTATTCCTGTCTGTCCATGGACTGTGAATACCTGTCTAGCAGTCATTTCTAATGTGACCCAGTGGTCCTATTCTGCAATCCCAATACATCAGCATGTTTATAGACAACTGGGCCAACTGACTGTAATGAGAGAAACATGAAAAGGCTTAATGTGCTTTGTGGTAGCTTGATGTTTTGTACTGCTATAAGCCCATGACAGCTGATTGTATTAATTTGTCATGGCTATCCACTTTGTTTTGATCTAACTGCATGCCATTTTTCAATATTAATATTTAACAAGAGCATTTTATGTACTAGTAAAGGATTGTCATCATTCAGGCTGCCACGTTTAAATCACATCTACTTGCTTTGACTTTGCTCCAGCCTTTCGGCTGACCTGCCAGAGACTCTTCCGATCTTGCCGTACGATAGGATGTCCCGCAGTCCCGAGCTGACAGAAGACCCCATGGAGTGCCCACTGTGCATGGAACCGCTGGAGATTGACGACGTCAACTTCTTCCCCTGCACCTGCGGCTACCAAATCTGCCGCTTCTGCTGGCATCGCATCCGCACAGACGAGAACGGCCTCTGCCCTGCTTGCAGAAAGGTACGATTGTGCTTGAAATCAGTAAACAAGCTTCTGATGATTGTGATGGACTGTCTGTTATGTATCTTTTTTTGTCAAAACGTAAACGTCGCCGTCAGGTTCCAGTTACACTAAAAACGAGAAGCTGTCCTGGCTGTCTGGCTTCTGAAGCTAAATCAGTTCAAAAGTAAAACCACCAATCTAGAAAGCTGCATGGATGATATGTATTGTTAAATATGAAAAGACATTGTTATCCACGAGCACAGTGGGCAGATATCATCTAATTAACCCGCTTTAATGTTCTCGATCCTGATTATGCAATTGTGGCTAAAGCGTATTGCGCCACTTTCTTGGCAGACCGCACTTCCCAAGTGTAAACGCGATGTGGTTCATTTGACTCGCTGTGATGGTGTCAGCCTGAAAACTTGACCTATTTTCAGAGTTCTTTGAGAATTTCCACCCCTCGGATACAGGTTCAAGCAAGGTAACTGGTTGTGTGTGTTCTGTAGCCTTATCCGGAGGATCCGGCAGTATACAAACCACTGTCACAAGAGGAGATCCAGAGGATAAAGAATGAGAAGAAGCAGAAGCAGAACGAGAAGAAGCAGAAGGTGACGGAGAACCGCAAGCACCTGGCCAGTGTCCGTGTGGTACAGCGGAACCTCGTGTTCGTCGTGGGACTTTCTCAAAGACTCGCGGATGCGGAGGTGAATGCACGGATTGGACAATGCCAGTGGCTTTTTTTGTTTTTTGTTATATAATGATTAGAATCTACTGAATTAAGGAACTTTAATACGTTTTAAATGATTGCATTTCTAAAAATATGTAAATATGTCAATATTATTTATGTGTATTAAATTATTATTGGTGTTTATTTTATTTATTTTAATAGACTTTTACAAATTGCTAGGTAATGAATCACTAGCTGCTGCCTCTATGAAATAATCTGCCATTAAAAGTGTAGGTTCGGCTTGAAGATTTATTTATTTTTGTTATATTGTTATGTATTGTTCAAATACAACAGGCAAGGCAAGGCTATTTATATAGCACCTTTTGTACACAAAAATTCAAAGTGCTTTACATAAAAGGAAGTAGTATAATAAAAACGATAATCACAAAAAAGAAAGTAGAATAATCATAAAAGCACTAATCACAACAATAAAACAAAGAATTTAAAATGTTTTTAAAATTTATTTAAAATAAATTTAAGACAGTTAAAAATAGAAAAGTATTTTACATAGTGCAGTCAGTTCAATAGTGCAATACCAGTCAAATGCTTTTGAACAGTAAGATTTTTAATGCATTTTAAAGAATTCTCTTCTGCTCACCAAGCCTGCATTTATTTGATGCAAAGTACAGCAAAACAGTAAAATTTTGACATTTTTTTACTATTTAAAATAACTGTTTTCTATTTGAATACATTTTAAAATGTAATTTATTCCTGTGATCAAAGCTGAATTTTCAGCATCATTACTCCAGTCTTCAGTGTCACATTATCCTTCAGAAATCATTCTAATATACTGATTTGCTGTTCAAGAAATGTTTTGTAATATTATTACAATTGTCAATATTTAAACAGTTGAGTAATTTTTTTCCCCCCAGATTTTTTAATGAATAGAAAGATCCAAAGATCAGCATTATCTTAAGTAAAAAGCTTTTGTAACATTATACACTATACCATTTAACAGCTTGGAGTCAGTATATTTATTTATTTTTTATTGGGGGAAAGAAATTATAGAAATTAATACTTTTATTTGGCAAGGATGCTTTAAATTGATCAAAAATGATGATGAAGACATTTATAATGTTATAAAAGATTTCTATTTCAGATAAATGCTGTTCTTCTGAACTTTCTATTCCTCTAAGAAACCTGAAAAATTCTACTCAACTGTTTTCAACATAATAATAACAATATGTTATTATTATTAGTAATGTTTTTTGAGTAGCAAGTCAGAATATTTGAATAATTTCTGAAGGATCATGTGACTGGTGTAATGATGCTAAAAATTCAGCTTTGAAATCACAGGAATAAATTACATTTTAAAATATATTAGAATAGAAAACAGTTATTTTAAATAGTAAAAATACTTCAAAATGTTACTGATGCTTTTGATCAAATAAATGCAGGCTTGGTGAGCAAAAGAGACCTTTAAAGAACATTAAAAACCTTACTGTTCAAAAACTTTTGAATGGCAGTGTATATCTTTTTTTCATATATTTTAAAATGTAATTTATTCTTTTGTCAAAGCTGAGTTGTCAGCAGCCATTACAGTTTTCACTGTCACATTTCCTTTCAGAATCATTCAAATATTCTAAATTAGTGCTCAAGAAACATTTATTATTAATGTTGAAAACACTTGTGATATATATTTTAAAGAAATGTTTACTGGTGCCTGGAAAGTTCCTAAGAATAGCATTTATTTGAAATAGAAATATTTAGCAGCATTATTAATATATTTACTGCTATTTTTGATTAATTTAATGCATTCTTGCTAAATAAATGTATTAATTTCTTTAAACAAAAAACAAAAAAATCTCTCTGACCCCAGACTTTTGAATGGTAGTATATAAAAATGAACACAAGTTTTGTTTTTTGTTTTTTTTTGTTTTTTTTTTAAATTCTTACTCATTATAAACGTTTGAATGGTAATGTATTCAGTCTCAGTGTATGTGTATTTAAATCTCTGATTATGTAAAATCATTTGCCCCTTTTTGCCATATCATATAAGTGAGAAATGTGTCACTTCCTGTAGGAGGTAAATGAGCACAGAACAAAAATAGTGTTCATCAGCGAGTCATTTACATTTTGCTGAACAAAAGGAAATTTCCTCCCTCAGAGTCATTTCACAGTTTGATTGTGTGATAAGTGGCCATAATTCAGCTTAGTGTCTGCTGTGTGGTTTATGCAATAATTCACTTAAAGAATCACTATCACTTTGATTATTTCTTAGGTTCTAAAGCGTCCAGAATATTTCGGAAAGTTCGGCAAAATCCATAAAGTGGTGATCAATAACAGCACGTCGTATGCAGGTTCACAGGTAAGATAGCCCCACATGTGACCGTAGTTATGAAACTTGATGCTAACATGCTTCTTGAGGAAAAAAGTCTCTGGCCTAAGGCTACAGCAAAGCAGTAGAATAAAGAAAAACACTTTTTTTTTTTTATATTTGTTTTTGACCTTTTACTCCACAGGGTCCTAGTGCCAGTGCCTATGTAACTTACATTCGTTCAGAGGACGCCCTTAGAGCAATACAGTGTGTGAACAATGTCATAGTGGATGGTAGAACACTCAAGGTAAGTGTAAACCATCACAACATAAGCCATTTACAAAATATTATATTTTAAAGGAATAGTTCACGCAAAAATGAAAGTTCTGTCATTAATTATTCATCCTCATGTTGTTCCAAACCCGTAAGACCTTTGTTCGTCTTCAGAACATAAATAATGTTTTTGATGAAATCCCAGAGCTTTCTGACCCTGCATAGACAACAACACAACTGACATGTTCAAGACCCAGAAAGGTAGTAAAGACATTGATAAAATAGTCCAGGTGACATCAGTGGTTCAACTGCAATTTTATGAAGCTACAAGAAAACCTTTTTTGTGCAAACAAAAATAATGACTTAATTCAACAATTTCTTCTCTTCTGTGTCAGACTTCGATGCACGCTTATGAGAGTATGATGTCGCATGTGTGAAGTGCTGTTGACACGGGAGCTATGGTTGAACTACTGATGTCACATGGACTATTTTAACAATGTCCTTACTACCTTTCTGGGCCTTGAATGTGTCAGTTGTTTAGGGCTGGGTATTGAGTTCAGTACCAAACTTCGATACCTAAGGGGTTAATCTTGTCAACGTCAGTGTGTCAATAAGCCTGCAGCACTAGGTGTGTTTGACTAGAAGTGGCGCCGTGCAGATCGGTGCCTTTCACACTGAAGAAAGCAGCGGCAAAAGTTCAACTAATTTGAACTTTGAGCGTGGTTTGGACGCAAGTGGTGCGCTCGGCTGCGCGGCAACAAACCGTCCTTGCGCGGCGCATCCGCGAGAGCAATCCAAAAGCATACAAAGCAGTCTGCTCTCTATAGCTCTCTTGATCCTGCGCAGAGCCGAACACACCTGCTAGTTTACACCGGTTACGCTCAGAGATGTGGCTCACACATGAGGCTGTAGCGTGAATGTAAGGCTGCGTTTACACTGGTGCGTTTTTGTTTAAAAATTGAAACAATCCTCATCCATACTGCCATTTCAGAAAAGTCCAAAAATTTGTCCATACTACACGACCGAAAGTGAGCGTTACATGATCATTCACGAACGCTGTAGCATGATGCTACATAAGACAATAAATAAGATTTATATTCCACTTTTACGCAAAACTCATTTTAAACCACCAGCGAGTGTTTGTAATAACTTCAGTTTGCCGTCGAATGTGTGTTTTGGCCATGTAATGTTTTTGAAATGTGTTATGTCCTCTGAGTCAGAAAGGCATATAACATTATACATACCGGCAGACAGCACTAGAAGGTGCTAGTGCTTGTCAGTAAATTCATGGAAAATTAATAGAAATTATAATTCTGTCTGAGGTATGCATTTTAAAACAAACATGCAGTAGTGTGAATGTAGCCTAACAGATGTGTAAACTCAAAACTACTGAGCTTTATTCAAATTATTTTCACTGATTTATTGTGTTGGATATATTTTGTTTGTGCAGTGGCTCAGGAGTCTTTGAATCTGTATAAACGTCAATAAGCTGAAAAAAAAATATTTTAAGATAATGTAATCTTGTTAAAATTGATATCGAAAAAAGTATCGTTAAGGAACCGATATGGAAGTCAAGGTGTTGGTAACGGTATCGGCATCGATATAGAAAATTTTTGAACGATACCCAGCTCTAGTTGTGTTGCTATCTATGCAGGGTCAGAAAGCCCTCCGATAAGAAATATACACACTACCATTCAAAGATTGTGGTCGATAAGATTTCTTCAGATGTTGATAGAAGTGTCTTATGTTTATCAAGGCATTTTATCTGATCGAAAATACTAGGTAATATGGAATATTACAATTTAAAAAGTTTTCTTTTTAATCTATTTAGTCCTTTTATTTTAAATATGTTTATGGCAAGGCTGAATTTTCAGAATCATAAGTAATTTCATCAAAAATATCTTAATTTGTGATCTGAAGATGAAAAAAGGTCTTACAGGTTTGAAACAACATGAGGGTGAGTAATTAATGACAGAATTTTTTTATGGGGTGAACTATCCCTTTAAGTATATTATGATTGTATTGAATATTTATTGTATGTTCTGTCACTTTTAAGTTGTTCAATATTAAAATAGTTTTCTGCTGCTGTTTTTTCTCAAGGCTTCTTTAGGTACAACAAAGTACTGCAGTTATTTTCTCAAAAGCATGCAGTGTCCTAAACCGGACTGCATGTATTTACACGAACTGGGGGATGAAGCAGCTAGTTTTACAAAAGAAGAAATGCAGGTGAGCACAATCAGTTGGTTCAGAAAAAGACATTTAGAAAGAGTTTTCTGGTTGTTGTTTGACTGCTGTGTGTAAATTGTTTTTAGGCTGGAAAACATCAAGAGTATGAACAAAAATTACTGCAAGACCTTTACAAAGCGAACCCCAACTTTTTACAAACCTCAACATGTGGGGAGAAGTCGAAGAGCAAACCTAACTCCACTCAGAGGTGCATTATCCATTATGTTCTATCATTTTTGCATTGTCTTCTATAATTAACTAAATAATAATTAATTTCTTAAAATGTAAAAAAAAAGAAAAAAAAAAAAAAAGAAATATACACACTACCATTCAAAGTTTGTGGTCGATAAGATTTCTTCAGATGTTGATAGAAGTCTCTTATGTTCATCAAGGCATTTATCTGTTCGGAAATACTATGGAATATGCAATATTACAATTTAAAAATGTTTCTTTTTAATCTATTTTCAAAGAATTTAGTCCTTTATTTAAAATATGTTTATTCCTGTGATGGCAAAGCTGAATTTTCAGCATCATTACTCCAGTCTTCAGCATCACATGATCCTTCAGAAATCCCAATCCTAATTTGCTGATCAAGAAACTTTTATTTTTGTTATCAATCTTGAAGTGTAATATTTTAATAATATTAATATAATTAATATTTTATATCAATATTTTGTCGATATTTAGTGTGATATTTATAGGATAAACAGAAAGTTTTTTTTTTTCTTTGTAGCATTTTTTAAATTATGATTTATACATCATAATAATAAATAATAATGAATAAGAATAAATAAGCTTTTCATTGATGTATGTTTGTTAGGATAAGACCATATTTGGCTGAGATACAACTATTTGAAAATCTGGAATCTGAGGGTGCAAAAAAATCAAAATATTGAGAATCACCTTTAAATTGTCCAAATGAAGTTTTTAGCAATGCATATTACTTATCAAAAATTAAGTTATGATACGTTTACAGTAGGAAATTTACAAAATAGCTTCACAGAACATTATCTTTACTTAATATCCTAATGATTTGTGGCATAAAAGAAAAATCTATAATTTTGACCCATACAATGCATTTTTGGCTATTGCTACAAATATACCTGTGCTGCTTATGACTGGTTTTGTGCTGCAGGGGTGACCAAATGTGAATTTGATCAATTTAATGCATCCTTGCATTAAAAGTGTTAATTTAAAAATTACCAACCCCAAAACTTTTCAGTGGTAGTGTATATATTTAAATGTACAAGTTTACATATTCAGTATATGAGGTGTGATTTTCTTTTTTAACTTTTGAGCATTTTTTTATTCCCAGACCCAATAGTACCAATAAAGAAGGGTGGCCCTCATTACAGAACTATGGGAAAATGGTTAACGGTTTAACCACAGAGCATCGCAAGTCCCCTCCCCTATTAGACTGCCTAACAGACTCAGACCACATGACTCCAGACGAACCAGACCCTGAACAGGGAACAGAACAGAACACAGGCCTTCCACCTTTCCCATCAGCCTTAGAGCCTACCAGGTACTATACTGCAGAAGCCTAGCCAGTACTTCCTTTGATATACAACAATATCTGTTGACTCATATCAAGTTATTATTCTTTTTTTTTTTTTTAATGTTTTGGTGCATGCTCATCATCCTGTGCTTTCATTTCAGTCCAATTGGCAAACCATCAGAACCCATAAGTATAGGAAACGGGGAAAATATATCACAGGTAAGTGCTAAATCTCTGAGTATCTAAGAATAGTTATTGTTTCGTTTTTTTTAACCATCTGTCGGTATTTGGTTTTGGCAGACATCCAGTAGCGATTCCCCATCTCCTCCACCTGGCCTTACTAAACCCAGCCTCGTTGTGCCCATCAGCGTGGCCGAACTCACAGTGCGCTCACCCTTTGAAGGGGCGGCAGCGGAGTCTCAGTCTCTTTTCTCAGACAACAGCAATTTCAGACATCCCAACCCCATCCCCAGCGGCCTGCCCCCCTTCTCCAGCTCACCACAGGGAGCCTCCGACTGGCCCATGACTCCAGAACCACAGAGCCTTTTCACCTCAGGTAGGCGCGTGCAGTGAATGCAGTGTAGTGGACCAATAAGATTGCAGTGTGGTCGGAGCTAAACCCACCAATCTCTCTGCCTTTTTGCAGACACTATCCCAGTGTCGTCCTCCACTGATTGGCAGGCGGCCTTTGGTTTTGGCTCTTCGGCCAAGCAGCAGCAGCAGGACGATGACCTCGGCTTCGACCCATTTGACGTCACACGGAAGGCCCTGGCCGACCTCATAGAGAAAGAGCTGTCAGTCCAGGAGCATTCCCCCCTCTCTCCCAATCCCTCTTCCCACCAGACCATCCTCCCCAATGGCCAACAGCGCCTTCCCCATCTCCAGCACAGAGGCCTCTATAACTCCTTCAGCCTGCCCCAACACATGGCCGCACGCCACCCCTGGATGGGCCTCCCCACCCGCAATAACCTCACACACTTGAACCATACGGCCTCAGCTGCGCACAGCCATTTCTTAGACCTGAGCATGCCGGCCCAGCACCACAGCACCGGCCTTGGGGGGATTCCTATATCAGGTTAGGGAATGCATCTGTCTTGTGTGCTCCAGTTTTGTTGTGAAACACCTGTGTGTGTTAAAACACCTGGTCTAAGCAGGGTTATAGTTGTAGCCCACTGATCCAAATAGAAACAAGTTGTTGAACTCGTTCCCAGTATGTTGATTGTTGTTTTTTGCATTGACTTGCATTTTAATTGTAATTTTATTTTCCCCTGAGGGCTAATTTAGGTTGTTTGTGACCCTGAGCCCTTTATGAGAGCAAACTGTGATCAACTTCAGCGTTGTTCTTAACTAAAACTATTAAAATTATTTTTAATCATTTAACATTTTCATAAAATGAAATGACCATTAAATGAAAAAAAAATCAAACCTAAAGAGATAGTCCAACCAAAAATTTAAATTGTCATTAATTATGCACTCTCATGTTGTTTCAAACTTGTAAGACCTTTGTTAATCTTCAAAACACAAATTAAGGTATTTTTGATGAAATACGAGAGCTTTCTGACCCTGCATAGACAGCAATGCAACTGACACGTTCAAGGCCCAGAAAGGTAGTAAGAACATCGTTAAAATAGTTCATGTGACTTCAGTGGTTCAATTGTATTTTTATGTAGCTATGAGAATACTTTTCGTGTGCAAAGAAAACAAAAATAACAACTTTATTCAACACTTTCTTCTCTTCCGTGTCAATCTTTAATGCACGTTCACAAGAGTACCAATGGCGTAAGAGCCAGCGTTCTGACGTAGATCCCAGTAAAATAGTTATTTTTGTTTTCTTTGCACACAAAAAGTATTCTCATAGCTTCATAAAATTACAGTTGAACCACTGATGTCACATGGACCATTTTATCGATGTCCTTACTACCTTTCTGGGCCTTGAATGTGTCAGTTGCGTAGCTGTCTCTACAGGGTCAGAAAGCTCTTTAATTTTATTAAAAGCCGCTTTTCTACCGAAATTACCTGAAACTTTTTTCTCAGGAACTTTTTATTCCCCCAGACCTGTTGCTGTCTGCGTTTCCATCACGTTCTAAAGTACCGAGAAGATTTGGCAAATAGTCTGGTGACGTAGGTCTGCTTGTGTTTCTCAATACCAATTACACAAATTTCAGACTTGCGTCCTTGGTAGTTCCAGTAATTCCGCAAACAGCAGCATACTTGATAACGTCGGTCAGCTCGCCTTCGCTACTGCAAATTTTCTCACTGTATTTACAGTAAGACGTAATATGATATCAAACACCACTGCCTTTTTTCATTTTCATTCAAACATACTAACAGCCGCAGAAATTTAGTTCAGGGAATGTACATACTTTACACTGAAACGAAATATTATATCAAACAATATTGCCTTGCCTTTTTTCAGTACTGTCTTTTCGTTTTCATTTTAACATATTAATAGATTAATAGAATAAAGCGGAAAGATTACCTGTTGGATTTACCCAAAATTAATAATATCTTGTTTAACAACTACAGAGACATCAGAACCAGCGGCAAATGTCAGAAGGACTAGCCGAGTTGAGGCTGCTCTCGTCGGGATACATCAGCTGTATCCACTGTACATTTCATGACAGAATAACATTAAAAATTGTGTGAATATATGGTGGTTGAAATACAATGCTGCGTGAACTCAACTAATTAGCATGTTAAGTACCCAAGTCCCACCCCTGAAAGTACCGGACCTTTGAAAAAGTACTCACGAGCAGGGTCTTTCTGAGGGGCAAATTTTTACCCAGAACTTTATTTAGATCCTGTTTCCTGTGGTGGTAACACACAAAGTACCAGCCCAAAGTCCCTAGTTCCTGGGGAAAGTTCCCGCGGTGAAAACGGGGTTAAAATATCTTAATTTGTGTTCCAAAGGTGAACAAAGGTCTTATGGGTTTGGAATGACATGAGGGTGAGTAATTAATGACAGAATTTTCATTTTTGGGTGAACTATCCCTTTAAGAAATATTGTTTTGACTTCCAAAAGTTACTAAAACTGAAACAAAAATAAAGCTAAATAGAAATATTTTTATGTAGTACAAATTACTAAACTGAAATTAAAATGAAAACTGAAAATATTTAAAAAGCTATTAAGATAATATAAAATGTAATATAAGTAGCTTTTAACAAGTACTATAATATTGTAGAAATAATAATACTAAGATAATAATACTTACTGTCATCTTGAACCTCACATCTGTAACCTAATTTTTTTTTTCTTGTTGATTGTCCTATTTCATGTAAAATTGTTTGCCAATGTCAGTTTCACATAGACTTAAAGAAATAGTTCACCCAAAAATGAAAATGCTGTCATTAATTACTCACCTTCAAGTTGTTCCAAAACCTTATAGCCTTCGTTAATCTTCTGAACACAAATGAAGATATTTTTATCAAATCCGAGAGTTTTCCGATCCTGCATAGACAGCAACACAACTGACGCATTCAAGGCCCAGAAAGGTAGTAAGGACATTAATAAAATTGTTTGTGACATCAGTGGTTCAACCGTAATTTTACAAAGCTACAAGAATACTATTTTGTGAGCAAAAAAAAAACAATAACATTACAGTTAAGCCACAGATATTTTAATGTCCTTACTACCTTTCTGGGCCTTGGAATATGTCAGTGTCTGTGTAGGGTCAGAGTCTCTTGGATTTCATCAAAAATATCTTAATTTGTATTCTTACGGGTTTAGAACAACATGAGGGTGAGAAATACTAACAGAATTTTTATTTTTGGGTGAAAAATCTCTTTAAAGACACTACAAGGTTTTCATTAATTTCTTGCTCTTTTAGAAAACAATGGCTCTGTGGAAAGAATAAATGTGAAAGAGTGGCAGGACGGACTGCGAGCACTCCTACCAAATATCAACATCAACTTCGGAGGCCTCCCGAACTCTACCTCTTCCTCCTCCTCTTCCTCCACTTCCAGTGTGAACCACATCGGGGTGCCGGTAGGCTCGACTGGAGTCTCGCACAGCCTCAGTTGGGACAGCACGGCCAGTTGGATGGACCCCGCCATCATCACAGGTGCGATTTGTGTTTCGTTAAAAACCCTCTGGTTACGGATAAAACCATCGTAGGACTCATTCATGTACCTTTTCAAACGCCAGGTATCCCAGCATCCACAGGCAACAGTTTGGACTGTCTCCAGGATGACAATCCGCCACACTGGCTCAAGTCACTGCAGGCGCTCACAGAGATGGACGGACCGCCCAGCTCCAGCGCACTCCCACAGCCCCCGCACACCGGCCTCCTGGATGCGGCGGCCCAACTCTCCTTACACAGAGCCGCCTGGGCCCCTTACCTCCCTCCTCCCACACTCAACCCAAGTCAGTTCCACTCCCCACCTCCAGGCTTTCAGACAGCCTTCAGACCCCCAGCGCAGACGGCCACAGACATCCTACAGAGTGCCGGTATTGACCGTCACTAAAGATTTAACTACATCACAAATATGAAACTGCAAATATACCCCTTCCATTAATAACGTAACATAAGCTCTTGTCTTTCTACCCTTTCCCTCTCCATCCCTTTCACATCAGGATTTGTTGTCAGTTTTTGAAGGCACACATACGTCTCCGTATGATGAGCACCATCAGTGCAGGGTAGTGATTGAGACACACTGAGGGGTCCTAACACATACACACCTTCACATATGATTCCGGGGGAAAATAAAAGTGTCTTAGGAGAGGAAGTGGTGAGCACCGATGTGTACGTGTGACTAACAATGGCTGAACGGAATGTGCTTAAACGAATAACGTGTCTGATTGGCGTCACTCCTTCGTCCAAGGTACAGACTGTAATTTAATACTGTGAATCTTTACACTTCCCGTATGTTAGGTCTCACTATCACTTGAAGGAAATGGATTTGTAAGATAAGTCTACGCAATGCTCTCGGCTTCTTGCACGTTTAATGTTTACGAAGCCACAGGTGAGATATTTGAGTGCATTTGTAGAATCCAAACCCTGGTCGTAATTAGAAGGGACTCCATTAATCACAGAGTAGTACCTTCTTTAATCTTCGACTGGGATCCATTTTGGATTCAAGGGTGGTGTGAGACCTGACATGCAGTAACTTCCCATGAAGAGAAGTGAGAGAGACCGCTGTGGAAGTGTTTATTGACTTGCCTATAGAATAAGCCATTCATACAAGGTATGAATCAGGAATCGAGTCTGAAACCTTGGGAAGGATGCTGATGGTAACAAAGGAGACGTGTCAAGGCATGATTGCGGATGAGTGTTGAAAGCGTGAAAACAGGCACACACTAACATGCCGCCATTCCAAGGCCTTCAAACGATTTCTACTCTTTCTTTCTCATCTGTGTGGCCATACTAAACAGTATTTATCAAATGCAATCACTCGTTCTTTCAGGAAAAAAAAATCAATGTAGTCCAACATTTGGGTTTAACATGCTGCTGAGATCATTTAATACAAAATAAAGCGCTAAAAGAGAAGAATTGACCCCTTTTCTGCTGGTCTGGAACAGTGAAATCTTAAATAAAATTGAGTATTCAGTGCCTCTGTTTGATTCTCTTTTTTTCAGAGCTTGAGTAGAAAAAGTATGTTTTTTTTTTGTTTTGTTTTGTTTTCTTTACATGAGGCATTTTATTTTCCAATGAAGAAATTATTGACATTGAAAACAACTACAGCACATAATGAAATTCATGGTAATTATACATCGGAAAGGTCTTGGAAACTGTTCGCTCGTTTTGAAATTCAAACACGGTCTACTGAACACAAAGACAAACACCAAGAACCGCTTCACCAAGGACATGCTGAACTCATGTCGGGATGAAAGCTTTTATACAACTGTACAAATGTGCTTTTATAACAGATTCTTCTTTTTGAGTCTCCACAGCAATGGTTTGTCACCTTCCAGCACAAAATGTCTTTCAAAATCTTTTAATACCCATGACGAAGTCTATGAACAAGTTTATGTCAATGTACAAAGTGTCATGTGAAGCTTTAGCACACAGTTCCGTTCTCCATGCGAGACTTAGGACAGGAGGTACGGGATGGTGGGGGAGGCTGAATTGATGGTGCCAGGGTGCAGAAGAACCCAGCTATGAGGGTCAGTCCTAGTCCTCCCCAGGCACTGAACATGGACCAGCCGTAACCGTGGCTTATATCATCCGGAAGGCTGAAGAGATAACGTGGGTAGCGAGAGAGTTCGAAGTTGATGCCGGCCACACAGGTGCAAAGAGAGATGATGCAGAAGGTACCTGTGGTGGAAGGTGATACGAGTTAGTAGACATTTAGAGATAAGGCTTCAAACATTGGCTAATGAAAACAAATATGGAGGACATCACATACCTCCCATGAGGAAGAGTAGACCGGCGACGTAATGCATGAGGCCTTGCTCCCAGCAACAGCCCAAAACACCAATGGTCCAGCCAAATAGAATGACGGATAGAGCCATGCCCATAAAGCCAGCTGTCATCCGACGCAAATCTAGAGGAAACAAACAAATTACTAGGGGTGTCCAATCTTGGTCATGGAGGGCCACCTTCTTTCAAAGTTAAGTTCCAAACTGCTCCAGCACACCTGACTAAACCAGGGGTCTCCAAACTTGGTTCTGGTGGGCAGAGTTTAGCTTCAACCTGCCTCAACACACCTGCCTAGTAAGGCCTTGATTAGTTAGTTCAGGTGTGTTTTAATTGGGGTTGGAGTTAATTTCTGCAGGACACTGACCCTTCAGGACCGAGTTTAGAGACCCCTGGACTAAACTCTGCAGGATGGTGGGAACTCTAGGACAGGGGTGCCCAAACTCGGTGCTGGAGGGCTGATGTCCTGCAGAGTTTAGCTCCAACTTCTAGCATGCCTAGTAAGACCTTGATTACCTGTTTCAGGTGTTAAGGTTTGGAGCTAAACTTACCGGGACACTGACCCTCCAGGACCGAGTCAGGAGACCCCTGGACTAAACTCTGCAGGATGGTGGGAACTCTAGAACAGGGGTGCCCAAACTCAGTCCTGGAGGGCTGATGTCCTGCAGAGTTTAGTTCCAACTTCTAGCATGCCTAGTAAAACCTTGATTACCTGGTTCGGGTGTGTTTACTTAGGGTTGGAGCTAAACTTTACAGGACACCAGCCCTCTAGCACCAAGTTTGGAGACCCCTGGACTAAAATTTGCCGCATGGTGGGAACTCTAGGACAGGGGTGCCCAAACTCAGTTCTGGAGGGCCAATGTCCTGCAGAGTTTAGCTCCAACCCCAATTAGACAGACCTGAACCAGATATTTCAACTCTTACTAGGTATGCTTGAAACATCCAGGCAGGTGTGTTGAGGTAAGTTGGAGATACTCTGCAGGACATCAGCTCTCCAGGACAAGGATCTGCTCTATTTGAAATACATTCATATGCAAGGCCTTTATGTGTCCGGGACAAAATGTGTTATTGGTAGTCAACCCTCGTCTAGGTCCCCACTTGTACACTACATCATAAATAAGTCCCACTTACGCAGGGCATGCCAATCATCTTGCTGGATAGTCTTGGTGATATTGTAGGAAAGGTCCTTTCGCGTCACTGCCGAGGAAGAGTAATAGTACTTTATAAAGGAGCAACGCTCGATAGTTCCTGGAAAACAAGAAAACCATCATTAGATCCAGATTCAGTATGATAATTAAAACTTGTACACAATCCAAATATAAGGTGGGCCTGGAGGGTTGGGGTGGTGGTTGTCAAGCTCATAATTAGGTGGACCAAGTCCCCTGTGGAGCTAAGCCTTCTTGTGCATATGGACAAGTGTCATGTTTAGATGAGTAAACTACACAGATGGTTGAGTGAGTATTGCTCATACGTTCTAAATTACATTGGTTCTCAATGCAGATTCTGAAGTACCACCATGTTAAGATCTTGAAGCCTTCTTTACTAACAAGCTGATGAAGTATGTTAAATAAGGTAGACATCCAGAATGTGCATTGCTCAGGTGCTCCAGGAACAAGATTGAGGATCACTAGTCTAAACCACTACAATTGATATAAAACTAAATGTTTAACCACCAAGATGTTCAGACGCTCATGATGTCCAGTATTGAAAAAACACCCAAGCAATTTTTTGATTAAAATGAATTAGCAATTTGATGCATCCATAGGTCTGCTTATATACATTTAGCACAGATGTCAAGCTTCTAGCTTTAAATGGCAGTTTTCCAGGCTCCCATTATTGTAGCATCAACCAAATACAGCCAACACATATTCCTATAAAGCTCATGTGGATGTTTTTACCTTTCTGGATGAGCTCTTCGATGTCTGGGTCAAATCCCACCCTGTAGCATTTGCTCCAAAGCCCCATATTGGTTGAATTGTAGCGTCTGCTGCACTCATCCGCCGCGCTCATCCCGAACAGCTGACGCCGGTTTCTATTCAGCAGCAGTCGGTCTTCCCATCGGTCGAGGCTAGCTCGGCTGGCTCGCAGTGGAAGGCTGTGGTTGGGGATGTAAATGAAACCCGGATCGCTCCTGCGGTTCGAGAAAGTTCGGCAGCGTTCCTTGTATCTCCTCGCGTCCGTTTCGTACCAGTGATCCGATGAGATTGCGACGGTCAGGAAACACAAGGCGACGAGAGACAGACAGAGACCCGTGTACAGAAGCCACTTCCCCGTCGCCATCGTTCTGCCAGGCCGCCGATCAGCACCTCATGGTGGACAGCTCCTTTGACCGAGGCAGCGACTCAATCCAGCTTCAGCATCATTTTTCGTGTGTAAAAAGGCAAAATGTTGAGGTTGCTATAAACATGCCCTTTTAAACGAACAAGATACGTCGATTATTACAAAAATCCCGTCTGTTATTTCCTCTAGCCTACACGTAGACTGTATTTGGGGAGCGGGTTCCGCTCTTCCTCTCTGAGCTGCTGCAGACAGGGACACATGACAATCACATACAGGAACTAAAAAATGATTTAAAAATGGAGGGGGAAACGATTAAAAATAATCAAACTCGTGCAAATAAATCGCTGTTGACACTGTTTTCGATTATTTTCAGCTATTTTAAGCTTCATATTCTGATTCAGACTCTGAAGACTCAAACTTATAATGTTGTTACCATTGTTGCTCAGTGTTGGGAAGGTTACTTTGGAAATGTAATAGGTTACCCTATTTAAAAGTAGTGTAACTATTTCAAATACTTCAATAAACTACATTTCTAACACGTTTTCAACTGTTAATCATTTTAAAACATTTAAATCAGGCAGGGTTAACCTTACAGTAGGACTCAACACTGAAGTCCTTCATCATTAAGATGATTAAAAAAAAAAATCATTTTAAAGCACAGCCACCACAAAATCAGACTTTAGCACCTTTTTTACTTTGAGATCGTTCTGAGGTTAAATACAGACTTAAAAAAATCCAAATAGTCCTAAACTGCTGAAACATTGGAGTACTCAGTGCAATTTGGGAAAGAAATCAATCAAATCTGTATGTGTATGAAAATATTCAGAGAACTAATTTGTGACTCTGGACCCCTAAACCAGTCATAAGTAGCACGGGTATATTTGTTGCAATAGTCAAAAATACATTGTGTGGGTCAAAATTATCGATTTTTCTTTTATGCCAACAACTTTTAGGATATTAAGTAAAGATTATGTTCCATGAAGATATTTTGTAAAGTTTCTACCATAAATATATCAAAACTTAGTTTTTGATTAGTAATATGCATTGCTAAGAACTTAATTTGGACAACTTTAAAGACGATTTTGACACTTATGATTTTGTGGTTCTGGGTCACATTTAATTACACCTTTTTTTCAGTAACTGTAACAGATTACAGTTACACTTATTTTGTTATTCTGTTACATGCAACTAGTTACTCTCCAACACTGGTTATGTTTTATATCATTATATTGTAGTGCCTGAGACTTTTTTAAAAAAAATTTTTAAGTGATGTTTAACCTTCAGAAAATGTTGATGGTCAGATTGTTTTCTACAGGTAGTTGATCTAAATACATTTTATAATCCTGATTATATGTCTCCCAAGAAAAGGTAAATATAAGACTTTTCTTTTTTAAGATGAATAAATTGATTAGAACACAATATGGTGTCAAATGGAAATGTATTAGCAATGTTTCTAAGTTTGAAAATACAACTTCCAACAGATCACCCATAAAAAAAAGAATAATAAAAAACTATTAGAATATGGAAATAACTTTTACTACAATGAAAATGTCTTTGATTTTTAAATCAGCACTTAAGGTACATGAGAAGCAAATTACACAAAAAGTAGTAAGTTTGATTAAAAATAACTGCAGAAAAATCAGCTTAGTTCATAGGGAAAACAAGTTCTCATACCTCAGCGATAGATGTGCGTTATTTTACATATAAACCATATTTTAAACTTGCATTTTAACTAAAGCAATCTTTATGTAATGTTTAGATATTCGTATTTGAAAACAAGACTTACACTACCAGTCAAAAGTTTATTCCTTTAGTTTATTAAAAATGTATTCCTGTGATTTTAAAGCTATTTTTTTTTGCATCATCACTCCAGTCACATGATACTTCAGAAATCATTCTAATAGGCTGATTTGCTGCTCAAAAAAAAAAAATTATAAAAACATTGTTGCGAACAATGGTGGAATTTTCTTCAAGATTTTCTGATAAACAAAGTTCAGAATAACAGCATCTATGTGAAATAGAAATTTCTTGAACAGCAAATTAGCCTTAGAATGATTTCTGAAGGATCATGTGACACTGAAGTAACAACACTGAGAATTTAGCTTTGAGAATTTAGCTTTGACCATCAGAATAAAATTAAAAAAAAAAAAGTTTTAAAATACTTATTTTAGTTTTGATGTTCTTTGGTTCAATTAAATGCAGGATTGGTGAGTGAAAGACTTTTTTTTTTTTTTTAAACTTAATCTTACCATTGAAAAAAAAATAAAAATAATAATAAAATAAAAATGCCCTTGAATTGTGACAAGAAAATTAAAGCCTACAGAAACCTTACAAGTGGTGTCACATCCAAAACAAAAGTTTGGTGAATGCATACACAGTACCCAAGAACTCAATCTGATGCTCTAGAAACATCTGATGATTCAGTCATTCTCCAGAGATGCCACAACAACGTTGACTAGACTTGTTTTACCGTACACATTTTGGGAAACAATGTTGCAAGTCATTTGCTGAGGCAATAGTTAGTAAAATTTCAAGTCTCAAAACATACAATTTTAAAGTGCATGGAAACATACTGACAATTCGTTTAGTTGTCACTTACCCAGAAGTGAAACTACACATTTGACATTCAAAGTACAAAGGCCAAACACTTCCAGAAGTTCATAAACAGGTTTTATTGAGCGTAAGAAAGTCAGATTTTTAAAAAAAACAAAACAACAAAAAAAAACAAACAAAAAAAAAAACACCCTCAAATCGTCACTGCTTTTTATAGGCTACTTATAAATCAAACAGGGGGCGCCATCAGATTAATTAGTTTACCAGTAAAAAAGAAAGAAAGTCAATTTTGCTGCCCTGTAAGTTAGTCACGTTTACACCAAAGCAAAACTAAAACATTACAGCCGGACGAGTCAAAAACAAACCCAAACATGCGAAGCGTGATTCAATCTGAGCACTTACACAAGCTTGTAGTGCACAAAGCACAAGCAAACGCCAATCACGGAGAAATCCAACCCTGCAGTGAGTGTCTGAGCACAGGCTTATTTGCAGGATCAGTGTAGAGGTCCGCAAAAGTTTGCCATGCTCAATTTAATCTGAAATCAATCAAATCTGTATGTGTATGAAAATATTCAGAGAACTAATTTGTGACTCTGGACCCCTAAACCAGTCATAAGTAGCGCGGGTATATTTGTTGCAATAGTCAAAAATACATTGTGTGGGTCAAAATTATCGATTTTTCTTTTATGCCAACAACTTTTAGGATATTAAGTAAAGATCATGTTCCATGAAGATATTTTGTAAAGTTTCTACCATAAATATATCAAAACTTAGTTTTTGATTAGTAATATGCATTGCTAAGAACTTAATTTGGACAACTTTAAAGACGATTTTGACACTTACGATTTTGTGGTTCTGGGTCACATTTAATTACACCTTTTTTTTCAGTAACTGTAACAGATTACAGTTACACTTATTTTGTTATTCTGTTACATGCAACTAGTTACTCTCCAACACTGGTTATGTTTTATATCATTATATTGTAGTGCCTGAGACTTTTTAAAAAAAAATTAAGTGATGTTTAACCTTCAGAAAATGTTGATGGTCAGATTGTTTTCTACAGGTAGTTGATCTAAATACATTTTATAATCCTGATTATATGTCTCCCAAGAAAAGGTAAATATAAGACTTTTCTTTTTTAAGATGAATAAATTGATTAGAACACAATATGGTGTCAAATGGAAATGTATTAGCAATGTTTCTAAGTTTGAAAATACAACTTCCAACAGATCACCCATAAAAAAAGAATAATAAAAAAGTATTAGAATATGGAAATAACTTTTACTACAATGAAAATGTCTTTGATTTTTAAATCAGCACTTAAGGTACATGAGAAGCAAATTACACAAAAAGTAGTAAGTTTGATTAAAAATAACTGCAGAAAAATCAGCTTAGTTCATAGGGAAAACAAGTTCTCATACCTCAGCGATAGATGTGCGTTATTTTACATATAAACCATATTTTAAACTTGCATTTTAACTAAAGCAATCTTTATGTAATGTTTAGATATTCGTATTTGAAAACAAGACTTACACTACCAGTCAAAAGTTTATTCCTTTAGTTTATTAAAAATGTATTCCTGTGATTTTAAAGCTATTTTTTTTTTGCATCATCACTCCAGTCACATACTTCAGAAATCATTCTAACAGGCTGATTTGCTGCTCAAAAAAAAAAAATTATTTGTTGCGAACAATGGTGGAATTTTCTTCAAGATTCTCTGATAAACAAAGTTCAGAATAACAGCATCTATGTGAAATAGAAATTTCTTGAACAGCAAATTAGCCTTAGAATGATTTCTGAAGGATCATGTGACACTGAAGTAACAACACTGAGAATTTAGCTTTGACCATCAGAATAAAATTAAAAAAAAAAAGTTTTAAAAATACTTATTTTAGTTTTGATGTTCTTTGGTTCAATTAAATGCAGGATTGGTGAGTGAAAGACTTTTTTTTTTTTTAAACTTAATCTTACCATTGAAAAAAAAAAAAATAATAATAATAATAAAATAAAAATGCCCTTGAATTGTGACAAGAAAATTAAAGCCTACAGAAACCTTACAAGTGGTGTCACATCCAAAACAAAAGTTTGGTGAATGCATACACAGTACCCAAGAACTCAATTGATGCTCTAGAAACATCTGATGATTCAGTCATTCTCCAGAGATGCCACAACAACGTTGACTAGACTTGTTTTACCGTACACATTTTGGGAAACGATGTTGCAAGTCATTTGCTGAGGCAATAGTTAGTAAAATTTCAAGTCTCAAAACATACAATTTTAAAGTGCATGGAAACATACTGACAATTCGTTTAGTTGTCACTTACCCAGAAGTGAAACTACACATTTGACATTCAAAGTACAAAGGCCAAACACTTCCAGAAGTTCATAAACAGGTTTTATTGAGCGTAAGAAAGTCAGATTTAAAAAAAAAAAAAAAAAAAAAACCCTCAAATCGTCACTGCTTTTTATAGGCTACTTACAAATCGAACAGGGGGCGCCATCAGATTAATTAGTTTACCAGTGAAAAAGAAAGAAAGTCAACTTTGCTGCCCTGTAAGTTAGTCACGTTTACACCAAAGCAAAACTAAAACATTACAGCCGGACGAGTCAAAAACAAACCCAAACATGCGAAGCGTGATTCAATCTGAGCACTTACACAAGCTTGTAGTGCACAAAGCACAAGCAAACGCCAATCACGGAGAAATCCAACCCTGCAGTGAGTGTCTGAGCACAGGCTTATTTGCAGGATCAGTGTAGAGGTCCGCAAAAGTTCGCCATGCTCAATTTAATCTGCTCAGCGTGCTGAATGCCCACAGACCCGACCCATGTGCAGCAGAGTTGAACTCTTCGCGGCAGTCGGACTGTCCGCGCACAAACAGCCAAACCTGTGAGACCGAGCATCAGAGTACTCTCTAGCTTTTTTAGACGCATAGGAACCGCGGAAAACTTCCTGTAATATACTGAAAGCTTAAGACAAAACAGTATACATGCCGTACAGGAAGCCAGAGAGCGTTAGGGTTAGAAAAAGTACTCTGTACATTCCCTTACGCGGCAAAGCTTTATATAGCGTTGATGATGTCACGATGATGGACCCTCCCGCTGGTCTCTGATTGGCTGGTTCGCCCGCCAAACTGCTGATTGAACTCAATCACATTTGATAGGCACGAATTGCATTAATTAAATCAAATTAGATATAAACACAATCCTCAAAATATCCACATTCTGTGATTTATGGATGTTTCAGCAGCAAAGAAAGTCTGGCCCATTCATAATACACATTAATTATTAAAGGAATTACTAATATTATGCTCAAATTACTGTATTGATTTTTTTCGCAGTTATGTGACGTTATGGGTTCCCTCTTGAATTTTCAGCGGGTTTTTAGACTGCCGGTAAAACTGGTTCAGTAATAACTTACACTGAAATCAGTTATTTGTTAATATGAAAATACTACTGCCAATTTTGTAAATTATATTATTCTATTCTATTTGATCACAAATGTCGATTATCTAAATCTCCTCACTTGTACAAAGCATTTTGCAATGAACTTGTTCTTTGAATGACGACTCTTAAGGTGAAAAAAAAAAATAAAACATTGATGCAATGTTTATTATTATTATATATATTTTTACTATATCTTTGGAGATTCAGACTTGATGCCTGAATTTGTTTTTATAATGTTGTTCACAAGTTATTTAATTAAAAATGTTTTTTTTTTATTGTCGTTAACATTACTTGACAATACGTTAACATGTTTTACAACATAAAATACAGCCATTATTAACATCTAAATGCAAAAATGTTAATGTTTATACACAATATAGTGTTGGAGTGAGTACATAGTTATGTAGGCCTATGACAACAACGCAGTAAGACTTTTCAGTTAGTTTTTTTTATTGCAGAAAATAAGTTCAGTGACCAGCATAAATGTATGATTCTTACATATTTTGTTCAAATGTACACAACTTTTATGAATTTTGAAGCCTAAATACAATAGAGGGTTTTCACGACGCGTCATCAATGGGCCATATTTGCAGCACTGAATGTAAACAATACCACTGAACCAAACAAAACCAGGATTTCCAGGGCAAGAATCTTGACAACATTCGTGTTTTTTTTTTTTTTGTTTTTTTTTTTTATCATTTTGGGTCAGGTAGGTGTTATATTAGGCTAATATCTTAATTAACACTGCTCATACATATCTTTACCACCTATTAACTTTAGTTTGTCAAAATGTTGTGCCCTTTTCTCCTTACTAAATCCTTCATATGATTTAGCAGCTTCCATGCGTTTTTCCCATGGTTTAGACAGCATAAATGAGCAGAACAATGTATTCAGTGGTACATTAACTGTGCAATTCATGCTGTTGTTTACATCCGAGTATCTCCACTATGACCATGCATTCGGGTAATTGACCAAATCGTGACGTAAGTGCAAACCCTCTATTGCCAAAAGTAAAAAGCTAAACATATTCTAGAAACAGCCTTTTTCAAGACAAGAATAGCTTAAAAATAATAAGAGAATATGTTGTTTATGTCATAGAATAAACATGAAAATATGTTGAGCTTGTGTTAACCATAAGCCTAATTTCAATCATGACTTCAGGACGATGGAACTAGCCAAAATGCTAACTTGTTTTTGGCCTACAAAAATAGGTCATCAGCTTCTGACATAGACGTTAGGGTAGTGCCATAATTTTTGACAGGAGTGAAAACGTGTTTGACACGTCGAAAGAACATGAAAAAAGAAAAAAAAGGAAAGAAGGAAAAAAACCCTCCATAAAATAGTTTTAAAAGTTGTGAGTTATGAAAATTACATGATGTAGGAGTTTCCCTCACAGACTCGTTTTCATCCCAGTTAAATTCAATATGGCGTCTAACCTGAGAGGTTTGGAAAACCAGGCTGAGAACGATAACTTTTCATTTTGAGCGAACTATTATTCCTTTAATAAAAGGTTACCTATGGCAGGAGTTTCGTGTTTCCACTAGATGGCAGTACCTGCACATTTACCGTCTCTATTAGCTATGCTCTGTGAGATATCATATACTGTGTTGCAGAATACATGTCCTTTCCTGTACTTGAGTGAAAGTGAGATGTCCAACACAGGACACCAACTAGACCACCACCAAAATTGATGATATTTATGCACAATAATTGTAAATTGTTAAACTTCTTTCCTCTATTAATATGCATTCACAGCTTTTCACAGCATAACGTGTGACTGGTATTATAAACACATCCAGTAGAGTGGTGAAGTCTGAACGTCAAGCCCTATATTTTGATATAATCTGATTTTAGCATATCATTTGCTCTTAGCTTTTATTCGGGTGCTGAGGCGGCATTAATCGGCGGGAAGGTGAGCTGGGTATAATGCAGGCAGACAGCATATTCTGGGCCAGTGACAGTGAGTCAGCACCACAGTAGAGGGGGAGGCAGAAAGAGAGAGGGAGAGAAAGGGGGGGGGAGTAAAGTTCTCATCGCTTACCAAAAGCTGCAACCGACAAAAGACAAAAAGAAACATGCATATAACACAATTCATTTTTAAAGAGCAAGCAATAGTTTTTTTTCCTCCTGTAGAAATAGTTGCAACTGCTGCAACTGATACACCTGGACACATTGCACCACACTGCAGTGAATCTCCTTGATGCTGTTGATTTGACATTGAAGAGGCTTATGCATGTTATTACATTCGTTGTTCGTTATACGTACCTTTATGACTGTCGCATACGTACTTGTTTCTGTTTATTTGATGTTGTGATGCAGGACTGTTTTCAGTGGCAGTGAGTGAGACATTCTTTGCAGCAGGCAGCTCTCCTGCAGGAGTTTTTACCCACTCACTCACTCATTCACGCAGGCGCCCTAAACTGCTGAATTCTCTGCTTCATGGAAGACTGCAGAAGCCTGCTGGGAGCTGCTGAGCCTTTCTGACCTGACTGTCCTTGACTGCTCTTGAGAGAATGATGGAGAGAGAGAGCGGGAGAGGGAAAGAGAGCTCAGAAGCACTGGCACAAAACTCTCCGCTCTTTATGCTTTACAAAAAAAGGACTTGGCTCATTTGTCATTATTTCAAATTCTATCAAAGGAACATACTTGACCAGTGTGTTTCTGTGTAAAAATATGTAACAAAATAATGATAACAAACCAATTTTGAGAAAAGAGAAGATGATGATTATACATGAACTGCTGTCACATCATAGTCAAGGACATTTGGAATGGGTAAACTGTCTCAAATGAGCTAAAAGCTACAGCTGATGATGTGATACCTAAGTAGAGTGACTTTCATTCCTGCTAACAATGTCACAAACTGAGCGTGTCGATCATGTGATCCGGGAGGAGGAGTCACACTGAACCTGAGAGGAAAGGAAATAAACTGACACGTTAATAGACACAAGTCACAATAAAGATATAATAAGCATTTGTCACTGATAAAAATGATAAAAATATATTAGTGTCATAAGACATTTAAGTATATAATAATTTTCTTCTAAAATGATATTTAACATATGCATTTGGCTGATGCTTTTATCCAAAGTGAATTGGTATTCAAGGTATACATTTATATGTGATCAGACTTAGTTTGTTTTTTTTGTTTTTTTTGAGAATATCTCAGAAATCCAATCTGTCTGGCTGGAAATTCATAAGAAAAGATAGGAGTTGATTTGGCCAACTTTAGGAACTGTGTGTATAAAACAGATCATAAAAATGTACGTAGAATATAACTGTGTACAACACACAAACATATGTATACATATAACGTTACTGACAAAGCTATATATATATATATATATATATATATATATATATAATTTTGTGTCAACATTATTTAATAAGTAAAATATATCAAATGCATTTATATATATAGTTTTGTTAATAACATTACGTGTTATTACATGTAAAATGTCAAATGCAATATATATACGACATATGTCAAATGTATTTTACTATATATTTAATTATATATATATATATATATATTTACATTTGACATATTTTACTACGTTTAATAAATATGTAAATGAATAAATAAATATTTAATAAATATGTAATTTAATAAATAGCTGCCTTAAAATTATAGGTTGAATCAACTCAAACAAGTACACTAAGTACAACTTAACATTTCAAGCTGACTAAACGTTTTTGAGTTGACTGAACTTAAAATTTTAAGGCAGCCAGGTAACAAATTATTTTAAGTTAACACAACAAATTGTTTTTTACAGGTTTTTACAGTGTATATTCATAAATAAGACCAGATAAGTGTGTGTATATACATATATATATATATATATATATATATATATATATTTATTTCTACATTCTTATTGTAAATAATTCTATGCAATTATATACAATACTTTCTAGTACATAATATATATTAAAACATTTTATTTACATATATCATTTATATTTTAAACATATATATTATTTTATGTGTCAACAATATTTAGTAAGTATATATATATATATATATATATATATATATATATATAATTACATTTGACATTTTACTACATTTAATAAATATGTAAATATGTCATAATTTTATGTCAAAACCATTATTTTATATATGTTATTATATGTAAAATGTCACTTTTAATACATATATATGACATATTGTGCCAACACGCACATATATATTGCATTTGACATATATTACAGTATCATTAGTGTATATGTGTTAATATATTTAAAACATGTCAAATGTAATATATATGACATTTCACACATACACACACACAGTGTATATATATGATAGTACATGTAATGTCGAATGTAATATAGTTTACATACATACATAGATACATGGCATTGTGTGTGTGTGTATATATATATATATATATATATATAATACAAGTAAATAATAATAATTATAAATGGATGAAAGGAAGCTGAAAAGGGTTTAAGTGTTTGCATGTAAATAAATTAATAATTATAATAATAATGATAATTGCAGGCTAATATGCAAATCATGATATTTTGGTAACACTTTACAATAAGGTCCTAATGGTTAATGTTGAAGTTAATTAATTAACATGAACTAAAATGGAACCTTATTGTAAAGTATTAAAGGGTTTTATTAAAAAAAAAATTCTTTTTTAATGCAGACATTAATACCAATATGAGGCTAAATTGATAATTGATTAAATATATTGTAATAATAAGCACTATTTTTTAATGTAAATCAAAAGTATGTATATATACATACTCTCCAAAAAGGTTAAAAAGTATGAACATATGCATGTATCGTTTGCAGACATACAGTATAACAATGAATGGAGGACAGCAGAGCTCTTCTGTGCACTGACACTATCACATTACAAACAAACAGACGATCCTCTCCAACGAGTCTGATGGAACTTAAATGACAGCGTGAGCTGTATATTGTGTATATATGGTGATGGATGAGGACTCAGAGTCTCCTCCCGTCCTCAGTGCCGCAGGCTGACACAGCTGTAAGGAGAGATCTGTATTCTGGGAACAGTGAGGTCAACCAATGCTCAGCCACTGCAACTTATTAAAAGGCTAAATGCACTGACTGATAGAAGCAGCGCAGGCACTGTATAAGCACTTCATGTACAGAATAATGCATGCACGTGCTGATACAACTAGCACATATGCATACAGACAGCACAAAAACATGCTAATTGACAAAAAAAAAAAAAACACAGTGCAGGACTTTTCTCTCTTATGTTTTCAATTTCAATTCCCCACACTATGTACCGCACATATGTTCAGAGCTATTGCTGTACCTTTCCATACGGTGCATCAACTTTTACTGGCCTTGGTTTGACAAAAAGCACTGTGCATAGTTTACATAAGATGGACGAATTGATGGACATGCCTTTAATTATTAAACACAGCTGACGGCAGCATTACAGAGATAATGTGAAGAGGAAGAAACCATAAAGTGAGCCATAGGAAAGGCACAGACTGAATGAATGGATGGGTGGATGTATAGATTGATGCATGCATTAATATCTGCATTACGCAGTCCGATGCTACCATCTGATTTCAGAGCAATGCAGTCAGTGAGAAGGGGGAAAAAAACGCTTTATCAGGTAATCAGCACACATGACACTTGCAGGAACAACAATAACATCTGCAGCTCTGACAGATGCGGCGTGATGTGCTTCAAACGGTCGTCGATCATGCAAAGTTTCACCGAATGAATTTGAAAGACTTGCAATTGTCAAAATATTAATGCTGCATTCAAATACAGGAAAAGTCCTGCATGATAACAGCGGGATATGCATGATTCATCTGTATTGAGCTGCGCAGGGTGAGCTTCCGTCTTTAAGGGAGTGACTAGCAGCACTGTACGAGCCAGAGGCCTGACTAAGGGAAATGCAAAGTCCCATTAGCCCCGACTTTCCATCTGATTTATGAGTATTTACATCTGTGTGTGTGTGCGCGTGTGTGGTACCTTCAGAATTAATTCAGAAGCCAATGCAACATTCATTTTTAGTCTTTGGTATAGAGGAGACTGGGGCTAGTACTCAGGGTGTTTGTTTTTAAAAGGCACATACTTTAAAGCAATTGAACATTTCCACCCGAAATTGAACACATGTTGACCTTTTGTGACAACATGCCCTGAAGGGGTCACACTATATTGGGTAAGCTGTCACAATGGAACCTGCCATTAAAACTAGTTACGGTTCTTTGAAGATATAATGTTCCACCAAGCCTGCTTGATCAATTACCAAAGAAGAATGTCAACATTATTCAGGAAAATAAGACTTTCTTATCAAAGTGATAAAATGTTATGTTGCGAAAAAAAGTACACCCTCCTGAAAGTTACTAAATAAAACTAAAAAAAAAAAAAAAAGTGTAGGTTTAAGGCAATTTTTGATCAACAGGTAAGTATATTGAACCAAAACTTTTAAAGACAAATAATTTCCTTACAATTAAAAGTGTTATATAGCCCACTGAATCATACTCAGCCTTAATGCTGGAGAAATATGATGCAATTGTCTCAGAGCCGGCAAAAGCTATGAAGAGTGACACTTTATCTCACCATGTAAGATGTAGCCTGCACAAGTGACATGCATGGATGTTTATCCACACCAGAACTACCTACTGTAGCCAAACACAAACTAATTTAACCTCTTTCAAGTCCCATATTCACAAAATATAGACTTCTGGGGATCCAAGAAGACCAAGTCAATCATTTCGGATCCAAAAGCATCCAAAATGTTCTGGTGTTGCTAGAGGAGGAGTACAGTGAGAAGTACCTGCTTCCCACAGTGCGTTCAGTGGTAGTAAAGTTCTTCTATAGGGATGTATGAGTGCTGAAGCTGCGAGGGAGTTGTGCTTTATCAATGCTATCATGAATTCACACACCACTGTGTGATGTAATACAAAAAAATGAAACTGCAGATGCTACCCTCCCCTCATTCCCTGCATTATTGGGCATTTTTTCAGCATGACAATAAAGATATTCATTTTCCCAAAGTGAAAATCCTTCAGTGAACCTGTATTTCAATCTTAATGCTCTTGAGCAACTTCTGGGGGATTCTGTAGAGACGAGCTGAGCAAAACTCACCGTTAAAGACAAGGGCATTTAAGGAGGTCATCCTCCAGGAGTTAAAAGAGGACAGATGTGAAAATTTGTCACAAACTTGTACACTCAGTGCCAAGAAGGGTCAGAGCAGTATACTTAAAGTTCTGGAGGACAGACAAGTACTAGAATATTATAAATTTGCTGAATTAATCTAGGGTGTACTCATTTCTGCAATCCCTCATTTAAACAAAATCGGCATTTAAAAAAAATATATCTGGCTTTATTTATGAATATACACTGTAAAAAACAATTTGTTGTAACTTCAAATAATCTGTTACTCTGCTGCCTTAAAATGTTAAGTTCAGTCAACTCAAAAACGTTTAGTCAACTTGAAATGTTAAGTTGTACATAGTGACAACTTAGATTTTTAAGTTGATTCAACCTAAAATTTTAAGGCAGCTAGGTAACTTACCCAGCTTTTAAGTTAACAAACTTTTAAGTCAAGTCAAATATCTAAGCTGTCACTTAGTACAACTTAACATTTCAAGTTGACTAAACTTATTTGAGTTGACTGAACTTAAAATTTTAAGGCAACAGGGTGACAAATTATTTTAAGTTGACTCAACAAATTGTTTTTTTTTTAAGTGTATGTATATGTATATATATATATATATATATATATATAAGTGTGTATACACACACACACACACACACACACACACGTTTGTTTTTGTGAATTGTGGGGACTTTCCATAGTCTTCTATAGTTTTTATACTGACTAAACAATATTGTCTATCCCCTAACCCAACCCTAACCCTAAATCTACCTCTTACAGGAAACATGTTTGCATCGTTGCATTTTCAGATAAACACTATTTATTATTTTTAATAATTTTTTAAGATTGTGGGGACTGCAGGCCGGTCCCCACAATGTCAAAAATTTCAGGTTTTACTATCCTTGGGAGGGACATTTGGTCCCCACAATGTAGCAAAAACAAGTACACACACACACACTTTCTAATAAAAACTAAAAATTCAGTCTTTTAATGCCCTGCTGGGAAATTGCCCCAAAGTATTTATTCTCTAAAAGATGCAAGGGCACTGGCTTTGCACTCAAGCCAATAACCTTGTCTGATCCCAGATAACATATAACTTGGGGCCTCCATTAGGGCGGTCTGTTTTTGTGATTGAGAAATCCTCAATCAGTGCAGCAGACGGCAGAGATTACGCCGAAGCTGCTGTTAATTGCGAGGCAGAGTTTTCAGCTCCATCGCGGCACAGCTGGAGGATCCATGTGAACGATTTTACCATCACAGGACAAAACTGTTTTATGACAGCGAACACATGCGGTTGACTCTCATCCTGAGCAGTAGGACGCATGTGGCCGGGTCCGGCCAAGCTATAGGACAGGACAGAGACATGAGACACAGGAACCCAGAGCTCAGTGCTTGTGCGTGTCTGTGCCTGAGGAGCTGCGCTGGGCCCGACGCCAGCTCACCCCACCCCAGCTCCAGCCTGCAGAGAACTGCTGCAGCTCCAGAGGGCAATGCAGAGGAGGAGAGAGCAAGGGTACTCCAAGCACAAGGCACTCCAATATCATGTTTTGAGCTCTCAAGGGAAACCAAATGTGCCTGATGTGCGTGTATATAAAGGAAAGTGGCCGGTAGGTGGATTGAAAGCAGGAGATAGGCATCTTGTTAACGATGTAAACTGCCCATTCACATCCTTTTTGTTGCTGTGTTTGTTCAGTGTGTGCTGGATGACTCTGGGCTTTTTGTTACAATACACGTAACCACACTGAAAGCCCCGTAGACTGTCCGCGTTACTTCTTAATTAAATCACTTTTTTGTCACCTTGCTGCAGGAAGTTTCTGATAAGTTTGAATTAAGGACAAAGTGTCCAGTGCTCAGTTCTGCACTGCAGGATATTCAGAGTCAGTACTTGTACAGTACTTGTCACGTTCAACAAACAGCGCTCAAAATGGGGCTTGAATTCCTACATTAGGGCATTTTTTAACAATTGGACACACTGTAAAAAAATGATATTTTTAAAGATGTACATTTCAGAGTTAAATGCTCTTTGTCACTCATTGTAAAATTTATTAGCAATTTCTGAGTGAAAACTGTTTGTACACCAAATGTGCTGTGAAAAAAATCATAAAATATATAAATATATCCTAAACCCTTATCTACACTACCAGTCAAAAGTTTTTGAACGGTAAGATTTTTTTTTTTAAAGAAGTCTCTTCTGCTCACAAAGCTTGCATTTATTTGATCCAAAATACAGCAAAAGCAGCAATATTGTGAAATATTTTTTTATTTAAATTAACTGCTTTCTATTTGAATGTATTTTAAAATGTAATTTGTTCATGTTATCAAAGCTACATTTTCAGCATCATTATTTCAGACTTAATAAATGTTTTTTGAGCAGCAAATCAGAATATTATAATGATTTCTGAAGGATAATGTGACCGGGGTAATGATGCTAAAAATTCAGCTTTAAAATCACAGGAATAAATACAATTTTTAAATAGAATCAGTAATAGAAAACAGTTATTTTAAATAGTAAAAATATTTCAAAATTTTGACTGTTTTTGCTGCACTTTGGATCAGACAAATGCAGGTTTGGTCATAAAATTTAGGACAGATAAACAGTAACGCTATACAATAAGGTGTCATCAGTTAACATTAGTTAACGTATTAACAAACATGAACAATACATTTATTACACTATTTAATAATTTTTGTTAATGTTAGATAATAAAATACAGTAATTCATTGTTAGTAGGTTTATATTAGTTCACAGTGCATTAATGTTAACAAACATAACTTGTGATTTTAATAATGCATTAGTAAATCTAAAAATTAATATTAACTAAGATTATTACATGCTGTAGAAGTATTGTTCATTCTTAGTTCATGTTAACTATAGTAGTTAACTAATGAAACCTATTGTGAGTGTTACCAGATAAACATTACCTTTAGCTCATTAAAATTAGTTAATCAAATTATTATAAGTATTTATAATTTAAAAATGTAATATTTTTTTTTACTTCTAAGCATGAATATCATTTTAACAGATTAAGTTAAAATTGTGAAATTGTGATATAATTGTAATAGATATAAAATGATGGTAACATAATAAGGTGTCATTTGTTAAAATGAACTACATTTATTTCAGTATATTTCTTATTCTTTCTTAACCTTTGTTAATAGAAATACAGTTGTTCATTGTTAGTTTATGTTAGTTCATAGAGCATTAACTAATGTTAACAAGCACAACTTTAGATTTAATAATGCATTAGTTAATGCTGAAATTAACTAAGATTAATAAATGCTGCAGAAGTATTGTGCATTCTTGGGTTGTTAACTAATGTAGTTAACTAATGTTAACTAATCAAACCTTATTGTAAAGTCTTACCAGATAAACATTGTTTAGCTTAAAATTATGATTTAAAAATCATAACAGATTATGTTAAAATTGTGAAATTATGATATAATTGTAATAGATATAAAAATGTTAATTTTTATGGGGTAAAAGACATTTAATGTGTTTTAAACTAGCTATTTTTCATGTTTCTTTTTATGTAGGTACTAACATGTACCATACATATATATATATATATATATATATATATGGTACATTTTAGTATCTTTTAAAAGTTCTTATTAGTACATAAAATCAGTGTTGCCAAGTCTGCGGTTTTCCGCGGAATTGTGCTACTTTAACACTGTTGCCGCGGGTTGTTTTTAATGTCCGCAGGTTAAAGCGACCCCAATAATGTGATATTTATATTTAGTTTTACCAGGGGAACCCTGCCAAAAACCGTGTATTTTACCCCGTGGAGCGTGATTTTTAATGTGGGACCCCCCTTGCAATGTGTTTGGGTTAGTTTTGGGCTAGTTTTGAGTAGAAATTGAGCAGGTTTTGTTGTGAAAACCTGGCAACCCTGCATAAAATGTACATGTTAGTATCTTTTGAAAGGTTTTTTCTTTTTCCCCATCGACAGTACTGTTTTTTACTTGTGTTGTCAAAGCTAAACAATTTGAAAACATACCACAGCCACAGTCTCCAAAAAGCAGTAACGTACACCTGACAGCTGATAATTAAAAATTTATTGATTTGGATGTATGATCAAATCAAATTTGACATAAGAAACAAAAAAAACCCTTGCATAGATCACAGACCATGCCTTTGTCAATGTACGACAAAATGAAAACATCGTAACACAATTCAGCATAACGAAGACAGAAAACATGTTGAGACAACATGAACAGTTTGACCAGATGTACACGGAACAAACATTACCATGGAGTCATCATCTGTCTAACATAAACATGTAGCTGAGAGTAATGACTGTATGGACTGTATAGTTTTTTGGCGGAATCAAAAGTTTTGTTAAATGCATCACTTCCATGACATTATAATCATTAAGCATCCTGAAAGCAAACAGCAAAACCTCAAATGAAGCCAACAGAAATAAATAAACCAAATGCAAATATCTAATCAGTGGAGTTTGACGGATTAAAGAATTTTTCCCAAAACAAAAGGGAACAACACTGGCGTGTAAATAATGAAGATGGCTTTAGGAACAAATGACAGCAAGGGCTTAAAAAATGACGCAACCAGAATATAGTTGATCCTCAGTTTTGAAAGGCTAAGCTCATGCAGTCTTCCATACACCATGCAGATTTTTGCAATTGCTAGGTTGCTGTTGAGTTTTGGTTTGGTATGGTGGTATGGAGTTAAGGTTATTACAAAAAAAGTACAATGTACAGTACATTTTCGATGCTAATGCCATTTATTTTATTTATTTCATGATATCGATAATACAAGCTATAATCTTCCTATATATTTGTAATGGCTTGTCTTATGGACTCGTTTGTGAGCCTACTGTAGTTTTATCAAGGGCATGGGTTGTTTAAAGCACAGTTAACTATAGTGCCACATGGACGCAACATGGTAATATAGCTAGACGAGGCCACGCAGGTGAAGAAAATAAATATGTCTGCAACATCCTCCAAAAGGCCACAACCTGGGAGCACAACTAGGGTTTCTCATTTTTCGACAACTAGCTTTCATATCGGGTAACTTAGTAATAATGATGGCACGTCAGTCAGTTCTTTTGTTATTTTTCCACTACAGTGTATTTCATCTTTCATCCTTTCTTGAAATAAATTCGATTTTAGCTTGTTAGGAAATTCTGAGCGATGCTAAGTTATAAATAGAAAAACAACCAAGTATGTAGTATGTTATGGATTTACACCTTCACAGACTCAACTGATGAAAGACCTACCTCTAAGCCATAATTGATTTAAAAAGTAGCTCATAAATGGTCCTTACTTCAGATCAGAGGCAAAACTAACTTCTACTAACATCATTTACTTCAACAGGGACAGGAAGCAACACTTCACCCAAAAATGAAAACGACTGTCTTCTTTCAGACGAATACAATCGGGAGTTAATATTAAAAAACGTCCTGGCTTTTCCAAGCTTTATAATGGCAGCGAATGGCTGTTGAAATTTTGAAGTCCAATAAAGCAAATCTATTCATCATAAAAAGTACTCCACATGGCTCCAGGGGGTTAATAAAGGACTTCTCCATATTTACAAGCTTATAAACCATAATCTTTAGCTCCCGCTCACTATCGTACGCATGTTCACGAGAAAGTGGCGTTCCAGCAGATGACGTAGGCCTAACGTGTATGCTGGCATTTTGTTTACAACAAAGGAAAACCAGTCGAAATCCTCCAACATTTTTTTTTACGAATGCTCGTTTTGTACTTCTAATTCATGACTGGTGTTTTGATTTGCTCTCTCCTCTGCGCTTCCACATTCATCACTTCCGCATTCATAACCAGCAATATAACCACTCTCTCGCGAACGCATTTTTTACAGTTAGCATACGCTAAAGTTTTAAATATGGATATTTTTATTCCAAAAATGCATTGATTTACTTCAGAAGGGCTTCATTAACCCCTGGAGCCAGTGGAGTACTTTTTATGATGGATGGATGCACTTTTTTGGGCTTTAAAATCTCAACACCCATTCACTGCCATTATAAAGCTTGGAAGAGCCAGGAGATTATACGTATGATTGTATCTGAAAGACAGTCATATGCACCTAAGATAACTTGAAGTGAGTAAATAATGGGGTAATTTTCATATTTGGGTGAACTATCCCTTTAAGAGTACATTTTTTGTTCTAGTATAGTCTCTTAAAATAAAGTACATGAAATATGAATTTTGCCAACACACTATCATTGTTGGAAATCATTTTTCTCTGGCATTACAATAGGTTTAAATGTCTATTCTTATCAAAAGTTTGCCACAGCCCTTGGTGAATATTAAAATAAGCATTCTGGACAGTCCTGTAATACACCTAATATTCCCTATTGCTATGATTTATGGTGTAGTTATTAAATATAGGATTATGCATAGCACCATAGGGTTTGATCACCACTCACACGCCCAGTAGAAACAGTCCGTCCTTATTTAACAATGGTTCTTTTTATCTTATTGTGATAAAATAAGTTGCATGATTTCCATGGGAGTTTTGCTTGCTAAGCCCATTTGTTTGTCTCTGAAGCAATGTTATGTATTATAAACAAAAAGCAGATTAATACTGTAAAACCCTGAATAGTTCTTCCTGACACAGAGCTGCGGCAGAGGTGACTAAACCCATGTTAGCGTTAGGTAAAATACTGCTGCTTGCCTTTGATTACAATCACACCTCACGGATCAATAAAGAACACATGACCGGGCAACTTGTTTACGAGCTGGTCTGGCAGACTTGCTTGTGTTTGTTAAATGAAATTACCCCAAACAGACTAATTTAATCGCGGCTATTTTAAAGTGTTTTTAATTATCGAGGACAAAGCAGCTCTATGCACTGAAATGGCTCATGAACACACAATTTCACATTAATGTTTAAGTCATCAGTACACTTAATAAATCTGCATTCAGATTTGTTCTTTACAGTACCTGCAGACTTAATATAGTCTTAATGGGTTAAGTAGACATGTCTTTTAGACGACATACTTCAAAATGACAGATTTTTAGCGATGTAAACGATTGTACCCTGTGGTATATGAAAGCCTGTGCTTTTCTCATCCCAGATCTCTCTCTTTGTAATAATAAAGCATCAAAAACAACCAAAGTGAGTGTTGATTGTGCTTAGCAAGGGAGCGTTTCAGATCCGAGGGGGTCAGGGGTGGTCGCATTGCTGCATTTGTTGTAAGTGCTTGAAAAAAGGCTAATTCTGGGGTACTCTAAGTGTATTATTTCTGACGTATCATCACACTTCACAGGCTGTTATGTACTCTCGTGTTCTGCTCTGCAGTGAGCTGTGCGGCGACCTCACTGAGGTAGACTCTTTATTATGGCACAACATAATCGAAAAACCACAACGAAAGGCAGATCGAAAACTCTAAAAGGTGTGAAAGTCGTATGTCGATTTCATACTCAAGCTCAGCTGTCATATGAAAACACAGAAAAGGTTTGCGTTTGTGCCCGACAACCACGTGTCACGTTCAAAAGAACAACAACGAAAATGAAAAGCACTCTGTATACACTGTAATGACCAGCCTCAACATACATTATGACAGTTCTAGAGCAGATATTGTTCCCTTGCCCTGCCTAAAACTCCAGTTACTCAGAGGCACTTTCACCTGTCCGGTTGCTGAGAGGGTCAAAGGCACTAGCAACTAATATGAGTAATTCTGCCATGATCTCTTTTGCATCCTGCTAAGATAAATCAAGCGGCTTTTGATATCGTAAATCCTAAATCTGATCGCAAAATGGAAGCGTGAAGTATAGTTGCCCATAGTTTTCTCTTTTTTTTTTTCCTCAAGAGAGAGAGAATGCCCATGCACTGCACTATTTAAGTTATATTCATTTTTTTTTTTTTTTAACAGGTGCGCTTAGTATGAGTATATGCATTTGATAGTATCTTTTTCTGTGTCTTCGACTACGTTTTAGATTGAAAAGTTTGCATCCCAGCGTTGGGGCTTGCATATATATTTTGTCACATTTCAGAAAATGTCAAGGAATCGACGTCCCTAGTTTTCCCTGATTGTAACAACGACACCCTTACGAGGTATCTCAATTGCAACAAGCTGTATTATACCGATGTCATGCATTAAATATACTAGGATACACAGTACCTTAGTTGATTAGGCCATAATGCAGGTTCTTTTGACATGCTATGATATCATTAAGATTCTGTTTCCCGTAAGGTTAAACATTCAGTCTTTAAATACACCTAAATGATAAGCATCTCAAATCATGACACACTAGTGCACTTTTCATGGCGACAAATGAGATGGAGAGGGGAGCGGATGGAGCCGAACGCAAAAGAAAAGCGAAACAGGAATGGATTTCCTATCGTCATGAGGTAATGTCCGACGCATGCCAATATCAAAATGAGGATAATCAAAACATGCTAACTATGAGGCTCCTCTTTCGGCATTGTGCTGTCTTATATCTAAAGGGCATGGCATTTAATCACTTGGTGATATCTAAATTACAGCATCTGCTGGAAAATAGCAGCAATGCGGATGTCCATGAGGCGATGACCTTGGCCTCCGTAGCATCCCAGCAGAAGGTAAGTCTTGTTCATTTAAGGTGCTTTGCTGGTCAGTTGGGAAGACCACCTACGGACGAGGCGTCCACCGAACGCTGCACTCGGTCTTTTACGCACTTTCCTTTCCCGGATGCAGTGTGCAGCTTGCTGAAATGTAGTCTGCAGTCCATGCGTGATGTTTTAGTAATCCCATCGTCGAGAGTCCTTCAGTGGCATTGGCTAGGTGCTCGAGGAGGCTTTTTTTCTCAATCATCCTCTTTGGAAATGTGTTAGACTAAGTGTATGCGGAATCGTGGGCCGCAGTCATGTTCTAATACGTTTTGGTGTAGTATGTTTCTTTCGTCTGCATTGTAGAGATATTCGCATTGCAAGGGCTCACGAGAGGAGGTAAAGTAAGCATTCATATGTACGTGACTGAAGTTTCTACTGTGTCTCTAGACGTCGGTTAGCAGCTTACTTTTGTTCACACAGTTCTGATTGGGGATAGTGCAGTTGCCAGTTCTGAGGTTGGCCTCTCTGAAGTTGTCGATGCTGTTGTTTATGTCTCCGTCTATCTCCATGTACTCGGACTTGCTGACGGTCGAGGAGCTGCGGCGGCTGGAGTTGGAATCGGAGGCGATGTTCGGGTTACTCACGTTGAGGAGTTGGGCCTGCTCCTCTCCTTCGGTTTCTCTGTGGTAGAAGTAGTTGAAGTTGGACACGATGACAGGCACGGGGAGGGCGATGGTCAGCACGCCGGCAATGGCGCACAGGGAACCCACGATCTTGCCCCCTATAGTCACCGGCACCATGTCCCCGTAGCCTACGGTGGTCATGGACACGACGGCCCACCAGAACGCGTCCGGGATGCTGCTGAAGTAGGACTCTTTTTCCTCTGCCTCTGCGAAATACACAGCACTGGAGAACAATATGACACCAATGAAGAGGAAGAAAATTAGCAATCCAAGCTCTCGCATACTGGCTTTGAGGGTCTGTCCCAAAATCTGAAGGCCTTTGGAGTGCCTGGACAGCTTAAAGATCCTGAACACCCTGACCAGACGGATCACCCTGAGGATGGCCAGTGATGTTGCCTGCTCGCCTTTCCCCTCCTTTCCGTCCGGTTCCTCTGCTAACTCTGTACCCAGCGTGATGAAGTAGGGGATGATGGCCACAATGTCTATGGTGTTCATCATGTTCTTAAAGAAGGCCGCTTTGCTCGGGCACGCAAAGAAGCGCACTATCAGCTCGAACGAGAACCAGATGATGCAGAGGGTCTCCACAATGAAGAAGGGATCGGCCATGATGTTTGGTTTGTAGTAGAAGGTGGTGTTGCCTATAGTCTGTATTCGCCCCTGGGGGTCCTCTTTCAGTTCAGGTAAAGTCTCCAAACAGAAAATGACAATGGAAATTAAAATGACCATAACAGAGACGATAGCAATTCCTCTGGCCGCCCCCGAGCTCTCGGGATGCTCGAACAGAAGCCAGATTTGCCGTTGAAACTCGCGCTCCGGTAAGGGCCGCTCCTCCTCGCGAATGAAGCCCTCGTCTTCACGAAACTTCTCCATGGCCTCGACCCCAAGTTCATAGAACTTAATTTCTTCTGAGAACATATCCAACGGGACGTTGGCGGGCCTTCTCAGCCTCCCCCCAGACTGATAGTAGTAGAGGATGGCGTCGAAGCTCGGACGATTTCTGTCGAAGAAGTACTCGTTTCTCAAGGGATCGAAATACCGCATTCGCTTCTTTGGGTTACCTAACAGAGTCTCTGGGAACTGGGCGAGAGTTTTGAGCTGGGTCTCGAAGCGCAGCCCTGCTATGTTGATGACCACCCGTTCGCAGCATTCGTGATCGTCGTGGTCAGGAGGGTACGTGTCCTGCGGATGCCCCGGCACGGCAGAGGTCTCGTCCATGTTGTCCCCAGCCACGACTGTCATCCTGCAGGTCAAAGTTGGAGCTCCGCAGGAGTTAATTTAATTGAGTAGACATCCAACTGCCCTCCCAAAGGCGTCGCTTTCCTTCGCTTCCTTTTCTCCGTTTCCAGACCCTCAAATCTAGCTCGAACCCGGGGGTATAGGGTATAACTTGATCTTTCCTCAGTGTGGCCCCACTGCGGTTGTCACTGATTCGACCATCGCTCCTTTCCTCTGCATCCACTACGGCTGCCTCTGTCACCGAGACAGAGAAAAATGGATCGAACAGCGGCGATATTTGCTAGCTCAGCAAGTTCACACTACTTATTTATTTATTTACTTGTTATTGTATGTACAAATCACAGAAATGCACAGCCTTAAGGGCACAATTCTGAGCCATTATGCTCATTTAGGTTATTGAAAAGACGTGACAGGACAGTGTCACTTTCACTCCATCACCACATACATGCAGTCTACTTCTCACTATATAGGGAAACATCTTATTGAATTGCTCATATGTAAGTTTGAGTAAGTAAATAGATAGGAAAACGTGACTTTCAGGTTTATTCAGGCAGTTTTGGTGCTCACCTCGCTACTGAAGGAATGCGTCTTCTGCCGGCAGTCTCCTGTCAGTAATGCACCCTCGATTCCGTTTTGTTGTAGAAAATACGCTTGTAAAAGCTCTTCACATCTTCTCACTTTCAAACCGTTCGGTTGCGGTCCATAAATGTCACATCCATAACGGAAATGATTCACGACATTCGCAAGCGATGCTATAATGAACAAAAATAAATATGGCTTTGAGATGTATTACAAAGCTTCACATTCAATATAAACGTGTGCTAAAAGACAAGAAGCGGAAAAAAAGGCTAAAAGAAAACATGAAGCCGCAACGTCCTCCCTCCACTCCTGTTCGTGCGGCGGCACGTTGGTGTAAATGGCTTATACTGCATGAGAAATTGTAATGCTGCTGCAGCTCAGCTCAGGCGGGAGATACATTAAGGGGGCAAAAGCGAACCATACCATTTCCAGACATTACTGCATCAGCAAAATTTCCCTCTTACGAGTAGACAAGATGACGAGCGGTCTGTTTTATCTGGACACACTGACAGGGGGGTATGGATGCGAAAGGCTTCTTAAAGGGGGGATCAATAAGGGGAGAGGGAATAATTCCTTAATCATGCCCAACATATTGTTGCACTGTATTGCACATGGGAGAACGCGGAGCGGGAGAGGGGGGTAGGACAGTATGGGGGAGGGGTTCGACGCAATGCAGACCGCGCGTGGCCACAAGTGCTTGTCCACGCAATGCGCGAAAGCATTTATGTGCCAACACTGGCGCAGTATCTGATTCGCCGAGCACTAATGTGCACAGATACTTTAACTGACCACACTAACCAATAACCACAATAAAAAGACGACTTCTCTAAAGTGCTCTTCTTCGTGGAATACGAAGACTCTTTTCCACCCAAAAGAGTTAGAAAGCCGCACAGCTCCATGCGTGCTGTTTCAGACTAGATCGTGCGGGGGTTGGAATATTTATAGAATAACGTGGGTGTATGTACTCGGACGGACGGCGATTTTTGCAGCACACTCGGTTAGAGCGCTTTCCAGAATACGCTGATTATACAGCCAGTTTGTTTTTATACATCTCACCTGTATTTTCCTTTAGAATTACCTGGATTTTTCTTCCTGAAACGTTTGAATGTTTGAATTTGTGAGTCACTTATTTTAACATAATTCCTGTCATTTAGAATAGTGGGGAAATCACTCTGTATTATTCACAAAATCAAGAAGGTACCAGTGATTTCCGACATGACAGAAAATAGAGATCTTTTTAAGATGCACTTGACATGTACCAACTTATAAATGTAATACTTGCAATCATAATTTGTACAATTTTCCATAAAAAAAGGGATTTATTGACTTGCCAATAAGTAAACAGTACTATTCTTTTCTTTACACCATGAATAATTTTAGTTCAAACATTTTTAAGCAATGAATATTCATCAGAAGTTGCTTTTTTATAGGGTTACTCCATTTACCTTGTCCTGAACAAAATACATATTAAAACACATTAAAAAGTCAAAATGTGACACTTTGCATTAGTTTAGCAGACAATAATGTTTTAAGAAAAATTATTCATAATATTGTAAAACAATTTATTTTATTTTTTTACATCAACATTTCAACAATTTGCTATCTATCTATCTATCTATCCGTCTATGTTGTTTGGTTGTTTCAACTGATGGGTTAAATTTTTTTATTAAATTTTTAACCCAACAATTGGGTTAATCCATATTTGGCCCAAAATTGGTTTGAAACCACCCAACATTTTTTAGAGTGTATATATTTCAATATGAAACAATATCATTCTGATGATTATAATAATACTTTCCTTGATTAAATTAACAAATAATTTTTTTCTTGTATGTGGACGGTGATGTTACCTCCAATTCACCAATAGGTGGCGCACAAACATCATCAAACCGATGCAAACACCACCAGAATGAATGATCTGTGCATTACATCCTTCCATCAGTGTCAGGAACACGTAAAAGAATCTCTGACTTAATTCAGAGAAGGAAAGCTTGAATAAAAAAATAGGCTACCTATAAAATAAATATGTGCTAGTGTATATGCCATATGACTTATGAACTTTGTAAATTGTTAACTACGAATCTACCTACGGTAAGCATATATCAAGTTGATCTGAGTACTAATTTGTTTCAAGCAAATCCTGAACATGTCCATCAGCACTACAGTTTTCATTATGAGGCACTGTTCGAACAGCAGCTGGAGTGAGTGAGCTCTTAACTGCTAAATATCATGAATAAGAAATGGGCAGCCCTTTCCTCCCCTCACTTTGCCGTTCAATGACTTCCCCTCAGTACATGTACTTTCGGTGAGCAGTGATTAGTTCAATCAACATAAATGCATCAGTAGTCATTAATCAGAGCTGTCTGAAGTGTCATAGATCCCACCTGTTCTACATTATTGATGGAGTAATTGTACTGTTTTGTAAGTGTTTCATTGCTCTGTTTAAACTGACCATGACTATATTACTTTATCATGATTTTTGGAGACATAATATACAGTAATTGCATGCCTGAACTTCAAAAGCTTTTTAAAAAGGACATCCACTAAGAACAGTTTAGTTGAATTTCAAGTGTTTGGTTGGGCAGTTGATACAGTAAATGATACAGGACATCCAGTAAGCTTTTTCCCCCAGCTACATCTAGTCAGCAATATTATACAATGCCACAGTAGAAACTAACATTTTCGTCAGCATAAATATCCAACAATTACAAAAGAAAGCATTTTTCACAGAATAATACTTCTGATCACTCAGACATTTACTATTGTTCTGTAGAGTTTTACTTTATAGAAATGATTCAAACATAGTTTGATTATGAATGTGACAAAATATTTATTTATCAAAAATAAGTTAACAATTCATACCTCATTAACATGTTAGAAAAAAAATAGCTTGTTCACTTGGTCTGACACGCTGTCATGTGGGCAGGTTAACCAGCCAAGATGTTAAGATAACAAGTATCTAGTGTCAGACCATATGATTACATTTTATCCTGAGAAATGACAACATATGCAAAGAACAACTCTTGCATGTTTAAAGTACACATATTACACAAGGCAGAGAATATTGAGATATTTTAAGAACAATATCTCACAAGGCAATGACATAACGAAGGCTTAAACAAAGCTTAAAACATTTTATAAATAGTATGTAAATATGTTCTAGATTACAAATATATTACAATATATTTAAATCAGTAGCGGCCTGTGGGGATTTTTTGAGAGGCTGACATTCATATTGATCGATGAAACAATAGCTTATTTATATATTTACTGATGATTATTCGTACGTACACATATTATAGATTCGATGTATGTAATCGCAATTATAAATCAACGGAACACATTTCGAAGCGTCATATACAGACTTTATGCATATACATATACGCCAAATATACTACACTTTATGACCATTTTAAACGTTTTCACATTAACGGAAAGCCCCGTTCTTTCTAACATTAACTCACCTGTGTGAATTCAACGATTCGCTCCTTCATTTAGGTAAATGTGTGTCTCGTTCAGTCATTCATTCTCGCTTGTTTTGAAATCCTTCATTCATTTGTATTTCATCGATATATTGGCCAAAGTTGTGAAAGTTTCTGTTCACCTGTTGTCTGACAACAAGCAGGCTTGATGACGCAATAACGTGATACTGAAATTTGATTGGATTGTTTGTTTGCCTCTCTGACAACGATTGGTTATATGCTGTCAGAAGCGAATTTCATTAGCCTCATTTCGTATTTTGGAAAGTAATGTCTAATCTGATTGGTCAGTTTAATAATAACGTTGTCAGCCTCCTGTAACATCCGTGGAGTGATTAAAACTCGCCAGGGCTTCCGAGTAACCAAACCATTCACATCATATGCATTATGCACATTAATAGGTAAATAATAATAATAAAAGCCTACATCTCTTCCTCTGACAGACCGCTACTGACAAAACTGCTCATAATGCTCACATACTGGATGTTTATGAAGGTAATATGAACGTCTGTCTTCTTTATATAGAAGAAATGTCTTCATACAGTTGCTTCTTCCTGCAATTGAAGTAACATCAATGTGGTGACAGGGATAATGAGACATACACGTATCACTGACATTTGTGTTCTCAAACAGTTTACAGGCTGTTACATAATGCAGGACTCTCTACATAACTGTTATCTCGCCGCAAGGGGGCGATCGATACCCAAAATAACGTTTGTACTTATTTCATTTAAACAAGTGAACAAATAATTTGCTATTCACATACAAACCTTCTTAATACCCTGTTCGCGGTTTTAGCAATAGGCCTAGCTATTCTTACGCCATAAATAAAAACCCAATGGATTTCTGTTGAAAATGAAGTATTAAAGATTTTTATTTAATTGTGTTCTGTCCCAAATTACATACTATACATTATGCGCTTATTATGCACTATGTACTCAACAGTCCAGTGTATGATTTGTATATTTGTTATTATGTCACCAACACCAGAGTCTGTTAGCCCCTCACCTCCATTACGTGAAGTAAGCTGTGACAGCTGAGTGCATGAAGTGTCCAACAGCCAAGGGCCAAATACTACTGGGGTCCTTTCTATGAATGTAAACTGGAAAAGGGCCTGGCTTCTGCCAGACAGGTTTTGTATATCTACGGTTAGTAAGTCTATTTTATAATCCTTCATAATATGTATCCTGTTAATTCTTAAGATTCTGAATATTCTGGTGTTGACGAGACATTATGTGGTGTTGGTGAAGAAGCAGCTGCCCTCTTATTTTTTAACTGTAACAAAATGAATAAATAATTTTCAGCCCTATAGAAGTTAAGTACTCCTCCAAAGACATTATTTTTTATTATGAAAACCCTGATAATTTATCTCTTGAATATGGTAGCAACTTCTAGCCTATATTGTACGCAAAATCTTTCACTCACAAACAAAAATGGTCTAATTCTTCTTTGTCTTCCAATTTTTTTTCCTGAATTCAGTTACCAAATTTCATGCCTCAGACTTAAACATAATAGGGATAATGCTAGATTTTTTAGGGTTTTATTAGCGTTTATTCAAAGATGTGTTTTAATTTTACTATCTGGCCTTTCTCTGTGTATATTTGTCTTTTTTCCCCGTTTTATTTTTGTCCTTTTCTCCTATGTAATTTCTATAATTCCTAATGAAGTGCCCAACATTACATATAAACAGATATTCTGGATTGATAGAGAACATTTAATTAGGATTTGACATAATTATACACTTCAGTGACCATGGAGTTGGTGAAGATAAAACATATTTTATACAATTTTTTAAAATAGTTTTATTAATGGGAAAATTTCACATCCATAAAATAAAATGGTCTGACTCCACCTTTTCTCATATTAAAAAAGCTTTACTGTAATATTTTACATGACTGTAAAAGCAAGCAAGTGTTGCATAAAGTGCATGGCACCCTTTTCATCTGGTATATTATTTTAGATGTATTATTTTATTATTCCATTTTACTTATACTGCATTGGTTTATTATAGTTTTGTTTCCTTTTTATTTCTGAATATGCCTCACTGTATCATTCTTTTATATGGCATAAATAAAAATATCTAAAACGTTCCAGTAAAGCCAATAGCAGGTGTCCAACATTCCAATTAAGTGCATCACTGGGTTATCTGAAGTGCAGCTAAAGTGAATTTTCCCGCCACATAGGAGAACTGGAACGCGCCTGTTGTGTTTGTAAACATTCTGAGATGACGTAAGGTTCAACGTGGCTATTCGGGCGCTTTCAGTGTACTGGCCGTTTACGGTTGCCAAGCAACGTAGAAGCTTGGCGCACAAATGTAGAATTCAGCTGTGAGGTCACAACAGCTCTGAACGAAGTTAATCCAGTCATAAACTAGAATTGGAATTCAAGAAACAAGAAACCCAAAGTAAACAGACAACAAGACTAATATAATACTCACACAGATGCGCGCGCTTTGGCACAGCTCTTTTTGAGGTTCTTATACATCTGTGAGTTTGCCTGTATATTCCTCTGATGGACTGAAATTTAATACGCTTATTGAATTCCAGTCGTCGTCATCTGAATGCTCTGATTTCCCGAGCGAGAGTTTACTGTCGCTTTTATTTCGGTCGCAAACAGGAGGCAACGGGCGGCCACAGGTTACATGGATATATTCCACTTGCTCCTCCTCGCTGTGCTCCCGGTGATAGAAGTAATTAAAATTCGACACGATTACTGGTACCGGCAGGGCGATTGTAAGAACTCCTGCAATGGCACACATTGATCCCACAATCTTGCCTCCTATCGTCACTGGATACATGTCGCCATATCCAACAGTAGTCATGGAAACAACCGCCCACCAGAACGCATCTGGTATACTAGTAAAAGACGATTCCGGGTCGTCCACTTCGGCGAAGTACACCGCACTGGAGAACAATATAATGCCGATGATAAGGAAAAATATCAGTAGTCCAAGTTCTCGCATACTCGCTCGTAGGGTCTGACCGAGAATTTGGAGACCCTTGGAGTGCCGTGAGAGTTTGAAAATCCTGAAGACGCGCACCAAGCGGATAACTCTCAGTATGGCGAGGGACGTGGTCTGTTGTGAGTTTGACTCGACCTCGCTAAGGTCTAAACCCAAAGTAATGAAATATGGAAGGATAGCCACAATATCTATGATGTTCATGATGTCTTTGAAGAAGGCGGGCTTGCTTGGGCATGCAAGAAACCTCACAAGCAGTTCGAAGGAAAACCAAACGATACAGATGGTCTCCAACAAGAAGAATGGATCCGTTAATGTACCAGATCTTTTTCCAGCAGTCGTTCCGTTCGGCGCAAGGTGGTTGTTGAACACACGGTCATCCTCTCTAAATTCCGGCAAAGTTTCTAGGCAGAAGATAACAATGGATATCAGGATGATCATTACGGAGACTATAGCGATAATTCTGGCTGGACCAGAGCTGTCGGGATGCTCAAACAGCAGCCAGATTTGACGCTTAAACTCACTGGACGGAACGGGACGTTCGTCTTCTTTCAACAAACCCTCATCCTCTCGGAAACGATCGATAACGTCATCGCCAATTTCATAAAATTTTATTTCATCCATGAAGATCTCCACCGGCACGTTGATGGGTCTTCGAAGCCTCCCACCTGACTGATAGTAATACAGGATCGCATCGAAACTTGGTCGGTTCCTGTCGAAGAAGAACTCGTTCCTCAACGGGTCGTAGAACCGCATCCTTTTAATCGGGTCTCCTAATAACGTGTTCGGATATCTTGCGAGGGTTTTGAGTTGAGTTTCGAAACGCAGACCTGAAATGTTGATGGTGACTAGCTTGCAGCACTCCTGGTCAGGGGGCTCCACTTCGCAGGCGTCCTGGAAGGGGGCATCGTGGTCCACACTCTCATCGTGGTTCTCTCGGGACATCTTTGCCCCTCGAGAGTGTTGTCTGTTTTGCCTCCACGACTTTCCGCCACTCCACCAATTTTTTGGATCCGACAGCTCCAGCCTGACGGAGATAGAGCCCTAAACTAACTTCTAAAAGCTACTAGGCAACCTTTTAAAAGTCTGAAAAACTTTTTAAACTAGTTTATTGGTGTAATGAAATAGAAGTCATCCTGACAACATGCTCAGCCGAGAGCTCAAACAGATATAGTACCACTCAGACTGCTTAAGACAGCAAAGGGTGGGCTGACTTTGATTGGCACACTGAGGCAATGCGCGTCGGGTGTTTTGAACTTAGTGGCACGCAGTTCGAACTTGTAATTTGAAGAAGACTGAAGAACTAGACGTTGTTTTTATTAACTGTATTTATCAAATACCTTTTTATTTTCAATATATATATACAATATATAAAGTCAACATATGTTTGTGAAACAATGTTACGGCTTTTTTTCGGGAAATGACCCATTTATTTATAATTACGATAACTTTTCAAGTAGCCTGCGAATTCAGAAATGCTTCCAAACGGTTTATTTCCTACATCCAAAAACTCTCGCAGTGTCGCTCCGGCCTGGGCCTCTTGAACTGAGGAGAAAATGCTGGCGTGACTGACACCTGAGCACCCGCATAGGACGACTCCTTAAGAAGCGGCATTAGCAGCGGTTACACTGGGCTACTTTACAGCTAACACCATGAGGCCCCAAGCAGAAATGTGATGATGCCTTGGGTTCATTAGTGCTGATGGATATGGAGAAAGAGCGAGAGAGAGAGAGAATAACCACACCTCCAACACCTGTGTGCTGAAAGTTGTCTGGATCAACTGGCTTGGTAATGAGTCGTTCTCTTTTGCTTGCTTGCTTGTTTGTTTATTTATTTTGGACGAGGGCTCTGAATAATGATAATTTTATTTTCATCACAGTCAGGCAGAGACCTCTAAATCAGGGGTTCTCATTAACATTACTAGCATACACTACCAGTCAAAAGTTTTTGAACAGTAAGATTTTAATGCTTTCAGAGAATTCTCTTCTGCTCACCATTTATTTGATCCAAAGTACAGCAAAAGCAGTAACATTGTGAAATATATTTACTATTTAAAATAACTACTTTCTGTTTGAATATATTTGAATGTAATATTTGAATTACATATAAAATGTAATTTATTCCTGTGATCAAAGCTAAATTTTCAGCATCATTACTCCAGTTTTCAGTGTCACAGGATCCTTCAGAAATCATTGTAATATTCTGATTTGCTGTTCAAGAAAGGTTTATTATTATTATCAATATTTAAAACAGTTGAGTATAATTTTTTCAGGACTCTTTGATAAATAGAGAGATCCAAAGATCAGCATTTATCTGAAATAAAAAGCTTTTGTAACATTATACACTATACCAGTGAAAAATGATATAAATGAATACTTTTATTTAGCAAGGATGCTTTAAATTGATCAAAAGCGATGATAAGCATTTATAATGTTACAAAAGATTTCTATTTTAGATAAATGCTGTTATTCTGAACTTTCTATTTATCAAAGAAACCTAAAACAATTCTATTATTATTATTATTATTATGCTGTTTTCAACATAATAATAATAATAACGTTTTTTGAGCAGCAAATCAGAATATTACAATGATTTTTTGAAGGATCAGGTGGCTGGAGTTTTAAAATCACAGGAATAAATTATATGTTAAAATATATTCAAATAGAAAACAGATATTTTAATTAGCAAAAATATTTCAGAATTGTACTGTTTTACTTGCTGTTTACTGGATCGAATAAATGCAGGCTTGATGAGCAGAAGAAACTTCTTTAAAAAACTTTAAAAATCTTACTGTTCAAAAATGTTTGATTGGTAGTGTAACCTAGCAAACAAAAGTGACCATTTTGACAAGTCACAAGTCACACACCACAGTTATAACAATAATAACAGAGGAACAATATTGTTTAAATCACTTTCAGAATGATTCCAGCTGATAAACGATAACAAAACATTGACAGCCAAAGAGAATCCATGCATCGCTCGTCACAGCAGCAGCACCACACGTAAGCTTCGTGAACGTGCCTCAAAGACTGTCACAGATGAGAAGAAATTGTTAAAGTCATTATTTTTGTTTGCTTTGTGTATTCTCATAGCTTCATAACATTACGGTTGAACCATTCATGTCACATGGACTATTTTAATGATGTCCTGTCCCTTGAACGTGGTAGTTGTGTTGCTGTCTATGCAGGCTCAGAAAGCTCTCGGATTTCATCAAAAATATCTTAATTTGTGTTCCGAAGAGGAACGAAGAACGACGTGAGGGTGAGTAATTAATGACAAAATTTTCATTTTTGGGTGAACGATCCTTTTAATATGGTTAGTTGTAGAATTGTATTTTTCCTTCTTTCAGCAAGTGTGCCATTTTCTTGGAAATCACTATGATTGTATCTTGCTTAGTAGCTGTATCTCTGTCTTTTTTATTAATGAAGTTTACAGCACTGCCCCATCCTGATATTAAAAATAACTCTGGATATGGATATAAACAGACATGATAAATCAGTAAGGCACGTCCAAGCAATCAGTAACAGCAGATTAAGTCTTGGCGATGGACCCGATAAACAGGCAAATCCCTGGGCCAGGGCAGAAAAGGCCAGGGATTCCCATGAGAGGAAAATGCTGACAGTAAGCAATATGACAACTTAATAAATGGTACTGGCGCTGACCATGTGAGTGAAGGACAGTCCAATAGGATGAGATTTCATCATACCATTCACACCCAAACGTCAGCATGGAATTCCCGCAATGTTCAAATGCCGTCAGGCTCCCCAGGAATCTGGGCTCACGTTCCACCTTGTGTATGACGGTGTAATGGTACATGTATGGAATTTATCATGTTTTCAGCTATGACAACCCTCAGGCCCTCAAATTTCAAAGATCTTAATATGGAGCTGAGACTTGTGGCACTGATAATCTTCAATGAAAGTGACTCTCTGCTTCTGTGCAGTCGTGTATATAACATTATAAGAGTATTTCCCGTGGCTAAATAAAGCGCTGATGAGTTTACCCGCTAGCGTCTCCATTCAGTTTATCGGCTCATATTACAAACTCATGTCTAACAGGCAGCTTAATATTTTCACCATCCCCTGTGTGTGAGAGTGCCTTAAAAAACTCCTGTGTATGTAATAGTGGGACAAATTCGTACTCATTCACGTACTAAGCATGTTTTGGCACAGTAGTTGATTTGCATGTGAGGTCACATTCCTTCTTAAAGGAATAGTTCACACTAAAATTATATCGTTTACTCAGCCTTATGTCATTGTGTGAATGTCCGGGCTGCCTTTTTTCCTGGACAGTCAAAGTGAATGAGAATTGGACTATCAAGTTACAAATATGACTAATGAGAAGTGTTGGTATTGTAAAATTAAACTGAAAATGTGAAATAAAGCTGAAATAAAATCAAATATAAATATTAGATAAAAAAATAATAAAGTTTTGAAAATTGAACTTCGTGAAGTTTTGAGCTTTCCTTTAGGCTTTACAGGATTTTGGACAGGCCCTTTTTCTAAACGACCCTGTTATAGCTTCCCAAAGGGTAAATTTCAACATTTGTTTTGATAATTATTGAGCTAGACAGTCCAAAGAATTGTACTGCAATGTTTTTTTCCAGACTGAGCAAAAGATCCAATACTAGTTTGCAAAAGTAGGTTTCTTACATCTTCTCAATCATTTAACAAACAGTCCGATTGACAGCAGTGGTTCTAGAGGCAAAGTTATCTGAAATTTGTTCTATCATATGATATCAATATTGTGCATATGTGTGAAAAAACATGCAACGTACCATTGTTTATGCCCTTGAAAAATGTGATATCGCCCCCAAGTGGCCAATTTATTTCAAAATTCTCTCAGACTTTTGGGGCCCCAAGTCGGACAGGCCCACCAAGTTTCAATCCAATCTAGGTCTGTCACTAACGATTATTTTGGTAATTGGGTAATCTGTCGATTATTCTGACGACTAATCGAGTAATCGGATAATTATAATTTTTTTTGTAGTATTAAAAATAGATCGAAGTGAACAATAGCCTTCAAAATTACTTAAAATACAAATATAATAGCAATGAGGCATTAATAATAAGTTCAAATAAAATATCAAAAGCAAGTAATCATGGTTTTACTGAACAAAACTGTTAAAATACAATGTATTATAAACAACAGAGCTAATGTTCATTATGCATTAGAACAAATGCCTGCAGATGGCGCCAGTGGGCTGCCAATTGTTTTTACACTTTACTGCACAATCTAATTTGTGTTTAACATTGACTCAACAACATTTAATTCAAATGTCCACTTAATCTTTAATATTTGGCCATTTCTTTATAATAGAAAAGCTAGAGCAGCTGTAATTTTTTTGAATATGTTGACATCAAAATGTGTAAACTCAGAGTGAGGGTTTAAACTTTAAACTGCAGATGTCCTTGTAGACACTTGTGGCACTTCGGACCAAGATTTTTCCTGTGACCTCAGATTGAGCCCTTACATACCTGTTCTGAGTTTGGTGGAGACATCTCATTCCGTTAAGGAGTTATAGGCATTTTACTAAATGTGGCCCTGCCCCTTTTAAACGTTCTGGCGTCCCTTTACGACGGTGAGTCAAAAATGTTAACTTTTTTTTGACAATTATTGATATTTACTCTCCAGAGAATCTTTCTGCACTGGTTTGGATCTGATGAGGGAAAAAAAAACTAGAACTAGTTTTAGGTTTTTCAAAAAATACAAAGTACCCAAAAATTTTGCACACTATCGAATGTCTGAATTATCCGACGTGAGCCAAGGATTCCAACGACATAAAACACTTGAGTCTGCGACTGATGGTTTAGGAGGTATTAGTGATTCCAAGTTTCAAGTCTCTACGACTTATGGTTTGGTCTGCCCGATCAGTTTTACGTGGGGATCGCTAATCCGTGAATATTATATGAATATGAATAGGGGGTGACAGTTTAGAATACAGTTCCATCATTAGTGAATAACTACACAGGAACAAATTACTAACGCACTATTAACATTCTAGTAACTACTATTGACTAACAAGAAATTCTGATTAACGAATCAGTAAGTAATTATGCTCAGTTGAGAGTAGTAGTTCATTATTAGCTAATCAGTAACTACTATTTTTCATATCTCCCAAAGAACTACTATATACAGGTTCATAATTAATGTGAATGATGCAAAATGTATAATTAGTTCTAAAGTGAAGATCATGGTAACCCACTAGTAATGACTCAGGTATTACCAAATACTTCAGAAGGAATTACTAATTATTTGGATCCGTATTCTAAAGTGAAGATCATGATAACTCTCTAGTAATGACTGAAATCATTGTAAGCTATTGACGTATATGTAAGGTTTTGGATAGTAATGACTCAAGTGTTACTACATCCTTCTAATAGAAATTACTAATTATTTGGATCCGTATTTTAAAGTGAAGATCATGGTAACCCACTAGTAACGACTAAAGTGTTACCAAAGCCATCGGAAGTGTGACTATCCAGAACCTTACAAAAACCTCAATAGTTTTTAATGACTTTAGTCATTACTAAGGAGTTATCATGATCTTCACTTTAGAATACAGATCCAAATAATTAGTAATTCCTTCTGTACTTGAAGTAATTCCTTCAAGTATTTGGTTATACCCCAGTCATTACTAGTGGGTTACCATGATCTTCACTTTAGAATTAATGATACATTTTGCATTATTTACATTAATTATGAACATGTATATAGTAGTTCTTAGTAGAGAAAAACTAGTAGTTACTGATTAGCTAATAGTGAACTACCATGTTCAACTGAGTGCTATGACTTACTGATTCGTTAATCAGAGTTTCTTGTTAGTTAATAGTAGTTACTAGAGTGTTAATGGTGCATTAGGCATTTGTTCCTGCATAGTTATTCATTAATGATGGAACTGTATTCTAAAGTGTTACCCAAAAGGGTTTCGGCGCTACGCCCAACTGCACTTCGAGGGGGGTCCGCCAGTAAAAATCACATTATGGGGGTTAAAATACATAAAATATTTTTTTTATAATTTTCAAAAATCATGTTTTTTCATTGTGCATTCCAATAATCGCAATAATCCAATAATTTTGGTAAAGGTAAAAAAATAACAGAAAAATAAAGCCAACTAACACAATAAAACACAATAAAAACATGATAGCATAATATAAAACATGATGATCTGTTTTTGCAAATAAGCCCTTCATATATATATATATATATATATATATATGAGCATAATTAACATAATTAAAGTCATTTATATGACTCGGGCATGAATGAGATTTGGCAGGTTTCTCATCATGCCTTTAGGAATTATAAATATTAACATCCAGAAGCCATCCAAACTATTTTATTTGTACATATTTTATTTATATAACATTTGTTATTTGTTATTACTATTGCTTATTTATATTTTATATTTGTTATTACTATTGCTTATTTATAGACAACAACAACAACAATAATAACAATACATTGTAATATTTTATAATAAGTTTTATTTATTTATTTATTTTAAAAATTACTGTTAAAAAGGTAAAATGACTGAACTAGAAAAAAATGGTTTGGACCTTTCATTTAAGATTATTATTATTGATTTTTAGCAACTAAAATACTTTCCTAAAACTAAAAGACTGGAGCTAATGTGGTATAGCTAATATAGCAATGGCCTTTGAGCCAGAGGTGACACAGGCTGATATATGGGTGACGGGTGATGATAACTTAAGATGACAGGTGGAAGACTGCCGGGAGATTTTCCTTTAAATTATCAGCCTCTTCAAAATTTTTAGCCTGTGTATACTTTTTGTAACGTGACCTAAATGAACCATAAGATTGTTTGCAACAACATCTAATTACTACTATACATTTAAGGTGAAAAATACTTTTGTCAAAACAAGCTACGAAACACCTGCTACTAAAGCTCAACAGGTTCATAGTGTGAGACAGTGCTAAGTTGCTGCTGACTTCGACACCTTTAGCTGCCACAGATCAAGGCTTCCTCCATAGAAAGTGAATACGACTGCAAGGCACTGCGCCAATTCTCGGGGGTTTGACGGTCAACGGTTTTAGCAGGGTGTCAGTTGAGTTTGATGACCATGTTTTTGCTGATACGCAACCGTGGCATGAAGCAAGGGGATGAAACCTGAGAGTGGAGATCCGGAAGGTTGGAAGGTATCTTCTGCATGCTCTGTTCCTCTCCTGACTCTTTCCGGGATTATGATTACATGCCTTGATTAAGACTTGCCCTTTTTAGTCGCAGACACCGTCTGCTGTCGAATTGCGGTCAGATCTGCTGGAAGGAAGCCTGGAAGTGTGTCCTACTCAACATGAAAGAATTGGTTCGGAGCGTGAATGAACACCAAAGCAAATGTTCTTGAAGGTCATTGCATTGGAGATTTATGTTCCTCTCAATTCTAAGCCAAAGGCTTAAAGGGACAGTTCACCCAAAAATGAAAATGACCCTGTGATTTACTCACCCTCAAGCCATTCTAGGTGTATATGACTTTCTTCTTTCAGACGAATACAATCAGAGTTATATTAAAAAATGTCCTGGCTCTTCCAAGCTTTATAATGGCAGTGAATGGCTGTTGAGATTTTGAAGTCTAATAAAGTGCATCCATCCATCATAAAAAGTGCTCCACACGACTCCAGCAGGTTAATAAAGGCTTTTTGAAGCGAATCGAATCGAATCAACACAAACGCATTGATTTGCTTCAGAAGGCCTTTAATTATCCTCATGGCGTGTGGAGTACTTTTTATGATGGATGGATGCCCTTTACTAGACTTCAAAATTTCAACACCTATTCACTGCCATTATAAAGCTTGGAAGAGCCAGGACGCCGTTTAATATAACTCTAATTGTATATGTCTGAAAGAATAAGGGGAAAATTGTGAAACTGAACATAGGTAAATATCATGCATTGACGACTCTTAAAACATCTGAACAGCCATAAATCAGTAATAAAACTGATACTGTAGCTGGTATGTTGACGTACGCAATACAAGTGAACATTGTGTGCATCATGTCTCATTCGTCTCAGTATACAGGATTGGGAGACACAGATGTTTTACCCACAGATGCAGCTGAAACTGTATCCAGCCCCACGAGTATCCCTCTGGACTGCCAGGAACTACAGCTAGTATTAATAGCCCTCCAGCCCTTTCTGAAGAACTGTATGGAAAAAAACATGCCCCGTTACATGCAATTTGTCATTAGTCTGCATTAAAAACAATCGATAGGAAGATTTAATGAAGAGCTATTAAAAATATCGATCTGTAAGTGGAGTTACAGATCGCAAAATCGCCAGTTGCAAAATCTGCATGGGGAAATCCTTCACCCGCATGCGAAATTCCTGATTGCATGGATTCCTATTGTAACAATTGGATTTCAAATGGTAAAAACTTCCCAAACAACATGTAAAGTTTTCACACCGTAAATGGGATAGTTCACACAAAAATGAAAATTACCCCATGATTTATTCACCCTCAAGCCATCCTAGGTGTATATGACTTTATTCTTTAAGATGAATTCAATCAGTTACATTTTAAAAAAATGTCCTGAATCTTCCAAGCTTTATAATGGCAATGAATGGCTGTTGAGATTTTGAAGTCCAATAAAAGTACGTCCATCCATCATGAAATGTTCACGAGAGATAAGTCTCAGACGTCACGCCCACGGACCGCTGGCTGAACATCTGATGCATATGGCACACTTAGCTGGAAACACTTCAGGAGTTTTGAAGTCATCATCGGATTGGTTAGATTATACAGGATTTCCGAGAGATGTGGGTCACGTTTTTTAACATTCCGCCTGGAAACCAAAATGCCGTGGTGCCAAACCCCTCACGAAAGAAAGCCGTCGTGTCTACAGCTGTGACGACGAGCGCCTATAATGGGTCCCGGGTCCCTGGTCCCTGCAGAGTTTAGCTCCAACCCTAATCAAACACACCTGAACCAGCTAATCAAGGGATTACTAAGTATACTGCAGGTGTGTTGAGAAAAGTTGGAGGTAAACTCTGTAGGACACCGGCCCTCCAGGAACAAGTTTGGTGACCCCTGGCCTATAAGGATCAACTAAACGAAGGATTTTCAAAATTATGTGAAAAATTTAAAGTTTGCGGCGTAGAATCTTTAAAATATGTCCAAGAGTTTTTTACACACCGGTGTTTATTGGACACTTCCATGCCCCTAAACATGACGCGCCACAAACGGTGTCAGTCAAATGGCCTCTTGTCTAAAATCTGAAGGTCTTGCTATGTGAGACTAAGGAGAGAGTGGCGTTCAGGCGGATGACATAGGGTGTAGGCGGAAAACCAGTCTCCTCTTGGAGTACAATAAAATTCTCCGACAGTGTTCTTTACAAATCCTCGTTTTGTACTTCATGTCCAGGATTTTGTTTGCTCTCTCCGCTGTGCTTCCGTGTTCGTCTACATCACGAACGTGTACACAACAGTTAGCGGAAGCTAGAGATTACAGTTCATAAAAGTTTTAAATATGGATATTTTTCTGACACAAACACATCGATTTACTTCAGACAACCTTTATTAAACCCCGGCGCAGTGTTGAACTCTTTTTATGATGGATGGATGGACGCACTTCATTTGACTTCATAATCTCAACAGCCATTCACTGTCATTATAAAGCTTGGAAGTCCCAGAACATTTTCTAATATAACTCTGATTATATTCGTCTGACATAAGAATATCATAGGAAGGCCTGAGGTATCTCTACTGGTAATTGGTCACCTTCTATGAGTATATGTCCCAAAACACACTACAGAAAATAATGGTTTTAATGGTTAATGGTTTGTAATATTTGTAATGGTATTTGTAGTGGAAACCATTAGAATTTTCTGTGATGGTTCTATTGGGGTTTTTTTTCAGCAGGGAGAACTTATTTTCCTGATTAAATTAAGAAATTGAGTACTTTAAATAATGCCATTCTGCTCTTTTGTAAAGTAGACTACCTTTAGTGTTAAATATCCTACTTCCTCACATTACAGCATCCAAATTACTTCATATTCTCCATCCCATTCATTTACTCATTTACGGTTCAAGTCCCCCTGCAGTAAAAATCAAGTTTTTTATGCTGTTTATTTGTCTATGTGGTGTTTTTAATACGCTTTTAGACAAACCATGTGCCAAAACCATTAATCTACACCTTTGATGAGTATTTACTACAGTATAACTGTAGTTTCCCAATGGCTGTCCCAGAAACGCGTTTTTTTTTTTGCTACGTCACAAACCTCAACAACCAATCACGTCAATGGATAGATTCCGATCACAAGCATGCAAAATATACAAATAGGATTATCAGCACAAAGCCAAAAATTAAATAGAGCAAAACCGCTTGCTTGAATAATAATCTGCGGCAACAGTGTAAAAGTAGCCCGGAGTCAGACCCACCTCTCTCGGCGCGAATTGGTATCACTAACGTTAGGCTGCATTCGAGCCTTCAAGACATTTAGAAGACACAACATTGTCAGGTAAGTAACTTTAACGAATGTTACAGTATCCACTGTAGTTGTCCGCTAGTAAAAACATAGTTTTATCAGTCCTTATCCGTGTATCGCCATAATATCGTGTTTACTACAGTTCAGTTAGTGGATCGGGAGGCTCTGTCCGTTGTGACTAAGTGGAGGCGGGGCAAATTTGCATATTCATAGACCCGCGTATAGTAAATGAGGCACTGAGGGTTAAGTTACATTCAAACTGTTTTAAGGCATAAGAAAATTATTTTCACAAGAAAAAAAACATGTAAATATGTAAAATGTGATGATCAAAGACAGGTTTTACGGGATAAAATTTATGACTACAGGAGTCTGTAGCTTCCCTATAAGCATTAGACACACATATAGTAGTGAAGACTCATTATAATTCATGCTTACCCTTCTAAAAGCTGCATGTGGCGCCCTCTAGTGAAACATCAGTATGCACTGACAGGCTGAAGCAATATTTGTGAAACTATATTTCATTGCACAACACACTTTTGACATGTCCACAAGTGGAAAACAAGAAAATAAGCAATAAAGGTTACAAAGAACTCAGAGTTTATTTCTTCTCCAATGAAGACTAATCAGAGGACAGCAGGAAAGATTTTACCAGACATGTACATCTAGTGTAAATACAAATGTTTGATAAAGTCACATTCAGTCTCTGTGTAATTAGACTTCAATTTACTGTGGTTGTTCCTCTGCAAAGTCTATTAAACCCAGTCGTTGGGTGGCCGTACCAATGTAAATGAGATTGAGACAACTGTGTGTTACAACCAACTAATCAGATACTTGATTGAAACATAAAATGACTTGAATAGGGAAATACACTGAGTGAAATAATACAACACCACCCCGGTCCATGCTACAACCAACAACTTCCAGGGAACAATAATCAAAATTTTAAAGCTGGATGAAGAATGCAATATAAAAGAATAAAATGTTTCAACAAGGCATTTAAAATCTATGATTTTCCAGCTTGTTCAACATTCACCACAGGCAAAAAAAGGCTAATTTTCATGCCCCCATTCAGGGATCAAAATAGCCTCTTGTGGAACAGAAATATCTGTAAACGAAACTGTTCTGGGGCAGAAACAGAGCGCAAACAATACACATATTTATTTGGCAAATGACAATCATTGGTGGTCAGTTTTTCCAAGAGTCAATAATTAATGGAATTTGTTTTAGAATTGAATGTTAAAAGGTGAAACTAATAAAACCAAGGTGCACTACTCATGTGTTTCACAAATACATACTTCCGCACAGACAATATTAGCATCATATTTATTCTAACTAAATGGTCTTCCACTATTTAAGTGGCTATATATTTAGAAAGCCCAAAAGTGCCATTTCGTAAACTTGGTAAACAGCATCCAAAATGTCCAGAGTCTAACCCCAACATATACATACTGACTCGAAATGATTTAAAAAAAAAAAAATAAAAAAAATAAGGCATAAGGCGGCAGGTGATAAACAAGGCTTAAAACGGATAAAACAAGTGAAAAAGCAACTGTCAACAAATTTAGAAATGCATAAAAATGAGAAAACCAAGAAAAGTGTTAAGGGACAAATAAGCCAAAAAAAAATCAGGACGTACTATATGACTCTCCTCTCTTAAGAAAGAAAAGACCTGCTTTTATTCCAAAAAGGAGCTACTGAAGGCTGCATAGTCAAAAGTTACCAAATAAAAATATTATGCATGACTGAATAAAACAGTCTGTTTGGAAGCAGAACATGTTAATTATGGAGTTCCCCTACGCACACTTTCAGAAAAATCATAACATATTACGTGGTTCCTTTAAAGGAATTAGATCTTATTTTAGGGTACAACATTAGTAAACGAAGACATTTCTCTAACCAGTGCCAACATATTTATTAAATACTTCCATAACCTCAGGGCTCCATGATGAGGAATAAGAACAAAAGTCAAAAGTTTACAGAATCTGCAAAATGTTAATTATTTAACCAAAATAAGAGGGATCATACGAAATGTGTTTGTTTTTTTTTAGTACTGACCTGAAAAAGATATTTCACATAAAAGATGTTTATGTATAGCCCACAATAGTACATTTAGTACTGTGCTTCAGAAGATACTTACATTTTTCTCAGAAGATGACATTTTTACCCTGATCTTCAAATTCTAAAAGTTTTCACCCCCCGGCTCTTAATGTATTGTGTTTCCTTCTGAAGCATCATGAGCATTTGAAGCTTCTGTAAGAGTTGCATGAGAGTCCCTCAGTTGTCCTCAGTGTGAAAAGATGGATCTCAAAATCATATAGTCATTGTTGGAAAGGGCTCAAATACACAAAGATGCTGAAAAACCAAAGAATTTGTGGGACCTGAAGGATTTTCAGAGTTCCCATACACTTCAAATTCAAGGACCTTTCAAGGACTTTCCAGGTCCAATGGCTGAAAATTCAAGGACTTAATGTGGGACACATTTCAAGTGAGAGCAAGGTTACGTCATGTTACCTTGTAAGATACATTGTTACAGTTTTTATGTGTCAAACAAAACTATGCACAAAATTTATTTTTGGCCATGTGGCAGAGATCTTATATTGTATTTGTCCTATTTCTGTTTTGCATAAAGCTGAAGAATATTCGGCTCTGTACCTGGCCAAATTATGGTCCTCTGGATCTCTGGCAAGCCATTCTTTGTAATCTTAATTATTATAATTAAAAAGCCCCCAAAGTAGCGCAATGACCATAACCCACATGAAAACTCAAAATATTTAATTTCCATACCTAAAATGTATATTTTATAGTCACCCTTGTGCAGACATGACCATGGCCATCACAAAACTTAACATTTTTACAGTTCTATCACAGGTAGAATGCAAAATGTTTCAATATAAGCATTTCAGTCAAATGCTCAACAGTTTAAAATCAGCCCAATTCCATGCAAAAAATGCAGATTTGGCAACCCTGCATCCAACACAAGCTGCAGCGATCAGCTCATGGGTCAAGACAAAAGTAAGTAGAGATGACCGACAAATCATGCTAAAGGATTTGCTGCTCAGCAGAAAATGTGCTCATATCTGACCTTTGTACAGAGTGCGTATGATTCTGAAATTGAAAGTGAACAGCTGCTCATTAAAAAGAGATTTAAATACTCTGAATCTGATAGCGGCTCCCTGATGCGTGAAAATTATATTCAATATTAGAATGATTGCGTGAGCAGGCGGTAATGGCTCAAAATTTAGCATGAGTGGCATCAATAAAACGGTCCCACATAGAGCTTTAATACAAAAATGCACACTGAATGGCGACTCTAGAAAGCATAAGCCGAATCCAGGACATTTTGGGCGATTTTAGGTCCAAAAAGAGGACATGTTGGGGAAAAAAAGCTGCTGGTCACCCTAACTTAAATCAAGCAAGCATGCATAGGGCACGAAGTGTTGGCGAAATAGCACATTAGCTAACCAGGGGGAATAATATGGAAAACGTTTTGCACAAAATAAATTCATTTTCAAAAACTTTCCAGGGCCTTGAAAAAATTTTTTTCAGATTCACAAACTTTTAAGGATTTCAAGGACCTGTGGGAACCCTGGATTTTACTGAAGAACAGCAGGAAGTTTAACTGTTCAGGACAAACAAGGGACTCATGAACAACTATCACTAAACAGAAAAAAACACAGCTGTGGATCATTCAAGTAACAACACAGTATTAAAAATCAAGTGTTTGTAAACGTTTGAACGGGGTCATTTTTATAAATTCAACCATTATTTTCTCTTGTGGACTATATGTAAATGTCTGTTATGTGAAATATCTTATTCAGGTCAGTACTAAATAAAAAAAAAAATAACATGCATTTTGTATGATCCCTTTTATTTTAGAAAAATAGTTAACATTTTGCAGATTCTGCAAGCTGTATGTAAACGTTTGACTTCAACTTCAACACAAAACCAGCTAATTTCTGCTTAGTTTGAACAGTCCTTTATTTGTGCGCATTGGTTTTATGGGTAAGACCAGTGATATTTTTGTGCTTTAAGTTAAAAAAAAAATATTAAATGACAATTATGTCATTAGTTATGCACCCTGATGTTGTTTCTTAAATAAATATTCTGCAAACCTGTCTGACTTTCTTTTTATCCTGCAGAATAGAAACGATAATATTTTAAAGTCCAACTGTGTTTTGTGGGGTTCAGGGTTGATTTGAACCACAATGAATGAACAAAAAATAATTAAAAACATATTTTTTGCATCCTACAGAAGGCTGAAAGCCAACAGTGTGAGTAAATAACAGAATTTTCATTTTTGGGCAAACTATCCCTTAAACAATTGACTTTCATTGTACGGAAAAGAGCAGCTTGGACATTCTGCCTAAATATCTCCTTTTGTGTTTTACGATTTTAAAACAACATGAGGGTGTGTGAACGGCAAAATGTTTATTTTTAATCCTTTAAAATACGAGGTTGTTTCTATGTGATAAGTTAACAAGTATCACAAATACTGAAGAAAAAATTGGCGCGCCCCAAGGAACAATGTGGCCGGCAGTTACGAGCTGCTTTGCGCATATGGATTTCAGTTGACGGTTACGTCTGTTCCTTTTCCCCCTAAATCACATCTAAAAGCTCTCAGCAACACTAAGTGCAGTGTTTCTTTGTGCAAGGCCAGCGGTGATGCAATTAAGTGAAAATGGCGGTAAGTTCACAGACGGTTATATGGTCTGACTACACACGGATCACACAAAGCCCTCCATGAGACACAAAGGAGTACCAGCTCCCGTTCGGACACACAAGTAAAAGCACAACGAACCCCTAACCTTATAAAACAAGACCCATCCTGACAAACACTTGTGTAAGATTATAGTACGCTGTTTTGAGAGAACATTATATAAAATACTCGTCCTAATACTCACGTAGAATCTAAAAGAGAATATGAAAAACAGTTTCTTTGCAGTTTCTCCATCGTTTTGGGTTGGAGATGGGGCGGACAACTTCTGGAAGCCATCGTCTCCATGTAAGGGTTTAGGATAGTGCTACATTAAGGTTAGGACTGCCTTATGAACTACCTTATGTCATATGTTGATCCGGGTGAGACTATGTCTCTGGGTTTGTGACTGTCGTAGCTGTTGTGGAATTCATGATCTTTGTGTACTGAGTGTGAATGGCATCAAAGGCCTCGTCCCGATGAATCATGGCACCAAACACTAGAGGCTGTGGAAGAAGTGACAAAACTGTTAGTGCGCTTTCACATTAGGTATGATTTATAGCTAGTATGAATATAATCTAGTGTGGTAGCGATTCTGTTGGCTGAAAGAACGTGTAATTCACACTCTTCACACTTTTTATATAACCAATGCTACAAATGCAGTTTCTCATTCAGTTATTTCAGTTTCAACTTCATAAGCTAAACAATTAGCCTACTGGCTTTTGCTTTAGCTACAGTGGTGAACAGCTGCTGCTAGTCCTCACTGAGGGGCAGGTGCTGATGACACAAATGTACTTTGATTTGGAGCCAGATTATAAAATGTGCTAAGAAACCTGGCAGGAAGTGGGGGTAGAACTGAACTTTGGTTCACCGCAAGTGTGAAAACAGCCTTGGAAAAAAAACTTCATGTCCTAATATTAGGAGCAAGTAAATAATTATACAATAAAAGTAAGAATACAGAAAAGAAAAAGTTATATAGTAGCTTTATTATTTTAATTAATTTATTAATTTAATGAAAACTGTGTGCACCTGTGCTCAAAAGTTTTTAGTTTTATTAAGAAAAGTGAAGTAAAGACTTATACAGTACACTGTTACAAAAACGTTTCAAATAAATGCTGCTCTTTTGAACTCTATATTTAAAGAATCTTGAAAACATACTCTACCAGTCAAGTTTTTAATGTTTTAACAGGATTCATCTGAAATAGATATCCTTTTAACATTATAAATGTCTTTCGTCACCTTTTTTATCACTTTTGATCAATTTAAAGCATCCTTGCTAAAAAAAAAAAAAGGATTAGTTTCTATAATTTATCATTTGTTTCATAATTCACCAAAGAATCCTGATAAAATGTACTGAAATGTACTGTTTTAAATATTGATAATAATAAATATTTCTTGAACAGCAAATCAGTATAATTGAATGAGTTTTGAAGGATCATGTGACACTGAAGACTGGAGTAATGATGCTGAAAATTTAGCTTTGATCACAAGAATAAATTACATTTTAAAAAAAAATATTCAAATAGAGGCAGTAATTAATAATAAAGCAGTTATTTTAAAAAGTAAAAATCTTTCACTTTCTTTTGCTGTATTTTGGATCAAATAAATGCAGGCCTGGTCAGCAGAAGAGAATTCTTTAAAAAAACATTAAAAATCTTACTGTTCAAAAACTTTTGACTGGTAGTGTATACATAAACATTACGATCTATTTCACAATAGTACTTATGTTAAATGATTTGTTCACTTCCAGAATTAAAATATCCTGATCATTTTAAAAGTATAAAAGAGCACAAATATTTTCAAAATTGATGAGGATAAATTTCTCGTGCAGCAAATTCTTTCACATGATTTCTGAAGGATCATGTGATACTGAGAGACTGAAGATTTGCCATCACAGGAATAAATCACATTTCTAAACAATAAAATACAAGACGTATTGTTATTTTTTTTTTAAAAAAATAGCATGGTGTTCTGAAATGAGGAGGCAAAGTTTTTTTTTTTTTTTTTTAAATCAAATGTAAATTCATGTCCCAGTCACATTTTCTTGGTCAAATAAACATTACATACACTATCAAAAGGGAAAAAAAAATTATATATATATATATATATATATATATATATATATATATATATATATATATATATATATACATATATATACACACACACATATATATATATATATACACACATATATATATACACATACATATATATATATACACATAGCTATTCTTTTTAATAGTTCACTTTTAACTATTTTTGAATTTTGCGGATCATCAGTCATCAAAGCTTGGTAAATACTGAGATTTACTTTAAATTTTACCAAGCTTGATTACTCACTAAAAACTCCCACAGATCATGTTTTCATGTCATTTTAGGTTTTATTTGAACATAAAGTGGTTGTATTCAAGTGTGCGAGTTTTTCAAATTAGTTTTCCCGCTACATTATTTCATTTAGACACATTTGTGAATGAGGAATGCACACAAACACAAAAGGTGGGATTTATCACATGAACCAATCACAGCCAAACATAACCAGTCATATCCAATCATATCGTTATGGAGGCATTGCCTCCTCTCATGTGACTTTTCCCCATTTATTCTCAATTACCCCCCACCAAACCCACAGCACTCTTTAGGGAGTCTGTTAAAACTCAATGGGCTTAGGGGAGGTGAGAGAGACGCAGACTCCTGCTGTAACTCTGCCTGCTGGTGTTGCTGTTGGTTGATGTTTTTTTTAGAAAAACAAGTGATTTATACACTTTTTAATGTTATATTTTGTAATATTTGCATTGTTTTATTTTTGTACTACTTTTTTTTTAGGGTAGTCCCCTAATAGTCAACTAACCGAAGAGGCTTGGTTAACCAAAATTGTATTAGATTGAACAGTCGCAGAAAAAAAAAAATTCCACAGGAAGTGTCGAAGTCATCCAGTCCGTGATGGACAGATCGTTAAAGGCTGATCTATGTGGTAATACAGTACATTGGGCAGGACATCCAAACACTCACCTATCATTCATTGACGTCAAATATGGCTTTTCATCTGAAAGATGTATGTAGTAGCAACTTTACATGGCTGCTCAATCTAATGTTCACCTACAAAAATGTGAACTACTAAAGTGTCTGTGCGGAGTGTGAAAGCTGAATAGTAGCGCGCTCACTACATGACAGATGAAGGCGCCGGTTCGGTCACTTGCCCTTAAAATACTCCGTCATTTTTGGTCATACAGATAAAAGTAATACATCTTTTGAATCTGTAAAATCTCTACGTTTATTTGTGTTCACTTACAATAACAATGAAATGCTGCGCAGTTTATCAATAAATTATTAAAACGTTAATACATCTCCTTGCTGTTTTTCCATAATTATTATATCTGCCGGTGCGCTATGGCAAGCTTTTTTTTGTGCGTTTGAGCGCTTATTAGGCTGTTTAGGCAATTAAAGGCATATTATGATTTATATAGTTTATTAATTAACGTGTGACTAATAGTCGACTAATGCTTAAAATGAACGACTACTAGTCGACCAGAAAAATCTTTAGTTGAGGGCAGCCCTATTTTTTTTCTCATCCAATATTATAAGGAGGCACTGTCTCCATTGCCTCCTCAAAGGAAACGCTCTTAATATATGATATATAGTGACTTACCTTTAAAGTGGATGGTGTTGTTATTGAGATCCCCATCCCAGATCCAGGCAATACTGACAACACTTTATACTGTTAACAAGAGTGGAGAATCTAGTAAGATACTAGGCATTCAATAAAAATTAAGTCAACAGACATCAACAAAACATCTGGCAGACCTTCTGAATATCCGTGATGTCTTGAAGCTTGATTACTTTATTTTTCTTCGAGGATGTCGCCCGGGAACTGGAGCTCTCGAAACACAAGTAACTAAAAACACGAAACACAAACTCTTATCATGAGGCAATGCGTTGTGCCTAACAATTAAGTACAACAAAACATTTACAGCTTTGTTTGGAGTAAATGCAATTTGTAAATATTGACATTAGATGCAATGTGCTGATTCTGAAAAAGCACCAAAAATGAATAATTTCCAAAACAGCAAGCAAAAAATGTTGCTATTCTGCAGTGCAGGTGCACCTGAACATGCATACTTTTCTGTGACGTAGAGGACACCATTGCGAATGTAGTCGGTTGGCATTTTTCTGTCCCTGTTGATCAAGCAACACCGCCATCCGTTCTCACACACTGTGAAAATCAAGTCACACAGTCAATCAACAGCAAATATATAGAGAACTGTTCAAAGGCCAGCGCAGTCTCTCTTCCCACCTGGCAGGGGGCGCTCATTCTCTGACAAGTTGAAGACTTCATGAAAAGGCCCTCTTTTGGTGTTGTAGGCCCGCCCGCTTTCCTCCTCACGGCCGACCCCGCATGACATCCCGGCCGACTGATTACCGCGCGCAACCGTCGGCTGGATCTGCTGTGAGGAAGAAGCAAAATAATTGATTTAGGAGCAGAATGTGCAAGTACAGCCCCAGAACTGCGAGGTTCCTGTGTGCCAGTAAAGGATCAATGCTATCCTTTAACGCTTAACCAGATAAAGAAGAGAATTGATCCTAGATCAGCACTTGAGGGCCCCAACAGCAGCATCCACGTGGGGGAAGCTTGTCAGTCGTTATTAAACCAGTGTATGTTATTGAGCCAAGCAGCAGTGGTGACCTAGCAGAGTGAATGATGGTCAGTGGCTCAGCTGCATGAGGACTCCTGAGATCAGCTGGTGACAGATTCAGTTCTCTGGTTGGATGCCAAACAGTAGCAAGGGATGCCTGGAGGGTGCTGAGGACCAGTGCAAAGCTCAAAGCCGGAGTTAAACAGCCACTTATCGTAGGTATCGTCACTCACCAACACATTACCAAGATATTAGTTTATTAATGTGTTAGAAGTTTAGGGCTGAACAAGACAGATGTCATTTTGAGAAAGAATTATGGGCATTTCTTCAACTATGGGCACTTAAGCCATAAGTATTCATTTTGAAAATGAACAAAGAACTTTTTGTTATACGCCATGAAAATATGTAATATTAAATGAAAAAAATAATTTAAATTATAATTCATTAAAATGTAGAAACTTTGCAATGCCATTATGATTTATTTTTGCTATATTCTTATTTGCTTATGAATAATTGTATTTGTAAATAATAATTAAAAATAATAAAAACAATATTATTATATTAAAATTAATAATATCCAACTTAAACAAATAAAACAAACTAAATTATCTCACCATAACAATAAATAACAAATAAGGATTCATATTTACAATTTTATCATTTTAAATGAAATCCTTTATACATCATTAATTATTACTATTATTATTATTATTATTATTATTATTATTATATTACAACTAATAAAAATATCAAACATTAACAAAAATAAAACAACTAAACAATCTGAACATAATAAATAAAGATTAATATTTACATTATTATTTTAAATAAAATCCTTAATACATGATTATTATTATTATTATTATTATTACTACTACATAATTTTTATAATTTAAAATTAAATCCTAAATACATTATTATTATTTTTATTATTACTATATTAAAATTGATAGCAAAATCGAACATTAACAAAAATAAGTAACTAATCTTAACATAATAAATAAAATATTCATATTTCCTTTTTCAGAATTTAAAATGTAATCCTTAATTGTATTATTTTATTAAAACTGATAACAACATCCAAAATTAACAACAAAAAAAGTCAAACAATTTTAACATAATAAATAAAGATTCATATTTACATTTTTATAATTTAAAATGTAATCCTTAATTATTTATTATTATTATTATTAATTATTATTATTTTATTAACACTGATAAAAAAAAAAAATCCAACATTAACAGAAAAATAAATCAAACTAAACAATCTTAACATAATAAAGATTCATATTTACATTTTTATAATTTAAAATGAAATCCTTAACACATTATTAATATTATTATTAAAACTGATAATATCAAATATTAAAAATTAAAAAACTAAACCTTAACATAAAAATAATATTTACAAATTTCATTATTTAAAATTAAATGCTTAATAAATTATTATTATTAATTTTATTATTATCATCATAAATGTTATTATTATTATTTTTATTATTATATTAAAACCGATCAAATCAAATATTAACAAAAATAAACAAAACAATCTTAACATAATAAAAAATACTTTTTAAATTTTTACAATTATAATGAAGTTCATAATGCTTTATTATTATTTATTATTATTTATCATAATTAATATTAATTATTAAAATTGCTAACGTATTGAACATTAACAAAAAATAAAAACTAAATCTTAACATAATAAATAACAAACATTAATATTTAGTTTTATAATTTAAAATGAAAACCGTAATGCATTATTATTCTTATTATTATTGTTGTATTTAAAAATGGCTAACATATCGAACATTAAAAATAAAACAAACTAAACAATATTAACATAATACAGATTAACATTTACATTTTAATCATTTAAAATGAAATCCTTAATACATTATTATTATTACTATTATTAATAAAAATACATAAAGACACAAAGACTGAAATAATCAATTTTAACATCTAATTAAACTACTACTACTAATAATAACATAAAGAACAAAATAAAGCTATTTTATCAACTTTATAACAATAAAAACCAATCTCCTGTTAATCATGTCTACTTTGTTAGTAGACAAATTATATAAACTACTGAAAGTGTTAAAAATATGTTATTTTTCTAAAAGTCCACAAGACAAGTGGCCACAGTTGAAGAAACACGCTCATATTTGCAGAAAACTATTCTTCATCGTGCACAGAGAGTACGTCTGCAAATACATTTGTAGAAGAAATTCTGACTCTAGCCTATTCAAGGCCAGCGCTCAAACATGACAAAAACCCAGATCCACCATGACTTACTGTAAATAACAACCATACTGAAAGCAAATGTATGCATATATCATTTAATTTCTAATATAATTTATCTGACCCCCATTTAGCCAACTGCAAACTATCATAATTAAAAACAACACTGTGGCAACACCAGAAGAGCCAAGCTTTTCAGAGTTTCTAGCCACCTACTCAAGACATTTAAATAACTATGTGGGGTTGAACAGAAATGACCCTTTCCTTTTAATTCTCAACAAATGTCTCCATAAAGTGTCATCTGTTGCTAACATATATAAAAGCTTGACTTCTCTGATGTAGTCACTGCTTCAAAATACTATTAGGCCTATTATACTACACTATACTAGAATATACTACAGCAGAGAAACTCTCAGAAATAAACCCTGCATGTCACACACACTCACACACAGAACATCTACACTATTGTCCTGTCTGATGACGATGGATCAAAAACATCACACATTCTTCTTTACATTCTTGTTGACTTTTGTGCAAATTAGTGAGAAGATGCATTATGAATCAACAGTTTTTGATCTAATCACCAACAGACGTTTTTAGCGTCATATTGCATATTCCTGACACCACACACACACATATATAAACACACATACGCAGGACCAGCCATTGGTGGCAAACACAGGCATTGTTGTCAAACCAAAGGCCACACATCCCTACCTTTTCAAACCCAGACAGCTGAGAGAGGAAAAATAACAGAATAAACATGTGACAGACCATCACACAAACCAAAATCCTACCATTTATAAGGAAAAAGAGGATTTACATATCCTCTGTTGCCTGAATTTGTATTTAATTGTCATGCAGACACTTTTAAGTCTTGATCTGTCCTCTATTTTGTATATTCATTTTTTTTTAATATTGTATTTATTTAAAGATCTCATTGGTACTTGACAGATTTGAGATATATGTTACCAGTACCAAAATAAAACTCTTATACTATATAATATATGGTAACATACATGTCTTTTATTTCGTTTCCATATATTCTTAAAGGTATAGTTCACCCAAAAATGAAAATTACCTCATGATTTACTCAACCTCAAGCCATCCTAGGTGTATACGTCATTCACTGGAACGCAACTCTCTTAGTTGCGTAGAACAGTTAGCAGAAGTTAGAGTTTATAAAGTTTTAAATATGGATATTTTTCTTACACAAATGCATCAATTTGCTTTTATGATGTATAGATGTACTTTATTGGATTTCAAAAAAATCAACACCCATTCACTGCCATTATAAAGCTTGGAAGAGCCAGGACATTTTTTAATATAACTCTGATTGTATTCGTCTGAAAGAAAAAAAAAGTCATATACACCCAGGATGGTTTGAAGAGCAGTAAATCAAAGTGTAATTTTCATTTTTGGGTGAACTGTTCCTTTAAAGCCATGTTGGCCAAGTCTTGGCTACTAACTACAAGAGGAAGCCATTGCTCATTTTCAGTCATAACTGACAAGTTCCTCTTCACAAAGAGACAAAAAGAGGATTCAGGATTAATATTTCACAAGCTTTTCGAAAGGGAACAATGAGACGGCGCACGTGCACAGTTTCACTCACCCGTCTGCTCAGAGTGGCATTGTTACGCTCTTTGAGTTGTGGGTCTGTGGGTAAATTGGTCCATACAATGTAAGGTGTGTCGTATTTGTCTCTCAGTTTGGGGCAGCTTTTGAAGATGAAGTCGATGATGAAGAATTTGATGCCGGCATAGAAACCTACAAAATAGATGAAAATGAGATTTATCCCAAAACAACAGCAACAACGCTGAAATTGTTGTCATGCATCAAACTGAATTTCTCACCAATCATGAAGCCCAAGAGTTTATATGGCAGCAAACAGGAAGCAATAAAGGCCACCCACAAACCAACATACAGCTTCTGTGTGATTTCAGGCTGCACCCACATGAAAAGGCTGCAATGAAAACACAAATCACATACAGTACATGTATGCATGTAAATATATATGTAATTAAACATCCTTTCAACAGTGCAGTAATACCACAATCGTATAAATATCATGGTCATTTTAAATTCATTAAATACATATACATAAACACTACAGTCTATTTCACAATAGTACTTATGTTAAAGGCTTAGTTAATTTCAGAATTAAAACTTCCAGATTTTTTCTCATCCAAATGTCATTCAAGATGTTCATGTCTTTCTTTACTTCCTAAGCATGTGTCGATTAATGTAGACTGTCGTTCTAATTACTTCGTTTAATAATAAAGAACGTAGTGTAGTACAATAATCATTGTGAAATTGCTGTTTATTTTGCTGCACCAATAGTTATAGGGTTAAAGGAGAAGTCCACTTCCAAAACAAAGATTCACATTTAATGTACTCACGCCCTTGTCATCCAAGATGTTCATGTCTTTCTTTCTTCAGTCGTAAAGAAATTATGTTTTTTGAGGAAAAAATTTCTGCATTTTTCTTCATATAATGGACTGATATGGTGCCCCGATTTTAAACTTCCACAAGGAAGTTTAAATGCAGCTTCAAACGATCCCCAAATGTGGTTGTAAACGATCCCAAACGAGGAAGAAGGGTCTTATCTAGTGAAACGATCGGTTATTTTCATTAAAAAAAAAAAAAAAATACAATACTTTTTAAATCTCAAATGCTCACCTTGCTTTTCTCTCCATGAACTCTGTGTATTCTGACTCAAGACAGTTAGGGTATGTCAAAAAAACTCCAATCATATTTTCTCCATCAACTTCAAAAATCATTTCAAAATCATCCTACATCTCTGCAGAAGTACCAACCCAGTCTTTGCAACGTGAACATGCAAAGAAGATCAAACACCCTTAACAAAAAAGGTAAAACATGGATATAGGACGATTTCGAAGTTGAGGGAGAACATGAGATGGGAGTTTTGAGACATACCCTAACTGTCATGAACCGGAACAAAAACAGTCCAGGCAGAGCAAGACAAGACGAGCGTTTGGCATTAAAAGTATATAAATTGTATTATTTTTATTAAAATAACCGATCGTTATGCTACATAAGACCCTTCTTTCTCAGCTTGGATCATTTACAACCGCATTTGGGATCGTTTGAAGCTGCATTTTAACTGTATTTTGGAAGTTCAAAATCAGGGCACCACAGAAGTCCATTATATGGAATGTTTTTCTCAAAATCCTCAAAAAACAATTTCATTACGACTGAAGAAAGAAAGACATCTTGGATGACAAGGTGGTGAGTAAATATTTTGTAAATTGTCGTGAAGTGGACTTCTTTAATGCGGGGAGAAAAAGACCTGGTAGAGAGAGACAGGCGAGTTAACGCCTATGATACAGCTGTTCTGCTTTCTAATTAAAAGTTAAAACACGGAGTGTCTTTTGTCTGTCGTTCTTCAGATATTAGCAGATATATTTTGGTTTACAAACTGTTTTATCAGTTAGTCACGTTAGCACTCGGCTAATGGATCCATCATTATTGTTTTGTGAAGCGTTTACAGTTTAAGATCGTGTAGAGCCCTTTGAAGCTGCACTGAAACTGCAATTTGGACCTTCAACCCATTGCTCCCATTGAAGTCCACTATATAGAGAAAAAACCTGAAATGTTTCCCTCAAAAAAATTTCTTTTTGACTGAGAAAAAAAAAAGACATGAACATCTTGAATGACATTGGGGTGAGAAAGTTATTAGGAAATTTCATTCAATTAACAATAGTGATAATAAAATACAATTTTTAAAAAAAATTCTAATGTCAATTAAATAATTCTGAAAAGTAAGAAACTTCCTCTCATTTAATTTTTCTCTTTTGTTTGGAATTTTAAACAAAATGTTGAATAAAACCAAAATACTGTTAATACACAACATTAAAATGTACTATTCTTTGTATTGTATTTTAAAAATCAGTTTTAAAAAAAAAATCAAAAGCAGAACTGAATGACATCTCAACCATCACACAGTCACAAACTGTCACACTACTTATTCCCACAGCTCAATATCTAACATACTCACTTTTTAATCTTTTCCAATACGTCTGCCATCTTTCCAAATAGATTCTGCGAAAACAACAACACATGAGCGTCAACATCTTTAGGTGTGAAGCAAAGCAAAAGGTGCCTGTATTACACTATTATCACAACTAGATCAAAGCTACAAATCACTTGCCTGTGCTTTCTGTGCAACATCCAACACCAACTGAAACTTCTCAGAGACTGTAAGATCTTCCTTTGGAGGTTCCTAATAAAAAGAACAAAGCATTAAGGTGTTTAATCAAGCAAATTTTTAACAACATACTAATGTTAATCATCAGAAATGAGGCTAATATTTACCACTGGTTCAGAAACCTCAGGCACAATACTCCACTGTATCCTCCAACCTCTGAAAATACAGACCACAACAGTTTTAGTATGTTAAAAAGAAGAAGTCTGAAGCCCATATGTGACCCTGGACCACAAAACCAGTCATAAGTAGCACGGGTATATTTGTAGCAATAGCCAAAAATACATTGTATGGATCAAAATGATTGATTTTTCTTTTATGCCAAAAGTCATTAGGATATTAAGTAAAGATCAAGTTCCATGAAGATACTATGTAAATTTCCTATCATAAATATATCAATATTTACTTTTTATTAGTAAGGTGCACTGCTAACAACTTCATTTGGACAACTTTAACCCTCTGGTTGTGTTCGGATTCCTGTCACACTTCCGGTCAAAAATGACTGGACTCCAAACAACTGCTTATAAATCTCTCAGTATGCTATATTATAAACAAATACTGGATTCATTCTTTTTGTCAACTTGTTTTCTTTCATTTAGGACTGGTTTTGTGTTTCTATTTGCATCTGATCAATCGTGAGAGTAGGTACCTCGTTTGGAGTCTGGCCATTTTTGACCGGGAACACCACAAGTGTGACTTTGTGCAATTTAGTACAGTTTTGCCTACTTTCAGATAAATGAGGCCTACGATTAATCAGATGCAAATAGAAACACAAAACCAGTCCTAAATGAAAGAAAATAAGTTGACAAAAAGATTGAACGCAATATTTGGTGATAATATGGTATAATGACAGATTTATAAGCAGTTGTTTACGAGTCCGGTCATTTTTGACCGGGAACACCACAAGTGTGACTTTTTGCAATTTTGTACAAAAAAAATGTAAAGGCAAACTTCCTTATTAAACAGTAAAGCACACTAGTGTGATACACAGTGCAAATTATCATAATTTTTTATCTCAAAATAAAATTATAGAAAATTATTCTTAAAAAAAAAAATGAGGTACCTACTCTCAGAAAAATGAGGCCTACGATTAATCAGCTGCAAATAGAAACACAAAACCAATTCTAAATGAAAAACATAAGTTGACAAAGAGAATGAATCCAGTCTCTAGTCATAATATAGCATAATAAGAGATTTATAAGCAGTTGTTTGGAGTCTGGTCATTTTGACCGGGAACACCACAAGTGTGACTAGGTGAAATAAAACCCACAAAAACAAATTACGAAAATTTGGAAAAAAATTCAGAGAAGTACTTATACCCTGTGTGAACAAAGCCAGTAAGTTTGAGTCCAATGTGATAACATTAACTAGTATTTTTGGGGAAAAAGAAAATCTTTTCTGGGTCAATTTGACCCGAACACAGCTAGAGGGTTAAAGGTGATTTTCTCAATATTTTGATTTTTTTCACACCCCCAGATTCCAAATTTTCAAATAGTTGTATCTCAGCTCAAATATTGTCCTATCAAAGTTTTTTATTCATCTTTCAGATGATGTATAAATCTTAGTTTAAAAAAAAATTGACCCTTATGACTGGTTTCGTGGTCCAGGGTCACAAACTCAAACTATAGGATTTAAATGTAACATTTCATTTTTTATATACAATAGTTAAACATTTTGCAACACCTCTTTTTAAGTTACTTAATTGCATTTATGAAATAATTTCAAGTTAAATAATAATGAAGGCATATATAATTATAATGTCATTCAACCAGCATATGGGTTAGTGAACTAGTTGTGAACTGAACCAGTGATAGATTATGTCAGACGTACTTTGCTATGAGGTAATTCAAGGACAACCGCAGAATGGCTAAAAATAGAAACATGGGGATAACCCAGCCATGCCAGGCAGCATTCATATAGATCTGTGGAAAAGATGAGAGGGAAAAAAACATTAAAATGAAGGATGGCAGCAAACAGAAACATGGGGTGGCACCAGTCATTGCATCAGCTTTTTTTTCTATTTTAAGATTATCCAACTTTTATCACACTGACCTAATAAACATTAAACCGTGTAACTGGTCATGTTAACGTATTAGTTTAAAAATTTGGGATTTTTCGGTGTCTGGTGATGTACAGATAAAAATGAGCTTGGCGACATGTTTTATTTGTTTTAATATGGTAGTAAAAATACCGGGTGGCTACATAAACATGATAAACGGTGATGAATAGTTCTTGAGGGGTTTGTGTGGGTCGTGCTCACAATAAAGGCGATGGCTGACGTGTAGACAGAGTGCCAGCTGGATAAGGCAGAAAGGTTCCTCATGAAGTTAGTTACAGGCTTAGCACCCCGTTCTGAAAACACACACACACACACACACGCAACAGACCAGAACACAATCAGTTTTCATGCCCACGACACAGCAGAGGTGATGAGAATTAAAACACAGGCTAATTGGGAATTAAATTGGGGGTGTAATCGGTTAAAATATCTAGTGCTATGGCTTGGAGGGGTTTTCTGGGATGCGATGTGAAAACACTCACTGAGTCGTCTCATATTTTCTGTTAATCTGCAAAGAGGAGAAAAGAAAATTAATTATTTAATGAGATCCGTTGGGAGGGTGAAATTATAAAGCCAGAAATAGCATGAAAATTGAGACTCTAAGCTGGACTGACTACGGTAAAGATGTGATGTCCTACCCATCTCAACATTACAACACTTTGCTAAAACATACAATATAATAAAGTATATAAACATATAACAAAAAAGTCTATTAACCAGCATCAAAATTGCATTTGGGTCACTGCTATTATGCAGCACATTTTTATCTGAATATGCTGGAACATTATGAAACTTAAAATGTCATGTTAGTTTCCTTTTCATAAAAGCACCCAAATTTCCATTTTTTTAAATAAAAAGTCTGTAAACAAAACATGCTTTTACAACTTTTTTGACTGAAAAAACATCTGTAAATATATAAAATTATAATATTTGATTGTATAATATTTGATTTATTTATACATTTATGGCTTTCATTGTTTTTTTGATGGAAAAACATCTGAAAATATACATATATATAATATTTACTGTATTAGATTATATTTATTTTTACATTTAGGAATTCAATTCATAAAATTATGAAACACTTATTTTTATTTTTATTATTTTCTTAATTTTTTTTTTATGGAAAAACAGCTGAAAATACAAAAATATAATATTTTCTTGCATTATATTATATTTAGTTTTAAATAAAGTTATTAATTATATTTTCTTATGTCTTTAATTTTTTGATGGAAAAACATCTGAAAATATATAAAAGTATAATATTATATTATATTATGCTATTTATTTTTACACTGAGGAATTAAGTCGATAAAGTTATTAAACACTTATTTTTATTCTTATATCTTTAAATTTCTTTGATGGAAAAACAGCAGAATAATTAGAATTATCATATTTTATTGCATTATATTATATTTATTTTTAAATGTAAAAACTGCATTTCTAAAGTTAATTTTTTTTCTTATGTCTTTAATTTTTTTTATGGAAAATCATCTGAAAATATATAAATGTATAATATTTTATTGTATTAAATTAAATTAAATTAAATTAAAATTTTAAAGTTATTAAACTCTTATTTTTTATTCTTCTTACATCGTTTTTTTTAATGGAAAAACAGGCGAAAATTTAAAATTCTTATATTTTATTGTATTATATTACATTTATTTTTACATTTAAAAATTAAAATGATAAAATATTAAACATTTATTTTTTTACTTTTCTTATGTCTTTACTTTTTTGATGAAAAAACATCTTAAAATATATAAATTTATCACATTTTTTTGTATTGTAATGTATTACATTTATTTAAAAATGTAAATAAAAAAATGTAAGTTTATAAAGTTATTAAACATTAATTTTTGATGGAAAAATAGCTGAAAATATCCAAAATTATAATATTCTATTGTTATTATACATTTATTTTTACATTTACATTTTTAACATTTAAATTTAAGAAGTTATTTAACATTTATGTTTTCATTTACTTGTCTTATGTCTTTCATTTTTATTTTCAGCTGAAAATATGTAACACGACATTTTTTGGTATTATAAAATAAAAAATAAATGCATATACAAATGTAAACAATCATGTAATTCTATGTAAATAAGGTATTTAATACACTTTAGTCTGACCAGATTATATTTGACCAGATATTTTTTTTATAAAAAAACAAAAAACAATCTATTTAATAATCATGCATATCTAGCATGCATATCTATTTAAATAATAATTTAAAAGTGTGGAAATAACTACGTTAGTTAATAAGGGTTTTGGTACATTTTAAAAGAGTATGAGTCTGTCCAGGGTTCATTGTTTAGATCCGGTGTACATTTAATATAAATAATACAATACAAATTCCAGAGTTGGACAGGTACGACATAACTGGAATAACCCATCCAGGGCTTGAATGGTTCTCTGTTCAACCTCCCTTCAAAACCTGTAAATTATTAATCTAAACAAACCAAAGGAGGCTTTATTTGGGCTCGTTACCTTTTAGCACTTAGTGGTTCCTCAGTCTCGACTGTATTCTCCTCAGGCTGAAAGCGGAAATCTTCAATATAAACACCAAAGCGCTCATAGAGCCATTTCCACAGCCGAGAGCTTAAGGTCTCCTTCTGTTTGTCTCCTACCAGCACAAACAGAACAACACTTCAATGAAACTATATGAGCATCTACTACCTAAAATGGATACAACATAATCAGAAATCAAAAGTGCATGGAATCCATGGAAAATAAACTGCACTAAAAAGAAACAAACGGCTCACACACATGACACTTCTAGTGTAAAGAGATATTTAAGTTTAAAGAATGGGGGCCAAATGAAAATAGGCCTGTTTTTGGGGCCATTTCAAAGGATGATTAATTTTAAAGGTAAAATTAAATATGAATGCTGTCAACAAAACACAACAAAATATCTGAAGCATGAATAAAAGGGATTGTCAAAAGCTAAAATGATCTATCAATTAGATGAAGTGATGGATAAACTATAATCATGTTCCTCAAATGAACTTCAGAAAAAGGACACTGGTTCTCATTCACTAATAAAGTGAATTTATATAAAGCATAAAACTGACACACAAAATTTCTGGCAGACCAGGTGCGTTCGCAATTCAATTTGTTCTTGTTCTAATGTTGATGAATCCGGATTATTCTAAATGAGAGACTGTGTGTCTGCAGCTTGTAATTACACAACACACACCCAAACCATCTCTATATGAGAACACACACACACACGTTTGTTTTTGTGAATTGTGGGGACTTTCCATAGACTTCTATAGATTTTATACTGACAAAACGATATTGTCTGATCCCCACATGCAGGCTGGTCCCCACAATGTCAAAAATTTCAGGTTTTACTATCCTTGTGGGGACATTTGGTCCCCACAATGTAGCAAAAACAAGTAAACATACACACACACACACACACACACACACACAACATTCTCAAAAGCAGATGAAACACAACACATCTTATTTAGGTCTAGACTACATGTGATCATGTTTTGGACCACTCAATATTATGCATTCACCAGAAAAGTCTGCAGATTCCAATATAATGCATGCATATTATTTTTGTTACTCAATAACAAGACTTATTGTAGGGTCATTTAGTTATTACTTTTCTAATAATATTGCATATATAAAAATGTATTCACCTTATGTAGCTTTCCTTTGCTATAGTTTACAGATTCAAGTACTGTTAGAGAATAAAAGAAGGGCTCTATAATTTCCACAATGCTAGATGTTTAGCTTAAATGTATATTCTGAACAAACAGTGCTCATAAATGGCTGTTAAGACATCATTCTCAAAGTGAAACGAGTTGTGGCTTGGACCCAGAAACAGCATTTTTTACGTTACGACTTAAGTAAACAGGAAGAATAAACTGAGCTTTACCTGTTCCATTGACAGAAGTGACTTGTGGCTTTGGAGGTGGAGGTGGTGAATCTTCTAGTCTGGACCAAGCACACATACTGATTTACTTGCAATATTATCAACAGATAAATACATAAGTATCTAAATTGGAATATATGTTTATTAATGTAGCAAAATGTAGTTGTGGGAAACTTCCACACTGTGGAAGACCATCACTTGTCATACCTGGATCTGAGAATTTCATTCATTTTCTGCTCAAGATCGACTCTTTTAGATTTCTCTTTCTCCAGCTCCTGTTTCAGCGTCTCGACATTTGTCTCCTCTCTGAGCTTCCTCAACTCCTCCTCTGTGAGCAATACACAAAGAAAAACGGTATGTTTAAATGCGTGATTGAAAGACTGAGTAGACTGCTGTTGACTTCAGGAAACACAATGGCAGTCACACATAAATCAGCAGTGGTGTGGTTTCACTGGAAACATTCAGCATGCTTGAGGTTTCTTTAGTGACAGATGTCAAATACACAAGTAAAAGAAAGATGAGTCAGCTTGTCTGATGTTGCAAAATAAACCCTGACAGATCAAGATCTTGTATAACCCTCTTCAGGCTTATTTTGCAATAATGACTTGCCAAATGTACTTTATATTGCTTATTATATGCCTCTGCATATAAACAAACAAACATGAATTATTGATTTGATTTCTATGAAAAGAGAGACCGCAGAGTGATAAAAGCCCAAATATACAAAATCATCTGACATCACAATGATGCAACTGTATTCCTATAATAAGAGCTGTGTAATAAGACAAAATCTGACCATAACATTACCTAAATGTAACTAAAGTTAAAAATAGGCAATTATGATGATATAATACTGTATAACCAGCACATTTTCCATATTTTCTGTGCCAGCTGTTTGGAAAATTCCTGGGAACAGATACTATGGTAAAATGTGTTAAAACCAAATAAATAAATGAAACAAAAGCAAACAAAATCAAACAACAAAAGCAACAACAACAACAAAAAAAAACAAATAAATAATAAATAAATAACCCTCACACAAACTTAAAACAATAAAAACCAAAAACAACACAAACCAAAAACACAGCAAAAATTACAACACACAAACAAAACACAAAACACAAACAAAAGGAGAAACAAAAAACAAACAAAAAAACATGCAAAACAAAAAAAATAATCAAAACAAAAACCAAAAAAAAACAACAACAACAAACACTCAAAACAGGATAAATAAAACAACACAAACAAAATGAGAAACAAAAAAACCCCACAAAACACTAAAATAATCAAAACAAAAAAACAAAAACCAAAAGGAGAAACAAACAACACAAAACACCACAAATAAAAAAAAACAAAAACAATAAAAACAAAAATAAAAAATAAAAAATAAAACCAACAAAAGTAGAAAAACAAAATAAGTAAAAACAATAAACAAAAGGACAAACAAAAACAAACAAAAAAAAAAAAAAATCAGAAAACCATACAAAACAAAACACAAGAATAATCAAAACAAAAAATAAACAAAGAAAAACAAAAACAAACAAAAAATGAAAACAATAAAAACAAAAAACAAGAGAAGCAAAAGCAATTCAAAAAAAAAAAGTTAAAAACTATACATAAAACAAAAATAATCAAAAAATAAAAAAACAAACAAAACAAAAAGAACAACAACAAAAAACACATTACAAAAAAAAACAAAAAAAACAATCAAAACAACAACAAAAATTTTTTTTTTTAAAAATTAAAAACCATACTACAACAACAAAAAAAAAGGAAAATAACACTAGCAAAAACAAAAGCAAAACACATAAAAAAAACACTGTAAAAAGAATAAATGCTCCTACTACCTGGCACATATTAAAGAAATCTCTGTGCACAACAACAATTAGCCAGAGAGCGTTTGTCAATCAGAAAACAATGAGGTGGCCTCCTGCCACTGTTAATTTCACTTAATCAAAAGCCTTTCAATAGGCTGTGATAATAAGAAAAAGCAAATGGCTAAACATGCCATTAACAGATGTTGCCAATTTTGCCAAATGACAGAATTCAAATTCTGTGGAAACCTGCTGTGCTTTCTGCAGAATCCTGTGGGTCCAGATTCAGGCCAACACATGATCAATGAAATCATCCAGAATCTCAAAGATGACACTAAATTAAGCAGTCTCACAGGACAGGACGCTCAACAGAGCAGCCAGAGGAGATCTGAAAGACAGCACAGGATGTCCTTTATCTAACAGGAAAAACATACTGTTACAGTCCTAAAAAACCCTTTCACAGCATGTTTTTTCTGAAAACACCTCGACTCTCATGCACAAACATAACAGTCCTGATTGAGTAGTTTTTCCACCTGCCCTCTATCGCATACAATACCTGCCTCAAGGTTGCCTGGAACACAAGCCCATCTTCATCTATAATTCAGCAGTTCCTGCGTCTCCCGCAGAGGCGCTATAGTCATGATAAAGACCCCCTGCCGCTGACTCAAGGGCAGGTGTGCTAAAGAGTCCAGAAGATCTGAATCCAGAAGATCAGTGCAGACCCCAGGGGCTGTCGCTAAACCTGGAGCTTGCGGTCAATAAGCTGTTTCACATTGGTAAAACAATAGACCAAAATGAATATTTGTAGCCTAATCTAATCCCTCATGAAGCTGTTCTTTATTAACAGCCTGTTCAGAGGGCCAAGCATGTAGAATCCATGCAAATTTTTTTTTTTTTTCCGAGTTGGATGCCACAATCTTTAATAGTTTAATAATTTAAAACGCTATAATATATAATGGGTAATAAGCTGTGTAATAATAAACAAATAAAAAAAAAACACTTAAGTTTATCTAAATGTAATAGAATGAGCTTAAAATAAAGACATTCATGACCACACATATATATAATCTGCTCACTTTTTCTATACTTTCTTGTAAATTGTGGGGGAAATCCACTCAAATAGACGTCATGGTTAAAAGTGTTAAACAAAGCCAAGCCAAGCCAAACCAAATACAAACAAACAAAACAAACAAACAAACAAAGACCAAAAAAAAACTTAAAAGAAAAGACAATGAAACTATAAAAAACCCCAAAACAAAACAAACAACAAAATAAAATGAAACAAAAACCAAAACAACGAAAAATTAAACAAAGTAAAACAAAACAAAAAACAACTATATCAAACCAAAACAAAAAATAAACAACCCAAACAAATAAAAAAACACAACCAAAGACAAAAAAATAAATAAATAACCAAAACAAAGCATTTTAAAAAGAGAAACTATTCAAAGTAAAAACAAAAAAGAAACAAAAAAACCCAACCCAAACAAAACCCAAAGTAAAACAAAACAAAAATGGAAAAAACCCCACCAAAATAAAACAAAACAAAACAAAACTTAAACATCACAAACCAAACCAAAATGAAACACAAAGCAACTCAACGCAAAACTCAATAACAAAACACAACAACAAAAGAGACAAAAAAGAACCACATCAAAACTTAAGAAAAAAAGGCAACAAAACTATTAAAAAAAACAAAGCAAAAAAGAAACTAAACAAAATTAAACAAAACAAAAAACACAATATAAAATAAAATAAAAACCAAAACAAAACAAAGTATAACAAAACAAAGGTAAACAAAACAAAAAACAAACCAAAACTAATTAAAAAACAACAACCAAAGACAAAAAAAGAACCAAAACAAAACATTTTTTAAAAAAGAAAAGAAACTATTTAAAGTAAACAAAAAAGAAACAAAACCCACATGAAGACAAACCAAACCAAATTAAAAAACGAAACAAACTAGAACCAAAACAGAACCGAAAAAGAAAAAACTAAGAAAAAAAAAGAAAAAAAACTATTCAAAGAAAAAAGAAATGAAACAAAAAACAACTAAATCAAAAGAAAAAAAAACTAAACTAAACTAAACAAATCAAACGACAAGCCAAAACAAACTAAAACGAAACAAAAAAACAAAGTAAAACAAAACATAACAAAAATAAAAAAAATAAATAAATAAATAAAATAAAACCCACACCAACCAACCTGAAAAAAAAACCCTCTTAAACAAAACACAACAACAAAACAAACAAAAAAAGAACCAAAACAAAACATTAGAAAAGGGAAAAAAGATAAAACTGTTCAGAGATGCTGAAAGCATTTTAAAAATACTGTACAAGGTCACTCAAATATAGATGTTACTTCTTTTATAATAAAATATGTGCAATAAATCACCACAAAACACTTACAGAAATTTTAACCTCCTGTTACATGCCGTGCAAGGGGAAATGTTTAGGAGCTTTACATGAAGAATCCTTTTGAGAACATTTCCTAGAAATCCTAGATTTGTGCTATTGTGTGAGCTTTGTACTCAACCTACAGTGAGTGAAGTGTGGCAGAAATAATCATGTAAGGATTAATCCTTGCCATGCTAGAAGCACTAAACATATTTTTGTCTTTGTCAAGTACAGATGAGACAATGGACTCAAACACTTACTGTAAACATAAGGGTAACTAACTGTAAACTAACAACTCCCAAGTCAACAGGGAAATGTAATAAAATCTCAGGGCAACAAAATAGTGTTTAAACATTAAAGAGCTGCTTAGTCACACTGTACGTTGGGTACGTTTACACCCAGGTTAAAGGTAAAGGTGTCATTTTCTGTGCCACTAGTAGCACCAAAGAGAAGGGGGAGGAAAAAAAAGTAATATAATATAAAGAAATATAATATAATATAATATAATA